>CM053576.1:112391827-112811232 GCA_028646485.1 Cryptoprocta ferox | reverse complement strand
GGGAGGGGGTTGTCCTCAGTCTGGGATTCTGGCTGGGTTTTGGGGGCTCCAGGACCCCCATACTGTATACAAAGTGCTGTCCGTGTTCATGCCAGGGTACACTGAGGGCATTTTTCTGGGAAGAGAGTTCCCAAAGGGTCAAGATCCGCCCTAGCTGAAGACCCACCTGTGGGCTGGTGACCTTCAGTCTGTACCTCTGATCCTGAGTCCCCAAGCCCTGCACCCACTTGCTCACCACCCCCACCCCCCCAGGAGCACCCCCTGGAGGGCCTCACTTGGCCTCCTAAGGACTGGCTCCTGCCCCACATGTTACTTTCTGGTTCCCAGGTTTGGCCAGCAGCTCTGCCTGCCCCATGTCTTTTTTTTTTCTTTCTCCTTTTTTAGTGTCAAGTTTTTATTTAAATTTCAGTTAGGTAACATACAGTGTATGGTCTACTTGATTTCACTCTTTCCCCAGTTGCCCCTGCAGAATGGCCTCCCTGCTCTCTTTACAGAAGCTCAATTTGGAGCTTGGCATTTCCTTGCTCGAAATACTGCGATTGCTTTCATTTCTTTTTTCTTTTCATTTCCCTTTTTGGGTTGTCAAATGATCCTTTAATGAAATATTTTCCTTTGTAGTTTCTTAACTAGCTGGGCATTCTGCTGCACCACATCACAGAGGATGTCATGAAGGTGGCAGCCTTCAGCATTGCAGCCTACAGACTAGGCAGTCACCAAGACCTCTTTAATGGTTCCAGAGAGTTTTCTAGCTAAAGATCCAGGCTGCTTTTGTTGGGCAATGTTGACAGTTCCGTTAAAAGCAATACTCTGCTGTGTCTCACGTTTTTCTGCTTCTCTCTGTGTCTTGGTGGTTCCTTGGGGGCTTTGATGATCCAAGCACGGGGAGAAGATCCTACTTCAATCTGGGCCTGTTTGTTCTGAATGGTCAATTTCACTGTCCTCCTCAGACCTTTCTGATCACTACTTGCCTTGGGGATGTCCTCACTAACCTTTTTTTGAGACAAACCCAGGGAGTCAGACATGGCACTGACTACCCCACCAGTGCACCTTTGGTACATGACTTTGATCTTTCTGGGGTCGAACTTAGATGGCCTGGTGGAGGCGGCTGGTGTCAGATGAATCTGGATTCAGGACGATGGAAGAAAGTGGCACCTTGGCTTCCTCTGAGCTGAAAGCCAAAAAAGCTCATTTCTTACAGAGTAAAGTCCGTCTGCTTTAACCTGGCATTTAGAGCCTTTCATAACCTGGTTGCTACTTCACATGCTGTTGGCATCTTCCTCGAGTCTTGGGCACAGGCATTCACCATTTCGGGCAGGTAATCTGCTCTTGTGACTCTTGTTTAAAAAAAAAATTTTTTTTTTAAATTTTTTAACATTTTATTTATTTATTTTTGAGAGGGAGACACACAGAGGGTGAGCGGAGGAGGGGCAGAGAGAGAGGGAGACAGAAGCAGGCTCCAAGCTCTGAGCTGTCAGCACAGAGCCCGATGCGGGGCTCGAACCCACGAACTGTGAGATCATGACCTGAGCCAAAGTCAGCCGCTTAACCGACTGAGCCAGCCAGGTGCCCCTAAAAAACTTTTTAAAGTTTATTTGTTTTGAGAGAGAGATAGAGCAGAGGAGGGGCAGAGAGAGAGAGGGAGAGAGAGAGAATTCCAAGCAGGCTCCACGCCATCAGCACGGAGCCCGATGCGGGGCTCAAACTCACGAACCGTGAGATCATGACCTGAGCCTTACCTGACTGAGCCACCCAGGCACCCCGGTGACTCTGTCTTGTTCATGCCATTTCTTCCATGTGGACTGTCTGTTCTCTAAAACTTTTTTTCTTAACGTTTATTATTATTTTTTTTAGTTAGAGAAAGAGAGCACAAGCGGAAGAGGGGCAAGAGAGAGGGGGAGAGGGAGAATCCTAAGCAGGCTCCACACTGTGGAGCCTGATGTGGGGCTCGATCTCACTGCTGTGAGATCATGACTTGAGCCAAAATCAAGAGTCGGTCGTTTAACTGACTGAGCCCCCAGGTGCCCCTGTAAAACTCCTTTCATTCTTAAGATCCCCTCAGACTGCCAGGCACATTTCCTCTGACTCAGGGGCCCTTCGGCTCTGTAGTCATGGGTCTGTTGCAGCAGCTGTCCCATCCTGCCGCCGTTGGGTGCTCAGTGTCACACCAACTCTATCTGGATGACCTAGGTTTGCGCCCTCTGTCGTAGGGCACATAAAAGGTGTGTGTGGCCAGTGCGGTGAGACAGTTTACACAAGGGGGTCAGCTTCATGGATTATCCTCCTCCTTTTAAAGTCTGTGCCTGCTGGGGGCATCCGCTGGGCCAGCTAAACAGTCCTCGACCGCAGGTTAGGAAGGCCTCGTCCGAGCGAGGGAGGTGATTTTGCTGGGCTCGGGTCAGAGGCCTCTGGGATGTGGGACCAGGGCAAGGTCTGGGAACAGCCGGAGTCCTGCGGCCTCCGAGGCTGAGAGCTGAGCCCCTGGTCTGCCAAGTGCGTCAGAATGGATCAGCAACCCAAAGTACGTGTGTTGGATGCAGATCCAGACAGGACCCCAAATGGTCTGCTCCAGCGCCCTCAGATGAGGACCCCAAGAGGGGAAGGGACTTATCTTGGGTCACAGTAAGTCAGAGTGCGGCTGGGACAAAGCTAGGAGCCAGCGTGTCCGGTGCTACACTGATTCTTGCTTGGAGGCCAGTTTCGTGTGCAAGTGTTTGGCTGCCGATTGGCATTTGGATTTCTCTGGGCAGGCGGCTGCTAACCTCCTCGCCCGCCCACGAGCTCTCCATGGGCTTCTAGTTGCTAGGCCTGTGCTCACCTTCCCCGCCTTGAGCCAGCCCACTAGCCCCCTCCACCTCAGGCTGGCGCAAACCTGCCTTCCTGCCCGTCTGAGTTCCGGAGGGGCTGGCTGAGAGGAGCGTAGCAGGAAGGGGGGACCGGCAGGCAGGCCCTGCCCCAGCGGCCTGTGTTCCTCCTCTGCAGGGAAGTTCAAGCTCTTGGAGCAGGCCCGGGATGTGCGGGAGCCAGTGAGGTACTTCAGCAGCGTGGAGGAGGTGGCCAGTGTCTTCCCTGACCGCATCTTTGTGATGGAAGCTATCACCTTCAGTGTCAAGGTCAGTCCTTGCCACACCAGGCCTGGTGCCCCCACGCTGTTTGGCGGGCAGTCCTTAGGGTCCGGGAGGCAGAAGGTGTCACGGTGTGCTTTCTGGCAGCCCCTTGAGGGCCTTGGGCCATGTCAGAAGAGCTAGGTGTATGACACACTGGCCTGCAGAACTTTCTGGAAGAGGTGGTGAAGTGTGTGCGTGGAGGGTCTTGCCCTGACTTGGAGATCCTCAGGGCAGCGTGCCTGTCATAGCGGCCACCGGTAGGAATAGTGGTTGTTGGGGGTACCAGTACCAACAGCCCCCCATTTGTCTAGGGATGGCTCTTTTCTGTTTACAAACCCTTATCCATCAATTCATTCCTCTTCACCGTAGCCTTGAGCGGATGGAGTATTATTACTGCCCAGATCGTAGAGGCGATGCTCTTGAAAGTTGCCGTTTACTGGGTATTTTTAGAGTATGTCACACCAACATGTAGCAATTCTTCCAAGTAAGAGTTAGCACGTGAGGCAACTCAGGCTCCAGAAGTAGCTCATTTAAGGTTGCACGGCTGCCGCGTGGCCTCTCCGGGAGGGAAGGGGGGGGGGGTCTCCTGACCCCGCAGTCCAGGGCTCTTGATCTGGTCTCAGCCTGGGAAAGGCTCCCGGTAGGGTAGGGGTTGGGGGGCGGGGGTGTGCCTCAAAGGACGGCTTGGCCTGGGGCACCAGCTGAAGCCTCGCCGCCGCGTGTCTGGGATCCGCAGGTGGTGTCGGGCGAGTTCAGCGAGGACAGCGAGGTGTACAACTTCACGCTGCATGCGGGCGACGAGCTCACCCTCATGGGCCAGGCGGAGATCCTGTGTGCCAAGACCACCAAGGAGCGCTCGCGCTTCACCACGCTGCTGCGCAAGCTGGGCCGCGCCGGGGCGCTGGCCGGGGTGGGAGGCGGCGGCCCCGGGGCTGCGGGCGCCGCGGGTGGCGGCGGTGGCGGTGGCGGCGCCAGGCCCATCAAGGGCAAGATGCCCTGCCTCATCTGTATGAACCACCGAACCAACGAGAGCCTGAGCCTGCCCTTCCAGTGCCAGGGCCGCTTCAGCACGCGCAGCCCGCTGGAGCTGCAGATGCAGGAGGGCGAGCACACGGTGCGTGCCATCATCGAGCGCGTGCGGCTCCCCGTGAACGTGCTGGTGCCCAGCCGGCCGCCGCGCAACCCCTACGACCTGCACCCGGTGCGGGAGGGCCACTGCTACAAGCTGGTCAGCATCATCTCCAAGACCGTGGTGCTGGGGCTGGCGCTGCGCCGCGAGGGCCCGGCGCCGCTGCACTTCCTGCTGCTCACCGACACGCCGCGCTTCGCGCTGCCGCAGGGCCTGCTGGCCGGGGACCCGCGCGTGGAGCGCCTGGTGCGCGACAGCGCCTCCTACTGCCGCGAGCGCTTCGACCCCGACGAGTACTCCACCGCCGTGCGCGAGGCGCCCGCCGAGCTGGCCGACGACTGCGCCAGCCCGCGCCGCGCGCGCCTCTGCCTGCCCGCGCCCCCGCGCGCCCCCGCGCCCCCGCGCGCCCCCGGCCCGCCCGGCGACGGCGAGCAGGAGTACGTGAGCCCCGACTGGGCCGGCCCCGCGGAGCCCGGCGCGCCACCCGCCGAGATCCCCTACGAGGAGCTGTGGACGCACCAGGCGGCCGAGGGCCGGCCCCGGCCGCTCCCCGGGCCCGATCTCGTCTCCTTCGGGGCCGCGGGGCCACCCCGCCTGGAGCAGGAGGCGCCACCGCCTCCCGTCCCTCCCAAGTCCGAGGCGGTGAGTGGCTGTGGTGTAGGCGGGAAGGGTGGGAGGTAGGGAGCGGAGCTGGGGCGGGGGGCGGGGTTCTGCTCCAGGGAGGTGGCCGGCGAGAAGCAAGTTCTCCTGCTCCCCAGCCCCAGCCTCGTAGCTCAGCCTCCAGCCCCTGGAGTTTGCGACGGAAGGTGTTGCAGGGGTGGGAGGAGAGGAGAAGGACGCTGGAGCGTTTGTAGTAAGCGATCCGGGGGCTGGTGGCACTGAGAGTTCTCGAGAGGAGGATGCTAGCAGGTGTCTAGCTTGAGAGTTTGGGGATGAGCTCAAAAGACTCCACAGAACAGGAGTCCTTTAAGTTGTCCAGTGAAAAGAAGGCCCAATAGTGGAGTAAGTTTACAAAATGTAGTGGATGACTCCTAACGCACCCCCTCCTCACTTTGGAACCACAGAACACTGGTTCATTAAAGGCTCTGAGAAGTCCTGCACTAAGGAACCCTGTCTGTGCCTATCGCAGAATTTTGCGACTGCGACTGTTAACATCCCAGGGAGTACACTTGGAGTATTTGACCTGTAAGGAAGGGTGTAGATGGCCGATGGCCCTTTCTTCTCCCTGTCACGCTATTTTCTTCCTCTCCTTTTCCCGGAGGAGGTACTAGGTCTACTTATCTGTTTTGGATCTCTTTATATGTATTCTTATACTCATGATGGATTTCCAAGGCCATAGGAGATGGTGCATGTGTCGTGGCTCTCCTGGAGTGAAACAGGCTGGAGAGACTGAGAGGGCTGGGGTGGGTGAATGCAGAGGTGAGTGAGGCAGAGGCAGCCTCTTGGCAAAGCGGGGCACTGTCCATCCCAGACACCCTCTTTGCCCAGCTGCTGGGGAAAGGGGGGTAAGGGACGTCCCGCTGCTTGGGGACAGGACGTGGAGTTATGGGCCCTCTGCCTGCAGGTGAAGGAGGAGTGCCGCCTGCTCAACGCCCCACCTGTGCCTCCCCGGGGTGGCAGCAGTAGTGGCCGGTCCTCGGGCAGCCCCCCGGTGCCCCCACGCTTCCCCAAGCTGCAGCCCATCCACTCCCCCAGCTCCAGCCTCTCCTACTACTCCTCTGGCCTCCAGGATGGGTGAGCCCCTTCTCGCCGTGCTGGGTCCTCCTAAGGGGCCTGGGGAGGGGAGCCGGTGCTGAGGAAGAGTCCAGGCCTGGGGGTTTGGAGGGCCTCCTACCTGCACCGTGCCCGAGCTCGAGGGGGCTGGGGGCTGGGGCCATGCTTTGCTTTCCACCTTCCCGCTTCAGTTTGTTCCTTTCCTAACTGGTGATGGCTGGGTGGGGACACAGACTGGGATCTGCCACGGGATGTAGTGCTCCTTGCCATGTGAACGTTTTTATGTAATTCGGCTTAGTTTAATTTTTCCTGGGGCGGGAGAGGCTGGAAGACAGACGAGGGCAGTCCCAGAGGGTCTCAGGCCTTGGGGGCTGGGGTGCGAGCCGGCCTTGCTGAGGTCGGAGTGGTGGTCTCTAACCTGGCAGAGCGGTTTGCTGCAGCCCTGTGCATTTCCGTGTGTCTGTCTCTCTGCCCGCAGGCCGGCCCCCCGCAGTGGCAGCGGCTCGCCATCACCGTCACCGGATGCCTACTCCCTTTACTGCTACCCGTGCACCTGGGGAGACTGCAAGGCGGGCGAGTCCTCGGGCCGCCCGCCCCCGGGCCCCCTGCCCTCCACCACACAGCCTAGCCAGGCTGCCCGGGCCCTTGCTGAGCCCCTGAGCAGTCGGGCCGCCTCCCTCTTGGGGGCCGACACCCCAGTCAAGGCGTTCCACGGCTGCCCACCTCTGTTCAAGGCCTCGCACCCGCAGAAACGCTTCGCTCCGTTCGGGGCCCTCAACCCCTTTTCGGGGCCTGCGTACCCCTCCGGCCCTTCCGTGGCCGCCTCTTCTGGGCCCACAGCCACCTCGGGCCCCCTGGCTACCTCCAGCCCTGCTTTTTCTCCAGGCCCAGGCTCACCGGGCCAGGCCTATTCAGCTGCTCCCACCTCCTGTGCCACCTCCTCCTCCTCCTCTTCTGAGTGGCAGGAACCAGCCCTGGAGCCCTTTGATCCCTTTGAGCTGGGTCAGGCCAGTTCCCCAGAGCCTGAGCTGCTGCGCTGTCAGGAGCCCAGAGCTGTGGGGGCCCCTGGGCCTGGACCCTGCCTTTCACCACTTGGACCCCCCAAGGCCTTCGAACCAGAAGGTTTGGTGCTGCGGCAGGTCCCCACCCCACTGTCACCAGTGACCCTGCAGGGGCCTGAGGCAGGCGGAGCACGGCTCCTTCTTGCCCAAGGGCGCCTGGAAGGGCCTCCTGCCAGTCCCCGGGAGGGGGCCGTGGGCTGGGGGGGCCGGGATGCCTCCCCCTGGCAGCCCCCTGCTGACCTGTCTGCACTCTCCCTGGAAGAAGTCTCTCGAAGTCTGCGTTTTATCGGGCTCTCCGAGGACGTGGTGAGCTTCTTTGCCAGAGAGCGCATTGATGGCAGCATCTTTGTGCAGCTCAGCGAGGACATCCTGGCCGAGGACTTCCACCTCACCAAGCTGCAGGTCAAGAAGATCATGCAGTTCATCAAAGGCTGGCGGCCCAAGATCTGACGTTCCCAGCTCGCAGCGGCACAACCGGAAAGCCGGCACGGAGGCCCGGGGGGTAGCCCTGGGTCTGCAGGGGCACGGCGCTCCCAGGGCCAGGGCCTGCCCGCAAGGGGAATCTATGCCAAGACTGAGGCAGCGAGGCAGCCCCTCAGAGTGAATCCAGGGGAGACACACTTGGAAGTGGGGTGCTCTGGGGTCGGACCCCTGCATGGGGACATCTGGCCTCTGAGTGTGCAGAGTATGTGGGGAGGAGGCTGGAGACACCAGTGCACACGTGGGCCTGGGGACAAGCTGCTGTGATGCCCATGGAGGAGGGGCATCAAAAGCTGGCCTTCACGGTGACCTAACATCTTTCTGTGTCCTCGTGCAGCACTTCACAGACATCTTGCACTTCTCAAGCTGGTAGGTTCAGATTAGAGAACAGGGAAGAAGATTTAAGCACAAATTCGCCAAGTGCCCTCTCCCCTCTGTGCTCTGTGGGCTTTTGGCCTAAGCTGCCCTGGAGTCTGGTTGCCGTTTCTGTGTCTCTGGGCCGCCCTCCCTTCCCCCTTCTGTGACTCAGGGCCCTGGCCCCGAGCACAGGTGCCTCGAGGACAAGCCTGTGCCACTGTGCCTTGGAGGCCCCAGCCGTCAGTGCTGGCTTGCGGGTGAAGACTGGATGAGAACAGCTCTGCTGCTGGCCTGCTCGTTAGGGAGCCAAAGGTTCCCCTGGCGTCTCGAGTGCCCAGGCTTCTGCCTTCCATCCTGCCAGGCTGGGTCCGGTCTGTGACAATTCTCACTCGGTGGAAGAGCAGGTAGACTTAGGTCAGCTGCTCCTGGATTCGGGAGGCAGGTGGCCTTCAGTCACTCCCACTCCCTCCAGTATGCTGCCTACGTCATTTGGTTCTGGCAAACACACGGTGTCCTCCTCCTTGTTTTCTGTAGCCGGCACAGGTGGGGCGGGTGGGGAGAAAGCACAGTGGTTTGGGCAGACCTGCTTGTCCCCGCTCCCGGAGCTCAGGCCCCTGCAGTTGCTCATATGCCTCACAGCAGGCCCTTGTCCCCTGGGTCTTGGGCACAATGATCTGCATGGCGCCCGGAGATTGGCCGTGGTGTACAAGCGCCCATGCCCCCCGGTCTCCTTACCCAGAACCGCACTAACTCCTCATGCCGCTGGCGTCAGGCCCCAGGCGTACCAGCCTTCTCTTCTGCCTCACCTAGCCGTCCTAGATATTTATTTCCTCTGTTTCTCTCAAGAGTAGCGAGGCCATGCTGGTGCTCAGGCCCCAAGCTGATGCCTCGGCTCCAGGGCAAGGGGAGTCGGGGAGCAGAGCACACACAGTGATGCTGAAGCATCTGGTCCCCTTGCCGGTCACTTAGTGAATCCTCAAGGACTAGTGAAATAAACGCTAGAGCACTGGACAGACGTGCAGGTGGAATGCTCGGCGTCAGCGGCTCTCTTCTTCTGGGCCACGGGGACCGACAGGTACAGTGTGTAGGCCTCCAGGCAGAAGACTCTGGAATGGGCGTGCCTATGCCCCACTCCTGGGTGAGATCTCTTCTGAAAGCCCGTCATCAGCCCCTATCCTCCAGGAACCTTCCAACTCCCACCAAGGTTTCAACATCATTCCTACTTTCCAGTGCTCCTGAGTGGAAAACTCCAGCTCACCAGCCAGGCCCCAAGTTTAAGTTCCTGCACTGGCCAAGTGCCTGCCTGAGGCGCTCCCAGAGCCCCATTTAGAAGCCAGCTAATGGCTCTGGTGTGAGAACCGTTCTCTGCCTTCTGGTCACCTGAGAACACCTAGTGCAGAGATGACTTGGTTTTAGAGTCCGGCTCTGTGGCACCCAACCGTGAGTAGGCTGGAGCTAAGCCCCGTGGGACTAGGAGGATGTCTGGAGTCCTGGCAGCTGGGGCAGAGGCAGGAGCAATGAATGGGTCATGGTTCAGAGCATGACACGGCGTGACTTGTAGGATTCTGTGCATACACAGTGGGGGTCCTTCTGGCAGGCTGGGTGGGAGCCCCAAAGCTGCTTACGCAGACCAGGTACTGCTTCTGCTGGAAGCCGAGCGTAGGGCCTCTCCAGCCTGAGGGCAGGCTCGAGCAGCGGTGGTGGTGCAGGTGGGCTGGCGCAGCCTTCCTTGTCCCCCTCACTGCGCTCATCATCCATGCTTCCTTCCATGCTCTGGGCAGCCAAGGCGTGCGGGACAGATTGGCCAGGAAATCCTCACTCCTATGCTTCACTGCCATGCTAACATCCTGAATCCATGTGGATGCGTCCTACCACACAAACTGGGTAATACTGTGCCACGAGGAAATGCAGTTTGGGGCAAGAAGGCTCCCATATCCTGACCTCCAAGCCCATCTCTTGGTCAGTCGGGCCTCTCCCCCATGGCGAGCAGAAGCTGCCAGAGCCTGTAAGCACAGCCCAGTTTTGAAGGGTTTGGCTTGTGAAGTCCCCCTGTATCCTGATGGTCTCTCTAGAACTCTCCCAACACATTCACACCCCAAGAGCACAAGGCTTTATTATGGCTCTTTGAAGGGCAGACTTAAACCAGAAGGTTAAAGACCAAAGAAACAGGAGCATGCAGGCAGGCTGAGAAGAGTTGGTTTTTATTGTTATCGTGTATTGGGCCAGGTACCCTCCCCGCCACTGGCCCAGGGGGAGCAGGCAGCAGGAGGGTCCCAGAGACCCCGCCACAGTGAGTGTCGAGGCTTCTGGGTTCTAACATGAAGTGCACACTTAATTCACAGCCAGATTCCACCAGGAGGGAGAGACAGTCAGAGCTGAAGGCACTTTGATCAGGGTGCACCCCAATGCCAGAGTTTGTTTTCCCTCTGGTTACTGATAAATCTAGATGCCACTCGCCTGGAGAGCCAGCGCCGCTGGCAGCTGCATCAGTGCCTGGGCGCAGGGTGTGAGGGCCTGTCATTGGTAGAACTTCTTGCTGGGGCTGTTAGCGTGGTCAGTGAGCAGCTGGCACGGGGTGAACTGTTTTCCATAGGCAGCCTCGTACCTCCTGAGCCGGTCCACGATCTTCTGAGCACCATACAGGTCCACATAGCGGAAGGGCCCTAAATGGAAAAAGAGGATTTCATTGAAGGAGACAGTGAAACGAGCTCTGGGATAAAACGAGCTAGTTTCCCCAACTTGTGAGACCAACCTCCAAGACATGGGGGAAAGCCGAGCCCAAAGACTGCTCCGATGTCTCCCTCTGCGGGTGTGGCCAGGATCCCTTCCTGCAGGCACATGACGGCCTCATTCACAAATCTCGTCACCAGGCGGTACTGGATGTCTTCGTCAGAGCAGCTGCCAATAGGGAGAGACATTCAGGTAGATGAAGGGTCTCGGGAGGGATGCGGGAGCTGCAGGTGCCGAACGGGAAGGAGGGCTGCAACTGCCTGAGCTCAGCCGGTACGCAACTTTCAGTGCTGGAGATGAGGAGCCACTGGGAAGTGGCCTTGCCCTCGGAGTAGAGGGCTTAGAGCTACTTGCCCAAATTAACCTGAAAGTGGTGCTTAGAACACAGCAGGGCAGGGTGGACAGAATCTCTTGACATAATCAGCTGTCAATTACAAATGAAAAAAAGGGTTTGCAGGGTGAAGGGACCCAGGACAATTGTCTTTCTAGTTCTTTCCAAACCTTCAGAGGTCTTTCCAAGGCTTGGCTGCAGTCCTTACCCTGAAGCTCGGCAGGAAATGAGGAGTAACGTGGAAGGGCAAAAGTATTCTGACCAGGTAAGGGGATTATAACAAAGAAGACGGAAGAGGGCCAAGAAGCTGTGAGCCGAAGTGAAACGTTTCCACACTATTAGCTACTTAAGTTAACTCACACATCAGACTTAGGAGGCACCTTCAGACTTGCCAAAATACCATCCATGTCAGAATTCAAACTCTTATTCTTCACACCCTCCTGGTAGATGTAAAAGCCTTTCCCAGACTTGCGACCTAAAAGAAGCCAGAAAAGGGAGAATTACCAGCCCTCAGAGCTCCGGCCTGAGGATTCTCTTCTCTGCTAGTCTGCTGTAAAGCTCTAACCTCCGACCGTCCTCGGAGGACGTCCTCTGACCTGCCTGGCTGGCTAACCCTAGAAATTTGGGGTTTGTCAGCAGAGTTGGCAGAGAAGGAAAAATGATCTTGTGTTTCCTGGAGTTTGAAAATCTGTGTATGTGGATGGGAAAGGCCACTTGGATCAGCTTTAAAGTCCAGATAGGCAACACCAGGCCCTAGTATGCTGTGGTCCTGGTGTGGGTTTTGCTGCTGCTTTGCCAAGAGAGAGCCACCGCTGCTGGGTCTCCATCATATGCTCTGTGTTTACAGGTGCTTCTCTGCACAGGTGGCCAGACAGCATGGTGAAGCCTGGGTTCAGAACCCGCTCCTGCAGGATCACAGCTGTACTAGAGGCCTCGGGCCAGATGTAAGCTACAGGCCCAGCCTAAGGGGCTGTCACAAAATCATTTAAAAAAAAACTCCCTGTGACAGTGGGCTCTGTGTTTAGGAAGAATTCTTCCACACGGCCCTCCTGTAACCACATGTCTCAGGAAACTAGAACTAATGGCGTTACGTTTCTCTGAGGCTACTCACCTAGGAAGCCCCTGGACACCATCTGCTTCAGCAGTTCTAGGCTTCCACCTTCAAACCGCTCCCCAAAAGCTTTGCCTAGATCTTCTGCTACATGTTTTGCTACGTCCACGCCAACTTCATCGACCAGTGTGGCGGCACCCACGGGAAAGCCAAAGCTTGTGGTAAGGGAATCCAGCTTCTTAGGGTCAACTCCTTCCTGAATGGGAGGTAAGCAGAGGCCTCAAGGGAGGGCATTCTGGGCCCACCCACAATGGCTCCCCGTGCGGGCCCTCTGAACACCCGCTTCTCTCCTGGGCACCCCCTGGCCAGGCCCAGGACAGGGGCTGCTCCACTCGGGGAGGCAAAGGTTTGGGAGCCACCGGGGGAAGTCTGCGCCTTCCCTAACCTACAGCACTTTAAGGAATGAACAAATTAATTTGGAGATGAACACATTGTTCATTTCCTTCTTGTTTGCAATTCTGAATCTCTGTAGTAATGATATTCTGCGGCAGGCAGGGCCAAGTTTCCTGTAACTAAGAGAAGAGGCCTTGCCACAGAGCAGGGCTTCGGAGCCCCTGTGCCGGTGTGTAAGGAGTGCCTGGCGAGGAGGTGCCACTGGAGGGGTGTGTGCAGCAGAAGCTGGTCCAGCGCCAGTCAGGCCAAGTGGGCCTGCGTGTTCTGGATGGTCCCTGCCTCAGTGGGCATGCAGAAACGGTGAAGAGCATGTCAGAAGGCCTTGGGCCACTGGAGCAGGGAGGTGGTTAAGGAAGCAGAGCTAAAATCCTGCCCATTGTAGGGCAGCAAAGCCCATGATTTCCTACCAACATGTGGAAGGATGAGGCAAAAAAGGGCCGCCTTGGAGAAGAACCAGGACTTAGAGTATCAGAAGGGAAGCCTGTTCCTCATGTTGACAGTACCAGTTTGGAGGACTGGTTGAAGGGGTGGGAGATGCCCCCAACATTCCAAGAGCAGTACCAACCTGGAGGATTCTGAGGACTTCGGACATCATGGGTGCGAGACACCTGGTGGTGTAGAAGCCAGGCCCATCCTGCCAAGGGAGAGAACACAAGCTCCTGGCTCCTCTGCTTCGGGCACTACCCGGTGTGAAAGCAGGCTCCCTCCCCCAGGTGTCGTTTCAAAAGTCAAGGCAACTGATACTCCCACACAGAATCGTTAAAATTACAGTGCAGGGGAAGCCACAGCCAGAGCAGCACGGCTTGAACCAAAGGGCACAGCACAGGGTTTCAGAGTCACCTGAAAGGTCTGGAATGGCTGGGAGAACCTGCCATGTCCCAGACGCTCCCCTCTCAGACCGTGACTCAGCAGTACAGTCCACAGCACTGTCCATACTGCAGACAACCAAGGGAAAGCATCCCGAGAGGTGATCTATTTGCCCCAGAATAGTTATAAACAAGCCTAGACGTATAAGGAGTCTTAATAGAACTTTCCCCAAATCTGCCACTCTGTTTCACAGCTCTTTACCTTAACCACAATGATGACCTTCCCCTGCTTGAGCCCCACTGCTACAGCGGAAGCGGTTGTGTCCTTGGAAGTTTTCTCGGTGGTGATAATCTCCAGCAGCTGCATCTTGTCCACCGGAGAGAAGTAGTGCATGCCAATCACCTGGCAAGGGCAATGCAAGGCCAACAGATATAAGAACACCAAGGAGAGAACCTGCTAGCACTCATGTTTTGCTAGGAAAGCAAGGGAGAGAAAGGCGGTTGTGATAGAGGAAAGCTGCTTGACACAGCTGAGTGGTGTGGCGCTGTGGTTCTTTGATAAAAAAGTTCAGTATGTTTGCAGTGCTCCCTGGAATCCTCCTCTTCTAGGGCTTTTCACTGAGGGCAACAGATCCTACCAACAATTAGCACCAAAATCACACCTAATGGCCAAATTAGATTTATCAGGGAAGAATGAATGAAGATTCCACTCCTATTAATGATATTGAAGGTTTAGGTGAGAGGACCCACTGTTTCTGGTGGGAAGGCAGAGGTAGGCAGAAGAGTCGTATGCTAGACTGTCAGAGCTGTATCTCGATTTTACACAGATGGGCCTCACCACCAGGCCACTGGGTTTCAATAACATTTATCAGCATTCAAACACACCTGAAAACTCATTAAACCAATGATTCTCAAAGTGAAGCACCTGGACCAGCAGCAGTAACGTCGCCTGGGAAAGGTTTGAACTGCGAATTCTCAGGCCCGCCCCAGATCTGTGTTTAAGAAGCCTTCCAGGTGATTATGATACATGCTCAAGTTGAGAACCTCCTTAAGCTAACAATGAGTCCTCCCAGCTGAACTGCTGCGGGAGAGAACAATGTAACCGTAAAACTTAGTTTTGCTCCCCCGCCCCTCATTTTAGCTGTAAGATATAACTAATAATATCTACCATTTATTGATCCACTGGCTATCCACTGTTCTTTAATACATTTGCCATTGTTTCTGACATTTAATCCATCACTCTGTGAACCAGCCAGTCTTATCTAGATGAGGAAACAAGACATCAGGCAGCTCAGGGGCAGTTAGTGAATGGCAGTGGGATTCTATTGCAGTGGGCCTGTTTCCAAAGCCTGCCTACCCTCCATTATGTAATACACAGGTCCCTTACATGTGCCATAAACTTACCAATCCCAAAGTTGCTTTTCACCCCTCAACCGTTCTTTAACTGATGTCTAAGGTATTTAAAAAGGCAGGACCTTATTCAGACTCAGTACTTTGGAGCAAAAGGAATTAGCCTTTATGACATAATTTATACACAATAAAATGTACAGACTTTAAAGTGTTCATTTTGATGAGTTTCCACAACGGCATATACACTCATGTAATCACTACCCCAAGCAAAATCTATTTATATCATTCAAGAAAGTTGTGCCAAAGGTGACCAACGTGTCCTGGATTGCTGGGACTTTCTCGGTCCGAACATTAACAGTCCTATGTCCCAGGAAAGCCATCAGATGGCTGGTCACCCTACCTGTGCCCCTTTGACCTTAGTCTTACATAATGTAGGGGAAGCAGTGGCAGAAGCTATCCAAGATACCTGGAGGCCAGGACGGCAAAGCATGATGCTTGCTCCACTCCACTGGGAAGATGAGAAGTTAGCATCGAAGATTCTCCTTTGCGGACTTTATTTTAATGTTTATGTATTTATTTTTGAGAGAGACAGAGACAGAGAGCACAAGCAGGGGAGGGGCAGAGAGAGAGGAGGAGAGAATCCCAAGCCCACACAGGGCTCGAACTCACAAACCATGAGATCAAGACCTGAGCTGAAATCCAGAGTTGGCTCAACCGACTGAGTCCCTGGGGCGCCCCTCCTTTACAGACTTTAAATGCTGCAGAGGTGCTCGGAGTGATGTGACATGGCCAGACTTTCCATCTGCCTTATACTGTTTTTGTGTCTTCCCTCAGGGTCACACCATCAGCTGCCACTTCTCCCTATGACCTTTCCCGCCATCCCTGAACCTGGCCCAAGTTACGCTGGTAGACAGCAGAAGCCCAACGATGAATTTCTAGGCATCGTTCCAAATACTCACTGAAGGGGCTTCTGCCCTTCATTTCCTGGGGGGAGGTCTGAGTGAACCCACAGGCAGACACATCTCACCACACCTCCTGCTTTTCCATTCCTGGATCTGGAGCTGGAACCAAACATGTCCTAAGTCACCAGTGTCTGCTCTGTGGCTTAAGTGAGATTTTGGAGTATTCCCTCTTATTCTGGGGTCTAACTTTATTAAAAAAATTTTTTTTTTCATTTTAAAGATTTTTTTTTTAAGTAATCCCTATACCCAATATGGGGCTCAGATTTACAATCCTTAGATCACAAGTCACACATCACACACTCTATGGACTGAGCCAGCCAGGTGCCCCTTGGGCCTATCTTTAAATACCTAATTATAGGGCACCTAGGTGGCTTAGTCAGTTAAACGTTTGACTTGGGCTCAGGTCATGATCTCAGAGTTTGTGGGTTCAAGCCCCGCATAAGGCTCTGCATTGACCAGAGCCTGCTTGGGATTCTGTCTCCTTCTCTCCCTCAAAAATTGACATTAAAAAAAAAAAAAAAAAAACCCTATTATAATAAAGGTAGTTTTCATTATTTTTTATGTTTATTTTTGAGAGAGAGTAAGCGGGGGAGGGGCAGAGAGAGAGAGAGGGAGACAGAGAACCCCAAGTAGGCTCTGTGCTGTCAGTGCAGAGCCGGGTGCGGGGCTCGAACCCATGAACCATGAAATCGTAATCTGAGCCGAGATCAAGAGTTGGATGCTTTATGGACTAAGCTACCCAGGTATTGTCTGAAGGTAGGTTTCATTGTCTGAACCTAAAAAATAAGAGTCGTTAGGGGTGCAAATCACCTGTGAAAGTACCCTTTCATTGTACTTCACTTACGCCAGCATCTCATGGTGGTCATGGTATGAGCCTCTCTGTGCCCAGTTTTTGGAGAGACACCATCACCCCGCTACTTCACAATCCACACCGGTCCCCTGTCACACTCTAAGCCTTCCTCAGGGAGCCTACGGTGGGAAAATATTTCAGGGTTTTCCCTCTGTTCAGAATTTACCTTCTCAGGTCTTTTGCTGACAGCAGCAATTTGGTTGATTGGGAGCGCGGACGTGTTACTGGCAAAGACACAGTGATCGGGAATCACCTGCGGGGGGCGGGAAAGCATTTCAGAATGTGTCGTGTAGACCTGAGAGATGACTGCAGTCCGAAGCAAAGCTAAAGCGTGACACCCGGGTCCAGCCCCGCTCTCCCCGAGAACCACTCAGACAGTAGGTACTATTTGCCCAGGGCTTCTGTGATGGGGAGTGTGTCGGCCTTGTTCAAGTTCCCATACAGCCGCCTTCTAGCCCTGGCCCCGCATCCTGGAGACTACATCTCGGCACTTAGGGAAATAAGACAGCTTAAATAAACACCGAAAAGATGGTCTTGAATCAAATCTCATTCATTTCAAGATGCAGCATGGGTGCCAATCCCTCTTCTTGTCTGAATCTGCCCTCAAGTCTGAAAGCTCAAGATACCCCCACCCTTCACTTTGAGAAGAACAAGCCATCACATGCGTGCCTAGCTCATTTTACAGTGTTGTTAGAAAACGGTGCACCACTGTAATTAACCTACAGCACGTGAATATTATTAACTATTAGCTTTATCAACCTGGACAATAGTCTTTAACATAGACTGTGTCAGCATTCTGTCCACGATCCCAGGTTATTCATGTTTTTATTCAGCTGCTTATATAAAAATCCTGGAAAGCACACCTGTCAAATTTGTGCAAACTGGGACAGGCAAAATGCTAACATCAGAGACGGGAATCAAGGTTTGAGATACATTCAACACACTGAAAAGGTGAGTGTAAAGTAAGATTATAACGCGGATAAAGGTAAAATACTGCATTAAGGTTTTTTTTTTTAATAGAAAAAAGGGAAAACTCTAGAGAGGCATCTGTTGGACAAAACCTGGCTTAGCAGTCAGCTTGTGATGAGGTCCCATGATCTTAGTCAGTAATGTAAGTCAACAGCAGGGCATAACTGCAAGAAAGCTAATGGAGCCCCTGGTGTCACGTCTTGGTGGTGCAGTGTCTCATGCTGGTTGTGACATTCTCTATGAAGAGCAAACCAGTGTCTCCAAAGACAGCCGGCAATAGCTCCTCCCCTCCTGGTTCAGGCGTCTCTCCTCCCATCCAGAGGCAGCGTCTGTTTCCTCTCTCGTCTTGTGACTCGCTTTTCCCTGCGGCAGGCAGCAGTGGCAGCAGTGGCAGCAGTGGCGCTCAGAGCTCCAGGCCAGACCCCAGGAAGCCCCACAGCTCCTGCTCCTGCTCTCTTGGCAGCCAGAGACACCGCTGTACAGGCTTGTTCACAACCTGCCCTTCTGATCTGATCCCTCTTCTGTCTCTTCTCCTCAGTCGCTAGCTTCCCAACCGCTAAAACTAGCAAACCTTTCTCCGTGCCGGTACTCCCAAACCCAGATACCCCGGGAGTGAACACCACCCCCAGTCAGCCGGCAGATGGCCTCTCTCCACATGGCCTGTCTCTGCTTTTGCTGGTCCTCAGGGTCTACCTGGCACTGCCTCAGCAGGCACCCCCAAAGCCGTGGGAACACCACCTACACACGTGAGCTGAAATGCCACCCAGCGCAGTTGAAAACCAATATACCCAGCTCTTCTGAACTTCACCCTCAGCTGAACCCACATGACACTGTGCCAGAAGGAAAGATTTTGCAGTGTATGGATTTCAAAGTGGAAGCTGTCCCCAAAAGAGCTGCTTGTCTTTAGTTTCTAAACCCTCCTCAGGTTCAGTCTGTCGTCCAGCAGGGACCGTCCTGACACAGAGGGGCATCGTGAGGGTATGGCCACTACCCAAGACACCCAGAGGATTGCCAAGTCTGTGCCACTGCACGTGCACGATTTATTAACCCACATTCTACTTATTTATCTATAGGCTGGTCAAGGCCCCGGTTCTATTTTGTGCCTGGATCATTGTCCTTTCTTCTTCTCTGGGCTCTTTCTTTACACCACCCACTACAATACTTGTTTTGATTACGGGAGGTAAAGCATTTGGGATCAAAACCAAAGCAGCATTTCCAGAAAGCAAGCATCTGAAACCTGGCAGGAGAAATAATTTCTCCCCTACTTCCTTTGCAGACTAGACCTGAAGAAGTTTAGTTATGGCTCGCAGCCAACCAAACATGTCAAGAGAGCTGGCTACACTCCATGAGGTTATCTGTAGTTCTGAGTGATCAAACTCGCACAGAATTCTAACGAACCCTGTGCTTATTGCCTTGATTTTCTTCCCTCAGGACTTAAGATTTGACTTTTATAACATACGCAATGTGCATGAGTTGACATAACAACTGATGTTTGGAAATTAACGGCCCTATAAAAGGAACTATGAGTTTCTGTTTAAAAAAAAAAAAAACAACCCATGTCCTCCACTCACTATGCTAGGATTCAAGTACAACAGGCCTCTTACTTACCGCTTCTACTTCCTTTAACACTCTGTGCTTAAGATTAAGATCCTCAAAAACAGCTTCAATCACCATGTCGGCCTTTTCAAAACCCTGGTAATCAAGCTGCCCGGTCAAGTTGCTGAAAATGGAGTCCCTTTCAAATGATGTTAGAGCTTTCTTCTTCACTTTATCATTCAATCTAGAAAAAAGACAGTCCTAGTCAGAGGGGAAGAATAGGAAACTTACCATCTACTGAGCGTCAACAGGCCAGATAGTGTGCTCTGTATTTTCCACCAACTCTGTGAGGCAGTTCTTCTACTCCCATTTTGAGGAGGAAGAGTTCCTCAAACAGGCTCAAAGACCTTGCTCGGGGTCAATGGCTAGGTGCTAGGGTGCCAAAGACAGGCTGGCCTCCAAATCCACATTCTTTCTCCTAGACCATGCCTCTACATGCGGAACTTACATAAACTCTATTACTCCCGAAACAGTTAAATGTGTCCAGAGGAGTAAACGCAAACACTTAGAGTGGCAAAACAAAGGAGCAGCTCTGGTAACTCTCTAACAGAGGAAACCCCCAACACATGTCCTAGACCACAGGGACTTATACCTGATTACACATCATTTTGTTATTCTGTAATTATAAGCTTCTGGAAAACAGAGACCAAGCATGACTTCTTATATTCTTATTAATTTATTTATTTTTAAGTTTATTTCTTTCTTGTGTGTGTGTGTGTGTATGTGTGTCTGAGAGCGAGCGAGCACGAGCAAGAGAGAGTGAGCACAAGCAGGGAGAGGGGCAGAGAGAGGGAGGGAGAGAGAAAGCAGGGTCCGTGCTGTAAGCATGGAGCCTGAGGCAGGGTTTGAACTCACAGTGAGATCACGATCTGAGCCGAAATCGAGACTCAGATGCTTAACTGACTGAGCCACGCAGGCGCTCCTGTTTCTTTTACTCTGACATCCCCTTCCCAGCTAGCACGGGGCATGCATGCTATATTGATTACGTAAAATATTAACTCAAGGTTTCTTCTTTCCCGTGGGGAGCTAAAAAGGATTCCTACAATTCAGACATTTAACTGACTACTTTTCACTGCCAAGAAAAACAGGCTCTCTGAGGTTTTAATCTGGCCACACTTTCAGAATAACTGACCTAGAGTTTTCCTGTGAATGAAGAATGGAGCTGAATCACGTTCACTAATTTCCGTAATCAGAAGAAAAATTAAACGCACAAGGTAAGTTCAAAGAAGTATTCAGTCAAAGTCTTAAAAAGCATGGGTTCAAATTTCCTGATTTCTGACAAGCATGTCAGCAGTCAGCACACAAAATGCTCATCAGCGTTCAAAACATTATTAGTTGCTCTAATTCTAATGCCTAATGAAACTGTCTTCAAGAGAGGCTAGGGAACGTGTATGTGCCATGTCAGCCGTATGGCGAGGGCACCCGCCAGAGCCTGACGTTTCTGAAGCACGAGGGGAAACCTGGGGCACCTGACTCCCAGACGGACAGAGCAGCATCTGTTCTAGAGCAGCAGTTTCTCACTGCAGTGACTGCAGGGGATGGCGTTGGGGGTGCTTTTATGCTGCGCTCGGCAACGCTGTGATCTAGCTGGCACCTGCCAAATTCTTTTTTTTTTTTTTTTTTTTTTTGGTCAGAATCGTTCACTCCAACTCCTTGCTATCTTACAGTAATCTGCCAAAATGATTAAACCTGCCACGGCTTGGATAGCACAGTAGTAGCAGCAGAAAAGTCTCTGCAGAAGAGAGGTCAAACATGCTGAAGCTACATAACACCTTTAAGAAAAAAGCTCATTCAACTAAAAGTCACGTGTAGGGCAGTCTAAGTGCAGCAAGCTTACTCATCACCCTGGAGCAGAGAACTGAGTGGAAACCAATTCCTAGTTTGGCCACGCTGCGGCTGTTTCTCCCCCTCTGCAAAACAGAGCAGGGGGGAGCGGGGGGAGAGAGGAGTATGTGGGCAGCAGGGAGAATAATATTCATCTTTTACTAATTCAGAGGTAAGATGGAGACACATTCTGTGAAGTCTCGGACACTGTGGAACCAAATCTGTTACCTGCTTCTCTACAGTAACGCAGCCAAGAAACATAAGGCACAAGAGTTCTGATCCCAGCCCCACCTTCAGTTTGCAGTTATGACACGTTCCCTCACATCCGCATCTTCCACAAAGTCATGCTGCTTCAGCATTCCAGGACAATACAGCAGTGAAACGGAAACTGTCAAAATTCACAGACAGGAGGATTTCTAGCCTTGACATCAAGCATAAAGTAAATGGCATTTGAAAATATCTGATAGTTTTCTCTTCTGCACTGAGACCTTACAGATTCCAATGAGGTGAATGGTTTATAATATGTACAATATGAAGGGAAAGGAATGACTGTTTCTAAACATCAGAGGAAACAGCTTAACGGCGGAGCATCCGGTACTCCCCACGTTCAGGAAAAAGGAACCTGCAATGGCAAAACAAACAGCACTCTGCTGGCAGAGGCGGAGCGCCGGCTTACCCTTTGAACACCTGTTGCTGTCCTCGGCCCAGCCCGGCTAGGGTAGCATCTTTAAGGATGGTCTTCAGGCCCTTATCCACAGAGACCTGGGCAATGCCGGCCCCCATCAGCCCTGCACCAAGAATGGCTAGGTGCCTAGAAGGAAAGCATGAATGACTTGGTAAACGACTCACTTCAGTAAGCGTGGGAGATTATCCAGGTTATAGTCCAATAAACCACAGACCAACTAAAGTGGGCACAACAATAAGGTATTTTAAGTAATTGTTATCTACAAAAATACACCTTCAATAAGTGATTGATTTTCAAAGTGACTGATTTTCAAAGTTAAATGCAAAAATCCATTAAGTCTAAAAGAATTGGCCTACACAAGAAGACAGAATTATATTGATCTTCAATCATGCCTTAAGATCACTGAAAACAAAGCAACCTGGTTTATTCTGAAGTCAACATGAGTACTTCTTTTTCCAAACAAAAGCCAATTTGCAGCAATATGCCCAAAGACATATCACTTCTTCCAACTACCTGTTAGTGATTTTACCATTTTCCAATAGGTTTTCATTTCTCCTGAAATTTGTGCCATTTTACTCCTTACATGGATGAGATCAAAATTCTCCTGGATGGCTTCTTTGCTTCCAGACCTAACCTCCCATCCCCCAAAACCTCCATACATCCCCTTTCCTGCTTTTTCCACCACGAACTTCTCTTGAACTTGTCAGGCCCATCTGGCTTACCCTACAGTGTTCTAGAATGGCTCCGGATACATTATTTTTGTCCTTTCAATTATATTCTAAGCATTTCATGGGCCAGAGCTCATACCTGATTACTCTTTTTAGTTTTCCATAGTTCTGGAACAATATGCCATACTCCCATAGCAAATAAAAAAATTTTTCCAGAACAATTTCCTTCATAAAAGAAGCCCAAATTTACAGCACTGTGTAGACCTAAATTAGAGTTGTAATACAGGATAAAGCTTTATTCCTAACAATTCTGATTATAATGTTCAGAAATTGTATTTATGACCCAAGGAAACCTAATTCCAAGTCATGGAAGCAACTTTCAAATGTAGTTTTGTAGTAGCACACATATTTACATGGCTAAGGTTAAGTAGCTGGAGAACAATGAGAAAATAGGATAGAAGCATATAAAGAACAGGGGCTGAGGGGCGCCTGAGGGGCTCAGTTGGTTAACCATCTGACTCTTGATTTCAGAGCCTGCTTGGGATACTCCTTCTCTTTATGCCCCTTCCCACTCATGCTCTCTCTCAAAAAAAAAAAAAAAAAAAAAAAAAAAAGAACAGGGACTGAAAAGATCGATACATTTATTGTGTGAAAACTAAAAATTGCTGTTAGACAAATGAGCCCACAAAATTAAGATAACCATAGGATAGGAAGAAATCTACAACATACAGGAGCAAAGAATTACAACTTGGGAAATGAAGAACATGCATGTATCAATTAAAAAAGACAACCCAGGGGTCCCTGGCTGGCTTAGTCAGTGGAGTGTGCGACTTTTGAGCTCACGGTTGTGAGTTTGAGCCCCACACTGGCCATGGAAATTACTTAAAAAAAAAAAAAAAACAACAACAACAAAAAAGGAGAGGATGCCTGAGTATCTCAGCTAAGCATCTGACTCTTGAATTTGGCTGAGGTCCTGATCTCACGGTTTGTGGGTTTGAGCCCTGCATCGGGCTCTGCACTGACAGCACGGAGCCTGCTTGGGATTCTCTCTCTCCACCCCCCTCTCAAAATAAATACACTTAAAAACAAACTAACAAAACGAACAACCTAGTAAAATGGGCAAGGGCTTATATATAAAGCAATTCACTAAAGGAAAAACTCAAATTGCCAATAAAGATACTCAATTTCCCTAATAACCTGGGAAATGCAAATTAAAATGAGATATTCTTTCCCTACCAGATTCGCAACAATTTTAAAAGCATCACCGAAGATGTACAAAAATTGTTCATTTCATTGCATGGCTGATGGAAGATGCTTTGCCCTACTTTGGAGGGCAAATCTCTTACAACTAAAAATCACATACTCTGACCCAGTGATTCTATGTCTCATTCTGTACTCTAGTGAAATGCACGTATGCACACAATGACAGACTGTGATGAACAGCCATACAATGTTTGTAATAATGAAAAAATCAGAAATAGCCATCAATCCAGCAGTAAAAATTAAGAGGAAGGAGTTAATTGATATGTACCAAATCACACAGTCTCCAAGTCATACCACTGAATAAAAAGAGCAAGTTACAGGCTTTATACTGAAGGATTCCTTTTATATTACAACATTCAAACCATAAACACAAAATAGTATCAGTTAATACTTAATTTTATTTATAGTAGTTTTCTTAAAGAAAGTAAGAATGCATTCTCTGCATAAAGAGTTAATTTATAAAAAGAGAAAATACATAAGGAACTCAAATTATTATCCAAGGTGAGGAGGAAGGGCCCAGAGAGCCAGAAATGGAGGAAGCAGACGTGTTACAACTGGGAAAGCAGGAAAAAGGGTCCCCTGTCTTCAGTCCAACACGGTTCTTCATTAAATTCTATTCAACCTAGTCTGCCTTGGGTACCCTGTAATGAATTCCTAATTAATTCCTCATTTCTAAGAGGATGTTACCTTTTTCCTCAATTTGTTTCCCAAGTTAGGTCAACTCTTATATCACCCTGTTTTTCTGTCCATTTAGTTCTAAGTTTATGAATTTAAAAAAAAATTTTTTTAATGTTTATTTTTGAGAGAGAGTGAACGAGTGAGCACAAGCAGAGAGAGAGGGAGACAGAATCTGAAGCAGGTTTCAGGTTCTGAGCGATCAGCAGAATTTTGACACGGGGCTCGAACTCACAAACTGTGAGATCATGACCTCACCCAAAGTCGGACGCTCAACCGACTGAGCAACACAGGTTCCCCTGAGTTTTTGAATTTCTCATCCACAGTGATTTTTTCTTATCTGCAAATGCTTATTTAAGGATATTTAATTCCAGTCTGGAAGTGTTCTGTTACAGTTTTCTTCTGTATTATGGTTGTTTTTGGGGAAAGAATTTTTGTAAGCTTAAGTATTTGGATTCTCATTTTCTTATTTCTACTTATATGAGATTCATGTGGATGTTGCCTGTCTTCTTTGTGTATTTGGTATAGTAACACCTTTCCAGATGGTATATGCTATCTGTGTAACGACAGGAAAAAGTATATGCAGATTGGGGTCTGAATATACAGGGGAGGGGCAGAGAAAGAGGGAGACACAGAATCTGAAGCAGGCTCTAGGCTCTGAGCTGTCAGCACAGAGCCCTATGCAGGGCTTGGACTTACAAACCACGAGATCGTGACCTGAGCCGAAGTCGGACACTTACTGACTGAGTCACCCAGGGGCCCCAGATTAGAGGCCTGCTTCATGCACTGCAGGGTGTTTAGTAGCATCCCTGACTTCTGGCATCATTAGATGCCAGTAGCAGCTGTGACAACCAAAAATGCTTCCGGACATCAAATGATCCTGGGGGGCAACATCGCCCAGGATGGGAACCACTGAGCTAGGAGGTGAGTTTAGGAGCATTATTAAAATTTTTTTTAATGCTTATTTTTGAGAGAGCGAGCGATACATGAAGGGGAGGGACAGAGAGAGAAGGAGACACAGAATCTGAAATTGGCTGCAGGCTCTGAGCCGTCAGCACAGAGCCCGACATGGGGCTCGAACCCACAAACTGTGAGATCATGACCTGAGCCAAAGTCAGATGCTTAACTGACTGAGCCACCCAGGTGCCCTGGAGCTGCCCCTCCCCAGCTCATGCTCTGTCTCTCTCTCTCAATAATAAATAAATGTTAAAAAAAAATTTTTTTTTTTAAATGCTGAAGAGCTATTGGGCAGTGCAGCATTGAAAGTCTTGGTGAAAAGAATAGACATGAAACAAGCAAGAGGAATCTTAAATGTTTAGGCTGTAAGCTGGACGAAGGAAAAGCTGTTAACAATCTGAATGAGGCTTTATTTTTTTTAATGAGGAAAGTATGAGTTTCCAGAGATGGTATCTCAAGTCACAGGGAGAGACAAGATCATTAAACAGTGCATAGTGTGTTTGGTTTGGGAACAGAGGACGTAAACCAGACTTCCGGGGACATCAACAGTGAGACAAGCAAGCCTCTATGGGAGTCCTCAGAGGGGTCTGGAGAAAACTCAGCCCAGGCAGCACTTTGAAAGCCAAAAAGTTCTTAGTAGGTAAAGGGATCTAATGTGCTCAGGACAGAGGAGGCGTAGGGAAGACAGAAGGTATAAATCTAGCTCTGTAGTGAAACTCACAAGGGCTCCCTTAACTTACTTCACATCCTTCTGCGGAGTTCCAAATTTATTCTTCTTACACAGGACCTGACCATGATAAAGTCCCACCAAGGCCTTTGATTCTTTGGTCATGATAAGCTCTCCAAATTTCTGAAAAGTAACGGACAACGAGAAAAGGTGGAACTTCAGTCTCAGTGATGGGGCTTCCTTCAGTCAGGTTTCTCTGCAGAGCAGAGGTAACACACGTGAAGCCGCCTCACCTGCGGCACTTTCTGGCTACTGTTTTGAAAAGGGTACGGGTACATCTGAGTTCTCAGACTGTGTACACCAGAGGCGGTGGTAACCAACCTTTTGCATGGAAGTGGCGTGTCAGGGCCAAAACACCTTCACAGTCATCTCAACCAACCCTCTCATTTTAAAGGCTGGGGAAGAGGAGGCCCAGAGAAATTAAGCGACCACACCACCGAAAGTGACAAAAATGAAACTCACATCCAGGCAGTAGGACTCCCAACTCTGGTCCGCCCCACATGACACCTGCCACTTTGAAAAGTTCCCTAATGCTTATGGAGAGCAAGTCTCAGCATGAGATTTAGAGTCTGGGTTTGACAGAACCAGCTTTGAATCCTGACTCTGCCATTTCCCAGTTCTGACGCTTTCCTTATCCTTAAAATGGGAAAAATAATACTTATTTTACAGTACTGTTGGAATGAGAATGCCAGTAAAGTGACTAAGGTCTCAATCTCTGCTATCATCATCATCATCAATATTACTAGAATTAACTGGTATGGTTACAAATAGCATTTCAAAGGAAGAATTCCCCCTAATAAAGTTGCTTTCATGTCCTAATAGAACATGAAACAATAGAACATGAAACAATGTTCTACTAATCTTGACACAGTGGAGTCTATTCAATAAACCAGTGATTTTCAAAGTGCGGGTAGAGATCCATCCGTTGGCATGAATTTAGCGGGTTGTGGTAAGTAGAACATATAGGAAGTACTGCGTACAACGTACATGGTGAGGACAACAATTGATCTGTGAAAACTATGCTTCAATTTTTCTGTACATATGTATACATGTACCTGGATCGGAGATAAAAGTCTAAATCAGAGTTTACTGCAATAAGTGACCCAGACAATAAATGTTTTCTCCTGATCTTGTCCTAAGCTCTTCAGATATCTTTTGTCTTATTATCAAAGAGCAATCCATTCTTCAATGACTACTTAAAACTTAAAAAACAACCCACACCACTTAAATCTGCAGGATCACCAACTTGTTGGAAAAGTGGGAAGAGGTGAGGCTGGTTTATATGCCCCTCTGTCTTCTTTTAGTGAGTATGTGACATTTCCTTCTACTTTCTAATTCACCAAGAGAGGCTGGCCTTCAAAGTCAAGGCCCTAACAAGTAAGAAATGCATTTTTCTATCAATGTATTCATTTTTTCACAACAAAACCAGCCCAACTCAGAACAAAAACATCTAGGTGATTCATTTTGAAAGGATTAGAACTCTGGCCCTGCTCTTCCTAGTTAAACCCTCATTACTGAAAGGAAGTTCGAAAGCTGGGCCCACCAACAGGTTTTTAACATCTACTCACTCATTGCGATTAATCAATCCTAAGCAATGATAACCACTGGAAGAAAAAAATTTTGGGTAGGCTTTGGGTACTTTTTCTTTTTTCAGCTTTATACAGAGTTTTAGATCTTGGCTTTCCTGTATCTAGTAATAAAAAGTTGAAAGGAAATAACTTTACCTGAGATTCAGAGAGATAGCCAGCATCATTCCCTTGCTCAATTCCAGTCTTTACCACCTAAAAAATACAGAAAGCACCTGTTCGTTGTTGCAGTGGGTTGGCAAGATGTCCAACAATGCTGAATAAAATTGCTAGCTTGTTAGTTTTCAAAAGAGTAAGTCAAAAGTCTGGAATTGGAGTAAGAAACCCAGGAGGACTGAGTGGCTGCTTGCTTAAGACTGACTTTATTCTCCACCTCTGAGCCCCCTGCTAAAACTAGCATAAAATGCAAGGAAATGAAACAAAAGAGAATAAATAAAAGTCGGAGTAGGAAAGGAAGACAGTTTCCACAGCTCAAACTCAACCTCCTTATCCACTTCTAGACCCTGTTATCCTGTCAGAGAGAGAGCTGCCACCAGAGCTGCCCAAGTCCAAGAAAAGCTTTCCCTCTTCCTCTTAATTACCTTCCCTCCTGCTTAAATTACTCTTCCAGCGTGTTCCCTGCTCTCCTAACACAGACATGCCCCCAGAGTTTCCCCCTCAGCCCTTTTCTCCCTCTCTGCATTCTTCTCTAGGTACACCATCTAGTTTATCACGTTACTCATGAACTCTATAGGTTCAACTTAACGTTTGGGGGAAGTACTATCCCAAGTACAATGGCATGTATAAAAGATGAAGAAGTGACCCTGTACTCAACTTACCATAATTTATGGGATGACAAATTGATTGAAAAAAAAAATAATCTACATTCTTTTTTGAAAATTTTTTTATTTTTTTAATGTTTTCTTTTTTTGAGAGAAAGAGAGAGAGGGAGAGAGAGAGAGACAGCGTGAGCAGGGGAGGGTCAGAGAGAGAGGGAGATACAGAATCTGAAGACAGGCTCCAGCACAGAGCCCAAACCCACGAACGGTGAGATCATGACCTGAGCGGAAGTCGGACACTTAACCGACTGAGCCACCCAGATGCCCCTAAATCTACATTCTTAATTGACTTGTTTGTCTAGACTCCTGTTGCTTGAATTTCCTGAAACATCTAAACTCAACACTTCTAAACTTTAACTCATGATCTCTTCTCTTGGGCAGTTCTGTTACTTCCTTCATATTTTTACTATTCGACTTTGCGGTCTTCCTTTAATGTCAAGTCTGAGTCACCAAGATCGCTTCCAACTTCAGGTGTCCACTTTGTCTCTCCTTCTCACAGCCGTTTTTACTTGCTGCTACCATGATCTCTATGATCTGTGCAGAACAAGAGTCAAATTTCTAAATTCATTAACTGTCAATCTTCTAAAATCTAGGCTCCTTCTGCCTTTTTGCAGACATTTCACCATCCTCCTACAAAAACGATCTCATGAAATACTCCCTGTAGAGCCTCATGCTTTCTGGCCTCTATAACTTGGCTCAAGATGCCCATCCTACCAGGTTCCACTTTCTCTTCACCTACTCTCTACACATTTCCCAGGGCTCAGGTCCAATTCTAGGAGGCTCCTCCTAATCTGTCTGTTCATAGTGCTTGTTCCCTCCTCTGTACATCTAACACTCTTCCTCTTTCCCAATTACCCAGCAGCGATCCCCTGCCGGCGCCTGATGCTCCTCCTACCACAGTCACCTGCCTTACCACATACACCTGTGTGATCTCCCCGCCCAGGCTGGGAGCGAATGGGAGAAGGGAATTACGTATTGTATTTCACACATTTTGGGGTCTTTTCCTCAAAATATATCTGTTAACTGATTTTTTCCTCCATATTTGAAGTCTTTGATTATATGTTCTCTTAATCTTAGACTTTCTGGATTGAAGACAAGAGTTTTAGACAGTTCTTAACCCTGTGAATCATTTTAATTATCCTCCTTGACCTTTTCTTTTTAAAGTTTATTTATTTTGAGAGAGGGGAGGGGAGAGAGAGAGAGCGGAGAAGGGACAGAGAGAGGAACAGAGAGAGAATCCCAAGCAGGCTCTGCACCGCCAGTGCAGAGCCTGATGCAGTATTCAAAACTAGAAACCACGAGATTATGACTTGAGCCGAAATCAAGAAGTGGAGGCTTCACTGACTGAGCCATCCAGGAACGCTCTGTGATCTTTTTCAGAACTTTTCTATATCATTACATCTTTTTTATAATTACAGCAAGGAAGAAGTCAATGAAATATTTTAGATACTGACAATGGTTTAGACTGAGGCCATCAAGTTTGTTTCGACTACCTCTTAATTACTGCCCGATCTTTTACTGGCCTTGTTATACTGATACCAGGTAGGTTCCTTTCCTGGTTTGTAAGCAGTAGTTTTAAGCTCATTATGCCTGGCACTAATTATTCCCCAATATGTCAGTTTATGAGTCCTCCTGGCTTGCTGTGCTCCTCCTTTATTCTTAGCGAGTACTGCACTAGCAGAATTAAGACCTGCAGTACTAGCACGCATGGTTCAGAATGGCAATAAAGGATACTGCTCTATTCAAAGGGAAGAAATATGAGAAATGTGGGAATATGGGGTGAAAACTCACATCGATTATTTTCAGAGGTGCAGGATAAAGGCCTTTGGTCTGTTTTCGTACTTTTTCTTCCACTTTTTTGTAAATCTGTTGCCTGACAAATGGAATGCTCATGGCATATGACATCAATTCTGTAAAAAAAAAAAAAAAAAAAGCTTTTAGGTACTTACTGGAAAAAGCCTAGCCTTGTTAGTTCTGTGAACTCCATAAAAATGCAATAATTGTAGCTATCTGAAAGAACTTCTCTTTATTCTGATATGTAAAATCCAAATTGCAACCTAAGCATTTCTGTACACATGGTTTAATTGGTTGATAAATGCTAAAGCTGGGTGCTGGGTGCACAGGTGTTTATTACACTATTATACTATTCCACTTTCATATTAATGCCTAATATTTTCCAAAATAAAAAGTTTAAAAAAATGGCTTTAACCAACCATTGTAAGGTTTAGGACCCTAGAGGAGAGTTGCTGCACTCCTAAAGGATGGCTCTATGCTTGGAGTAAATAATGCATTTACCTCTTTCTCGTTTCAAATTTGTAGCAAATAAAATGAAACTCCCTGGAAAGAACCTTTGCCTCTGTTCTTTAATAACAACACTCACTTTCTACTAATCCTTTGTCTCTCTTTACAGAGATTTTCTTATCAGATAGTTCTTTGGCAAAAGTAACTGCAACTTCTTCTAGATATTCAATTGTCCGTTCCTCTGAAGGTTTTAATCCTGGTCCTGTAAAAATGAACACAACAGATTGGAATGTAAATCAGTTTCAGCACAGCCTTCCAAGTCAGACTAGAGTCATGAACTATGGACTCAAGAAATAAAATAAATAAATAAAATACTGAGCAAAGGTGTAACAATGTCCGCTAGATAGAAAACAAGATCGTAAGCCCTATCAGTCTGGCTTCCAATTCTGAGTCGGATGTGGAAGGTCTCATTAGGCCTGTATTCTTGCTGCAAAACTGGATAAAAATGAATAAATTGTAAAATCACATTTGTAAACGTACTAGAGAGTGGTGGAAGCAATGAGGACCATATGAACTAAAATTCCAGAGAGGGAAAAGCCTGTTGAGGTGAACTGATGACTGCTGGACATTTTCTTTTCTGAGGGTATGTTATGCTTTTGGGTGTGGGCTGAAGATTAGACTTGGCTCAAGCAGAAGGATGCTCCTGGGAGCAAGTGAAACAATCAGTTTTTGGTGGTCATGTACAAAAGATCAGAAACTGGAAGAAACCAAATGCAAAGCTAGTCTTCCTGAGGGAAGATTCGTGGAATTCTAAGGTGGTATAGGAGGTTTGAAGGGCTGGGTCAAAAAGCTAGAGGGAAATCTCACAGTATCATAAAATTTAGTACTTAAAGTACTTCTATACAGAAAGGGGCATGCTAAAAACATGAAACTCATTTTGTACTTTAGGCATCTACCCAATGTTAAACTTGCTTGAGCAAGAGATTAAAGAGTTAGGCTCAAAAAATTCAAAGGCTGTGAAATTCAAAGGCTCAAATATTTCTACAGAGCTGTGAAAACAGACATCTACCAGGCTCTCAGTCAAAAGCCTGGAAGGAAGAGGTAGCTGGGGTTGAAAAGGCAATCCTGTGCAAACTTGTGGTATTTAGGAAACAAAATCCTGATGGTGGAGGAGGCTGAAACAAATACACAAGCAATCTCTCCTTTAAGACATCTGCACTATTTTGAAAGCATGTGAAGGAGGAAGAGAAAGAACTAAGCCCCTAACTTCTGAATGGCAAGAGGGCACAAGGCCCATGAAAGTCACAATGAGCCTGTAGAGAGGCCAATGCAACTGGAACTTGGGAAGGAGAACCTCGGAGAGTAGCTGCTCCATGAAAGGAGAGCTCCAGAGGGGCCCTCGAAATGTTGGCCGAGTACTGTTCTCTACACGCATGAAACGAAACTACCTGAGGCTTCTTTTTGTAAAGGCATGAAAAGAAGCAAGAAAAAAAATGGTCTAAAGACAAGAGGCAAATAGACTGATAGAAACAGATGCAGAAATGAAAACAGAATTAACAGACACAATGTTAGAAAGGCTACTGTGAATTCATGCCATATGTTCCAGAAGGTAGAGGAAAACAGAGACATATGAAGAGAAATTGGATACATAAAAGTGAGTCAAATGTTACTTCTAGATATGAAAAACCCAACACCTGAAATGAAAACTACACAGGATTGGACTAATAGATTATACAATGAGAAGAAAAGACCAGGAAACTTGACTACACGGCAATAGAAAACATATAAACTGAAAAAGAAAAACTTCATTTGGGGACAATATCAAGTAATCTAACAAACGTGAAATTGGAGCCCCATAAAAAGGGTGGGGGTAGATGGGAAAATATTGGAAGAAATAGCCCAAATTTTCTAATTTCATGAAAACTACAGGCCCACTATCCAAGAAACTCAATGAATCCCATGCCTAACAAACATTAAAAAACAACAGTAACAACAGCAACAATAACAAACCAAGGCACATCATAAATAAATGACTAAAATCAATAATAAAGGGAAAATCTGAGAGCAGCTGGGGGGTTGTGGAGGGAGAGGGACACATTATATACAGAAGAACAAAGATAAAAACAACAGACTTTCTATTAGAAATTAGGCAAGTGACATCATAACGTTGACATCTATAAAGTACTAAAAGAAAAATGCTAGAAACATGCAATTCTATAGCTATAAAGAGTATCTTTGGGGGCGCCTGGGTGGCTAGTTAAACATCTGACTTCAGTTCAGGTCATGATCTCATGGTTTTTGAGTTTGAGCCCTGGGTCAGGCTCTGTGCTGACAGCTCGGAGCCTGGAGCTTGCTTCAGATTCTGTGTCTCCCTCTCTCTCTCTGCTCTTCCCCCACTTGCACTGTCACTTTTGCTCTCTCAAAAATAAACAAACATTTAAAAAAAAATATCTTTGAAAAATGAAGTTGAAATAAAGACTTAGTGAAACGAATCAAAAGGTGAGAGAATTGTCAGCAGATCTACTCTACAGAATATGTCAAGTGAAGTTCTTCATGTTGGAATAAAATCAAACCAGATGGGAACTTGGAGCTACATAAAGAAGAAAGAGCACCAAAAATGGTAAATATGTGGATAAATATAAAAGACTCCTTTCTCACTTTTAATCTCTTTAAAGATAACTGTTTAAATTTTTTTTTTAATGTTTATTGCCTTTCCCTTCCACAAGATACCATGCTGGTTCACTACATTGATGATATTATCCTAAATGAATCTGGTAAACAGGAAGTATCAACTACTCTAGACATATCCAACTAAGTGAAATTTCTAGGGGTCCAGTGGTGTGGGGCATGTTGACATCCCTTCCAAGGTGAAGGATAAGTTGTGTACCTGGACCATCGTACCACATAGAACAAGGCACGCCTACTGGGCCTCTTTGGATTTTAGAGGGAACATTTCATTTGGGTGCTACTCTACCTCCTTTACTGAGTAACTCTAAGGCTGATAGTTTTGCGTGGGGCCTAAGAGAAACTATTGGGACCATATGATTCAGATCTGATGGCCATGAAGTGTCAGTGCTAGATAGAGATGCTGTTTGGAGTCCTTGGGAGGACCCTATAGGCAAATCACAGTATAGACATTTGGAATTTGGAGCAAAGCCCTACCATTCTCTGTGAATAACTACTATCCTACTGAGAAATAGCTTTTGGCTTGCTAGTGGGCCTAAGTAGAGACTCAAAGCTTAACCATGGGCCAGCAAATTACCATGTGACCTGAGCTGCCCATCATGAAATGGATGTTGTCTGGCCAATTAAACCATAAAGTTCAGCGTGTGCAAGTGAATGGAAGTGGTATATGTGAAAATGGGCTTGAGCAGACCCTAAAGGCACAAGTTGTATGAGAAAGTGGCCAAAATATCCTTGTTCCTCATTCTCTGTCCCCGTCTGTCCCTGTGGCCTCACGGGGAGTTCCTTATGACCAGACAGATGACTGGGGGAGAGAAAACTCAGGCCTGGTTTGTAGACAGCTCTGTGTGATATGCAGGCCCCATCTGAGAGGGCACTGCTGCAGCACTACAGCCCCTTTCCAGGACTATTAATCCTGATTGCCAAGGGGGTGTGGGCCACCACAGCACAATGGTAGGAAGGAAGAGTAAGGCTTGAGTAGGACAGATGTTTTAGGGGGTCTCTTAGTGCTACAAGGACCTGTAATTAGTTAATGGAAAACTACAACAACTCAATTCATGCTAGTGGCCCAGACCTTCTAAGAATGAAGGTCACCCTACTAGGCAAAGAACCATGACCAATTGAGGTACTTCCTGAGGGCAAAAGGAATATGAAATGGGAAGCAGAAATAGGTAGTTATGAACACCTGCTATGGCCACATGACTATTTGTAAAAATTGAGGAGTCCAGCCTCAGGCCCAACCACAGGCAATTAGAAAGGCTTTTACTACCCAGCAGGCCTCACTGGGAAAGCTGTCCTTCCCACAAGAGACTTGGTGCACAGCTAATGCATCGCATTCCATTTAATGGAAGTTGCAGTCAATAACTCAGGTATCTCTTGCTGGCTATGCTCTTTCACATATTTGCATTCTTAGCCCAAGTGCCTCATTTCTGTCTACTGGGACCTCCAAAGTCTTCAGGTGCGTCTGATGAGGCCTCCTTACTGGGGAAAGAAAGAGAAGCCTTAAAGATATTTCTACTCTGAGTCAGTACTTTTCCACTCCTAGTTCTCACCATTTTAAACAGTGAAATCACAACCAAAAGCCCCTCCCCCCACCAAAGACAGAAGAACATGGCACTAAACAGACCATGAAAAGGACACTTGTTGGCTATGAGAAGTGAAGAACTCAAATGTTGCCTTGTGTGACTTCAGCTGAACATATGCACTGGGAGATGTGAAATTTTCACCACTCTGTACATGTCTTGTAATGACTGCAAAAGCACCATAAGTATTATTCTGGGGTCACAACAGATTTTAGTGAGAAGGTAACTTCACAAATAAGGAACTTGCAAATACTAAGGCTCTATCGTACTCTGATCACAACAGAATTAAACCAGAAATCAGTAACAGAAAGATATCTGAAACATCAGCAAAATATTTGGAAATTAGGTAACACACTCCCAAATAACACATGGGTCAAAGAAATCATAAGAAATCTGAAAATATTCTGCCTTCATGAAAGTGAAAAACTATTATTAAAATACACAGATAGATAAGGCAAGGCTAAGAGGGAAGTTGACAGCTTTAAATGCTTATGTTAGGAAAAAAAGGCCTAAAATCAATGATCTAAACTTCTACCTTAAGAAACTAGAAAAAGAACAAATTAAACCCAAAAGCAAACAGAAATGAGATAGACAAAATCAGTAAAATAGCAAACAAAAAACAAAGAAAAACCAATGAAACTAAAAGCTGGTTCTTGATAACTTTCTAGCTAGACTCCTCAAGGAAATACTAGAAAAGACACAAATTATCAATATCTGGAATGAAAGAGCATAAATGATATATATCATTATAGAGCATAAAGATATTGAAGGAATAATAATGAAGTATTTATGAACTGCACTGCAACAAATTTGGCAAGTTAAATAAAATGGACAAAATCTTCTTTTCCTTTAAAAAAGTTTTTTTAGGGGCACCTGGATGGCTCAGTCGGTTAAGTGGCCGACATGATCTCGCAGTTCGTGAGTTCGAGCCCGGCGTTGGGCTCTGTGCTGACAGCTCAGAGCCTGGAGCCTGCTTCAGATTCTGTGTCTCCTTCTCTCTGCCCTTCTCCTGCTCATGCTCTATTTCTCTGTCTCTCAAAAATAAATAAACATTAAAAAATATTTCTTTTAAATTTATTTTTTAATTTATTTTTTATTTTTGAGAGTGAGATAGGCAGAGTGTGAGTGGGGGAGGGGAAGGGGGAGAGAGAGGGAGAGGGGGGGAGAGAGAGAGAGAGGGAGAGGGGGGGAGAGAGAGAAACAGCAGACACAGAATCTGAAGCAGGCTCCAGGCTCCAAGATGTCAGCACAGAGCCCGAGGCGGGGCTCGAACCCACGAGCCATGACGTCATGAACTAAGCCAAAGTCGGACGCTTAACCAACTGAGCCACGCAGGCGCTCCTAAAATGGACAAAATCTTTGAGAAACTACTACAGCTCACTAAAAAACAAAAAAAAATTGGAGAACCTCAATAGCTTTATCTATGAAGGAAACTGAATTTGTGTGTGTGTGTGTGTATAACCTTTCCAACAAAGAAAACTCCAAGTCGACACATGACTTCACTGGTGAATTCTATCAAGTAAAGAAGACATAATACCAATTCTACATTCTTCCAGAAAATAGAAAAAAAAAATTCCAATTCATTTTATAAGCCAGCATTATTCTGATACCAACACCAAGCAAAACCATCACAAGAAAATTATCCTTGAGACCATTAGCTCTCATGACCAGACATAAAAGTCCTTTATAAAGGACTTTATACAAAGGATATATACATCCTTTATACAAAGGATAATACATTATGACCAAGTGAAATTTATTTCAGGAATGCAAGTCTGGTGAAATAACCAAAATTCAGTGTAACTGATATTACTAATAGACTGAAAAAGACAAAAATCACACAATCATCTCATTAGATGCAGGAAGTGCATTTGACAAAATTCAACATTTATTTTCAGCAAAGTACAGGTAAAAGGAAATGTCTGTAATCTGATAAAGGGCATATATAAAAAAGCTGTAGCTAACACTATTTACCCCACAGCATCAGAGTGAATGTTCTTCCCCTGAGATGGGAACACGTTAACAGTATCTGCATTCACCACCTCTACCCAATATTGTACTATAGAGATCATAGCCACTACAGTACGTCAAGAAAAAAATAATAAATGCCAACCAGATGGGGAAGGAAAAAGCCAAAATGTCTTTATTTATAGACAACATTACTATCTATATAGAAACTCCTTAGAAGTCTATAGAAAAAGCTACTACTAGAATAAATTTAGCAAAGTCACAGAATACAAGGTCCATGTACAAAAACCAATTATATTTATATATATTAGTGATGAATGAGAAATTAAAATATCACAATGTCCTAAGAGTCTAAAACACTAAGGTATAAATTCAACAAAATATAAGATATATTCAATGAAAACTATAAAACACTGCTGAGAGAAATTAAAGACGACCTAAATAGTTATACCATACCCATCATGAAAAGGCTCAATATTTTAAAGATGTTAATTCTCCCCAAATTGATTCAGTGCAAATTCAATCAAAATCCTAGCATATATTTTTGTAGATACGGATGAGATGATTATAAAATTTGGATGTAAATGCAAAGAAACTAGTATAGGCAAAATAAATTTTGAAAGAGAACCAAGATAGAGGGAGTCATACAACCTGATGTCAAGATTTACTAAAACACAATAATCAAGACAGTATGATATTAGCTTAAGTAAAGACTTTAGATAACTGGAGAGAGGAAATCCAGTTGCGAAACCAAAGATATAGGGTCAACTGATTTTTGACCAAGGTGTCAAGGTAATTCAATGGAGAAAGAAGTGTCTGCTCAACAAACTGTGTCAAGGGATTGGATATTCATTTTCAAAAAAACCCCAAAACTTAATCTACCTCATACCATATATAAAGTTAACTTGAAATGGGTCACAGACCAAAATGGGAGAACTAAACCACAAAACTTCCAGAAGAAAACACAGGAGAAAATCTTTGTGGTCTTGTTAAGAAAAGATTTCTTAGGGGCACCTGGGTGGCTCAGTTGGTTGAGTCCGACTTCAGCTCAGGTTATGATCTCACGTTTCGGGAGTCTGAGCCCTGTATCTGGCTCTATGCTGTCGGCACCAGAGCCCCCTTCGCATCCCTCTCTCTCTAAAATAAGTAAACATTAAAAAAAAAAAAAAAAAAAAAAAGATTTCTTAGCTACAACACCAACAGCATGATGCATGAAAGAAAATCCTGATATGATGGACTTCGATCAAAATTAGGAATTTCTGCATTTAGAAATGAAAAGACAAGCCACAGACAGGAAGAACATATTTGCAAATCTCACAAAGGACTTGTATCATGATATAAAGAACTCCAAAAACTCAATAATAAAAGGGGGTGGCTCAGTCGGTTAAGTGGCTGACTTTGGCTCAGGCCATGATCTCACAGTTCACGAGCTTGAGCTCTGCATCGGGCTCTGTGCTGACAGCTCGGGGCCTGGAGCCTGCTTCAGATTCTGTGTCCCACTCACACTCTGTCTCTCTCTCTCTCTCTCAAAAATAAATTTAAAAAACATTTTAAGAAAACTCAATTAAAAAAACATTAAAAAAAACTCAATAAAAAACTCAATCAAAATGGGCAAAACATCTCAACAGACACTTTACCAGAAAATATACAGGAGGCAAATAAACACATGCAAGAAAGTACCTCTGGTCATTACAGTAATATAAATTAAAACCCACAATGAGATATTTCCACACTTCTATTGGAAGGTCTAAAATTAGGGGCGCCTGGCATCCAACTCTTGATTTCAGCTCAGGTCATGATCCAGTGGTTGTGAGATTAAGCCCTGCACTGGGCTCCACACTTAGCGTGGAGCCTGCAAAATGGTATAACGGCTTTGAGAAAACATTTTGACAGTTTCTTAAAAGCTAAACACACACATCATATGATCCAGCCAATGTATACTTTGGTATTTGTCCAAGAGAAATAAAATATATGTCCACATAAAGACTGTGGATGAATATTCATAACAGCTTTATTTTGAATGGACCCAAATTGGAAACTACTTAAATTTCCATCATTTGGTGAATGGATAAACAAATTATGATATATCTATACGATGGAATAACGTTGAGCAATAGGAAGGAATTGTTGATATATGCAACAACATAGATGAATCTCAAAAGCATTAGGCTAAATGAAAGAAGACACAAAAAGCTACATACTAAGAACATTCTATTGTATGATTGGGGTAGTGTTTACACAGCTATATACACTTGTCAAAACTCAAAGTGTATATTAAAAATTGGTAAATTTATTGTTACGTAAACAACATCTCAATAATTTTTTTTTTTTTTTGAGAGAGAGAAAGTGCCCATGCATGCGAAGGAGATGGACAGAGAGACAGAGTATCTTAAGGAGGGTCCATGCCCAGTGCGGACCCCGACACAAGGCTTGCTCTCACGACCACAAGATTACGACCGGAGCTGAAATCAAGAGTCCAATGCTTACTAATGCTGATTTTTAAGAAATACAAGACAGTGACAAACACATAATTTAGAATAGTGGTTTCCTTGGGTGAGATGAGAAAAGAAGTTGTATGGAGGGAAGTAGCACATTGTAGATGTCAACTATTGTTAATATCCACAGGTTGTTTCATACGTGTTTATTGTATAATTAAAAGACACATAAAACTGAAGGAAGGTTATTATGAATAATGATACAGGTAATTTAAGAACCAAAATTAATGACTTGATTCAATTCTGTACTCTTGATGTCCAATTTATAAAACAAGAAGTTGGGGTGATGTTGGAAATGATTTAGTATTAGCTATATTTAGAAAACTTCACTCTTCAGAATGACTTGTTTCTTAAATTTGAATTTTACTCTAACCAATATTCAAGACATTAACTCTTTAACAAATAGATTCATAAGGACCAACTCTAAGGCATGCTACCACTTACCCAGGGGTTCCACCAATTGGTCGACCAGTCCCATTTTCTTTGCTCTGTCTGCACGAATGTTTCTACCAGTCAACATCATGTCAAAAGCAGCAGGCACACCCACCTAACAGGCAGGCAAGGATCAGAGTACAGGGAAAAAAATATCAGAGTGACAATTATAGTTTATAAATCATTCAACTAAGCAAAGATTAAAATGAGAAAAATCAAGCCAGATTTCTATGCTATCTACCAATCAGTTAATTTTTACACACCAATACACGTTCAGGTAACTTTTGGGATTAGACACCTTCAGTGGAAGCTAAAATGTCTGTATCTCTTAATTCAAATGTTAAGATTTCTGTCTTATGGAATTGATAAGATGGAGAAATAATTTCATGCTTCCTAAAATTCTGCACTTAGGGGTGCCTGGGTGTCTCAGTTGGTTGAATGTCCCAACTCTTGATTTTGGCTCAGTTCACGATCTCATGGTTCATGGGACTGAGCCCTGCGTCGGGCTCTGTGCTGACAGCACGGAACTGCTTGAGATTCTCTTCCTCTCTCTCTGCCCCTTCCTCTACTGTGTGCGCTTTCTCTCTCTCTCTCTCTCTCTCTCAAAATAAGCATTTTAAAAAAAGTAAAAAGAATTTTAGGCTTAAAAATAGAACTCAGCTAGGGCTTCTTATGCAGGTACTAGAAGAATGGTTTCTAGCAACATTCAAATACCAACTAAAAAACAAAAAAAACTCAGCAGTATTTTCTATGCCCATATAGGCTTATCAATTCTTTCAATAAATCCTCTTGACCATTTCAATGAAGGAATGCACACTATTTATTATCAGAAAATTAATACCATAAATATTCCTCTTTTTCTGTGACCAGCTCATATCAACTTCCCTATAAAGAGTATTTCTTCTGAGCCTTTTTTTCACTGAGCAATCAATGGTGCCCAAAGCTGTCAGGCTCAGTGGGCCCTCAAGTTTGATATTAAGATTTCTCTGTAGCCTCCGGGTCTGACTATTCTTCCCCTCTCCTTAAGAATTCAAAAGCCGATTGGCCTCTGGTTCTACAGGATACAGCAAGGAGATCATCCAAATCAGGAGAAAGGTCTGCCTCTTATATTTATCATGAAATATGACCCATGGATTTGAAAAACTGGTAAGATGGTACTGTGCACAGAAGGAACAAACTCAACTGTAAGTTCAAAGGGCACCTGGCTGGCTTAGTCGATAGAGCATGCAACTCTTGATCTTGGGATTGTAAATTCAAGTCCCTCAGTGGGTATAGAGATTGCTTAAAAATAAAACCTTAGGCACCTGGTGGGCTCCGTTGGGTAAGCATCTGACTCTGCCTTAGGTCATGATCTCACAGTTTGTGAGTTCGTTGAGCCCTGCATTGGGGTCTCTGCTGTCAGGGCAGAGACCACTTCAGATCTTCTGTCCCCCTCTCTTTGCCCTTCCCTGCCTACACTCTGTCTCTCTCAAAATAAATAAACTTAAAAATAAATCTTTAAAAAAAATAAGAAAATTTTTAAAATGGTAAAAATAAAATATTTTTTAAAAATAAATAAAATCTTTAAAAAACTAAAAGTTCCAGAAAGACAAACGTATATCTTATTTACCTTTATACTTCCTTAGGCACTAACAAAGAACCTTGATCAAAAAAATTTTTTAAAGATTTTTAAAAAAATTTTTTAAATGTTTTTATTATTTATATTGAGAGAGAGCATGCACATGAGCAGGGGAGGGGCAGAGAGAGAGGGAGAGCGGGAATCTCAAGCAAGCCTGATTCGGGCTTGATCCCATGAACCGTGAAATTATGACCTGAGCCCAAATCAAGAGTTGAATGCTTAACTGAGTCACCCACATGCCCTTTTGATCAATCATTTTGATCAAGGAATTGAAAAAATAAAAAGTGGAATTGAAAAACTAAACACCAGGAATAAAATCTGTTATTTTTTTTTTTTAAGTTTACTCATTTTCAGAGAGTGAGCGTGCATGTGCGCATGCACACAAGTAGGGGAAGGGGAGAGAAGGGGTTAGGGGACAGAGAGGGAGAGAGAGAATCCCAAGCAGGTTCTGCATTGTCAGTGCAAAGCCCACTGTAGGGCTCACGAACCAGGAGATCATGACCTGAGCCAAAGTTGGATGCTTAACTGACTGAGCCACCCAAGTGCCCCTAAAATGTGTTACTGATCCTATATACTCATATTTTATTTTGGTTCTGAATTCTACAATGAACACTCATATTATGCCTTTTGTACCAGAGGAAACAGATCTAAAGGGGCCTATAGGTAATGAGGTTCTAAAGGTCACGAGGGGCTTACACTCACCATTTTGGGCAGCCTTTGTGTGCCTCCAGCTCCTGGCAAGATCCCCAGCAAGACTTCAGGGGCACCTAATACTGTTTTTCTATCTTTTGTGGCTATTCTGTATTGGCAGGAAATGGCAAGCTTCAAACAAATGAAAGAAAATCAGAATGTTAGAAAATGTAAATTTATGAGGCCTTAGGTTATGTGAGGATCTAAAGATTACTTAGAATGCAGGAATGTGCCCACAGAATAAACTGAAATTCATTAGGCTGGCATTTGATGCTTTCTATAATTTATCTTTCTAGCCTTATTTCATACTTTCTAATTTATTAACCTCTTCTTGGGTTGTGGATCTCCTTAAAAATCTGCTGAAAGCTCTGGAAGCTCTCAACAGATGAGCGCACACACCGCCGTACACTGCACACCAAGTTAAGAAGGCCTGTACCACCTAGAGACCCTCCTTTTCAATCGCACAGGCCTACTTATGGTGTCCTAATAGGTTCTGCTTACCTTTGTCTTTGCTCATACCATGCCCATAGGTGGAATGATTTTTTCCCACTATTTTCCAGTAATCAAATTCTTGCCCGTCTTTTAGGACCAGGCATAGGTTTCCTTAATTAATATATACCAAAGTGTTTATCACAGAGCTCAGCATAAGATAAATGCTCAATAAATGTTATTTTATTTTTCCCTCTCCTTTCCTACATGCTCCAGCCTAGTAAGCATCTCTTCTCCCAGATCTGACATTACTCACCATCTTTACTACTCACAAAGCACTTAAACACATATTATGTTCTGTGTGTCTCATCTAGACTTAAGCAGCTCAAGAGCATGAATCACACTTCTGAATCTTTGACCTGCAAACCTGAACCAGGTTTCTGGAATTGAAAGAGCCCTTAGAGATCTAGTTCAAAACTTCTAAATTTATAAAAATGAAAACATCATCACACTTTGGTTTACTGCTCTGTGCCAGGAGAATAAGGATTAAAACCTATCCAGAAGTTTGATAACTAAAAAGAAAGTTGATTCTCCTCCAAGAACTTTCTGCAGGCAAAACAGTAGCCTATGGGTTAGCAGCTTGCAATTCCCACCAATATGCTCAATAGGGTCTCAACGACTTTGGAATAAACCTGTACCTCAAGCCCTCCTCCTAAGCAGGATCCATTGATGGCAGCCACAATAGGCTTTGTGGACTTCTCAAGTTTCTCAAACATTCTCTGGCCTTCCTGTGATAGTTGCGTTACTTCTTCAGGGCTCTTACAAGAGGCTAACATGCTGCAGTAAACATGAAAGCAGAGAAGAGAAAAGAAAGATGAAATTATACCTTACTTTGTTCAATACCTATCCGCTGTATCCTTACCCTATCAAATATCAATATTTGATAGTGAATCTTCAAATACTCAGAAGTTTAAGAATGGTTTTGCCTCAGATAGCACTAATATCGGCTATATCATCTTTCCATAAAGAATGTTAGATGTCTGGATCCAGAGAACACGAAACAAAACATGTTGCAAAATTTTATTTTCTATAAAAAAATCCTTATACAAAAGGATTTACAAAACTCTGTACATGAGAAAAATCATCTTCTGGTAAATATTTTCACTATCACATTAAATATGTTCACTATAAGTAACTCTCAGATTGAATGGTAATCAACATGACCCTGGGAAGAAAAAAAAAAGCTTTCCAGTTGTTTATAGATCTCCTAATGACTACAAAAGATCCACTCTAGGGGCGCCTGGGTGGCTCAGTCGGTTAAGTGTCTGACTTCGGCTCAGGTCATGATCTCGCAGTTTGTGGGTTCGAGCCCCACGTCGGGCTCTGTGCTGACAGCTAGCTCAGAGCCTGGAGCCTGTCTTCAGATTCTGTGTCTCCCTCTCTCTCCGACCCTTCCCTGCTCACGCTGTCTCTCTCTGTCTCTTAAAAGTAAATAAAAAACATAAAAAAAAAAAATTTAAAAAAGACCCACTCCACTAATGTTGTATTCAATGTCCTTTTATTTCAGTTTGTTTCACTTGCTACTTTGTTCTTGAAAACATTTAAACTGTGGATTTCGTACGTTTGATCACAGATAACTAGTTTTTGTCATTTTATATACCGGGAGCTGCTCAGCAGGCCTTACAGAAGCTGCAAGTATCTTCCTATGGATACAGAAAGCTATAGCCAGGTAGTTCAGTGAGACATCAGTGTCTCGCTAGGCTCAAATAGCTAAGCTAGAAGAAAAAGCACTTGATACAGATAATTTTGACTGTTCTAAAAAAAATACACATTAAATATTTATAAATTCCTAATTACTATACATAAACAAAAAGAGTACACAATGTGGAGCAAGGTTTAAAACTATACAAACACCTTAGGTAAAAATTACTTAGCCTATAATGCTGGCTATCGTTGCATAAGGTACAAAGAATAATATAACAAATACTCGTATTTTGACAGAATTAACAACTGTTAACATTTTAAACCATTAAACTAAACACTAAGATAGCATCTCACTTCCTTATAAATGCTTTAAGGAACCGTAAACAAAATATATATGCACAATCTTACCATAATAAAAAGAAAATATTACCTGCATCACTAAAGTTCACTTTGACAACCTTAAGTTTTTAACAGCCACTTCATTTACCCTGAAACATTTTCAAATGTTTGTAGTGTATCTTTCCAGACCAACTACCCATTTGTATCTGTAAATAACATAAGACATTTTATGTGTGATTTAAAAACGTTTACATATACTAGGGTGCCTGGGTGGCTCAGCTGGTTAAGCTTCCTACTCTTGATTTCAGCTCAGGTCATGATCTCATGGTTCGTGAGTTCAAACCCTGCGTCAGGCTCTGCAATGTCAGTGCTTCTGTCTCTCAAAATAAATAAACTTAAAAAAATACATTAAAATGTTTACATAAACTACATACTGTATAGAACATTCTGCAACTTGGTTTTTTTTTTTTTTTAAGCTAAAATTATGTCTTTAAACTCTAACAGTTGGGGCGCCTGGGTGGCTCAGTTGGTTGGGCGTCCGACGTTGGCTCAGGTCATGATCTCACGGTTCGTGCGTTCGAGCACCACATCGGGCTCCGTGCTGACAGCTCAGAGCCTGGAGCCTGCTTCAGATTCTGTGTCTCCCTCTCTCTCTCTGCCCCTCCCCTGATCGCACTGTCTCTCTCTGTCTCTCAAAAATTAATAAAATGTTAAAAAAAATTTTAAACTCTAACATTATGTTGTAAATCTAGTTAATTCCTTTGAACTGTCTTGTAGTATTTTATTATGTGAAGGTTCCACAGTTTACTTATCCATTTCCCTACTGACACTTAATTGCTTTAAATTCTTATGTTAAACTACACACGGCTGAACATCCTCATAAATGGGTCTTTAAAAACAAAGGGTGGGATTTCTCTAGTATGTATAGCTAGAAGAGTATCACTGAATTATATGATATGTGCATGTTCGATTTTATTAAATGCTGCCAAAATGTTTTCCCAAGTTGCTGTACCAACTGGCATTCCTACTATTAATATATTAACTGTCTCATTTCTCCAAGTCCTTGCTAACAAGGCATTTTCAAACTTAAATATTTACTGGTCTGTTGGGTTAAAAAAAAAAAAAAAAAAAGGAGGGGCACCTCACTATTAGCTTAATTTTATAGCATTTTTTATTCTACTCAAATATTCTTCTTAGAACTGCTTTCAGTTCTTTAAGGAAAGGTTAGTCTTACATGGTTTAATTTTTTTTTATCAACTTTAATATACTTGTATAAATAATTTTCAAAAAGAAAACTTTCAGAGAATTTACTTCTACCTTCTTTTAAATGGAGGAATGATTAGGCCTAAGAAACATATTATTAGCCAGGATAAAAGGTGACTTCACATTTCTGGAAGCTTACTTGAGGTCAGCCCCTGCAATAAAGCAGCCCGGCTTTGACGAGATAAGGACGGCACTTCTGATCTGGTCGCTGGCCCAGACCTCATTCATTACTTCCACGAACTCTGACTGCAGTTCTTTGTTCAGTGTATTCACCTGCCAAAGAGAAATACATATAAATCTAAGGGTTTATCTGAAGTACTAGATGTGCAAATCATCATGAAATGCTATTTCGATCCTAGGAAATGCATTTATCCAGCAGAAATATACTGTGAGGAGCAAGAAAGAGAGGCAGGGGGAAAAAAATGTAAACCCAGTAGTTTTCTATTCAGCTTTGGCCAACCCTAAGCACCCTCCCTTTAAAAATAAGATCTACTCAAAGGAGGAATTCAGGGGCATACTCCTAAGAGTATGAAACATATGCAGGCTCCAAGTAAGTCTATATACATTTGTTGGTATGGAAAAGTTTGTATAACATGAAGAAAAAAGGATTCAAAATTAGACCTATAGTATGATCTTACTTTGTAAATACTATTTGGTGAAACTAGATTAAATGTCAAAAATGGTTACCTTCGGGTTTGTAATACCAATGATATGTTATTTTCTTCTTTACAGCTTTAAAACTTCCCACTGTAGGCATGTGTTGGTTTTGTGTTCAGAAATAATGCTCAACTTAGAAAATTCTGAAAAAATATCTTACGTTTGAATCATTGGTCAGTGGGTACGAAAATTTACTCTAGTGAGGGAGATTGGCTCTTATTTTCCTTAATGTGTGATAGTCGTTAATTGCTTCCTTCTAGGTCCTGCTAGTCCACCGAGCCCTCTAGTAACAAAACTCGACACCAATTTTAGATGGGGGAAGAGCATATGCTCCTGCAATAGACGTCTTCTTGGCAAAGACTGGATTAATGCTGCAAGCTTTGTTGAAATTGCCAAAAACAAATGAAGATCCACTTTCAATAGAATTTGACTTCCAACATGTGAACTTCACTGTCATTCAAGTTCCTCGGGAAGCTTAATACCCACATTTAACCCAGCCAATTCTCTATGAGTAATAACTACAACAGGCAGGTAATGAAGAAAGCATGTTTAACAACCTGGTAGTTAAGTGGGTAGGTCAGTTTTGACTCTTATAAACAAAGCATGCACTTTGGTTCTTACCTAGTAAATCACCTCCATATTCCACACAGAAGGCTAATTTCACTAATCCTTGATGTTAATCTGACACCTATGGTCAACTAGAAGGAATTCTTAGTCAAGGACCTCTGCTCCAGAAAACTGCATTCTTTGAGCAATTTGTCAAACTAACTATCACAACTACAAATTCATATAATGGATTACTGTCAGACTAGTGGATTTCTTTCTTTTGTATTTAGCACTGGATTCATGAATGCAGTTAGTAGAAATAGACCGCAACAAGTTAAATTAGGTACCTTTGAATTGGGTGAGTTAATTCGAACAACAGCCACATCCCCTTTGACTCCATAGTTAATATGGGTTCTGGCTAAAAAGAGAAGGATAATTTATTTGTAAACATGTTTATTGCTTAACAAATCTAAAAGGCAATGTAAGCATGTCAACAAGAAATTAAACTTACTTAGCAAAGCAGAGGACCCTGAAAAGTTGCGGCAGATATAACCTGCAAGAAAAAGGTATTCAAAATTAATTACTATTTTGATTCAAATTCAATTACAAAATTAAAACAGAGTTTCTGTAGTACCTGCTAAATATAACAAAGCTGGAATTGAGAACCACTGAAACCCCAAAATGAGATTAATGTATTCTGGGCCATGATTGTGACTACCGTATCTTTTTCATTCTAATTATCAGCTTATAAAATTATTTAGATACTAAATGTGGTAGGTAGAAGAATGCCCCCTCAAAGATGTCCAGGTCCCTGGGGCACCTGGGTGGCTCAGTCAGTTAAACATCCAACTTCTGCTGAGGGCATGATCTCATGGTTCATGAGTTCAAGCCCCACACTGGGCTCTCTGCTGTCCATGCAGAGCCGGCCTCCCATACTTCTCTCTCTCTCTCTCCCCCTTCCTCATTTGTGCACACATTCCCTCTCTCTCTCTCAAAAATAAACATTAAAAAAAAAAAAGATTTCCAGGTTCCCAGAAACCGTGAATATGTTAGGTTATATGGCAAAGGAAATTATGGGTACAAATGGAATTAAGATTGCTAATTAGCTGACCCAAACATAGGGAGAGTAGCCTGGATTATTCAGGTGGGCCCAATGTAATCACTAAGAGGAGAGAGTCAAAGAGCCAGATAGATGGCAACATGAGAACTTAGCCCTACTTTGCTGGCTTTGAAGAAGTCAAGGAATACAGGCAGCCTTGGAAGCTAGAAAAGGCAAGGAAATGACATCTCCAGAATGAACATAGAGCATCCAGAAGGAACACAGTCCTACCAACACCTCTGATTTTAGCCCAATGAGACTCACTTCTGACATCCATAATAAATTTGTATTGCTTCAGACACTAAATTTGTGGAAATGTGTTATAGCAGCAATAGGGAATGAATACACTAGGAAATAAGTAATCTACAAAGCGATCCATAATGTCAATCCCAAATATATCTGAACCATGTGCTCTCTTGTATTTTTTTTTTTTTTTTTTTTTTTTAGAGAGGGAGCATGCTCAAGCAGGGGAGAGGGAACGAGGGAGGTAGAAAGAGGGAGAGGGAGAGAGACAGAGAGAAAGAACTCGCAGTAGGCTCCATGCTCAGCACGGAGCCTGACACGGGGCTAGATCCCATGACTGTGGGATCATGACCTAAGCCGCAATCAAGAGTTGGACGCTCAACTAACTAAGCCACCCAGGCACCCCACACCCTCTTGTATTTTTATGGGGAAATGATCAAAAGTAAAATCATATACAATGGAATTTTAGCCGTAAAAAAAGAATGAAATCTTGCCATTTGCAACCACATGGTTGGAGCTAGAGAGTACTATGCTAAGCAAAGTAAGTCAGAGAAAGACAAATATTGTATGATTTCACTCATATGTGGGATTTAAGAAACAAAATGAGCAGAGGGAAAAAAAAGAGAGAGGCAAACCAAGAAACAGATTCTTAACTACAGAGAACTGATGGTTACCAACAGGGAAGTGGGAGAATGGGTTAAATAGGTGAAGGGGATTGAGGAATGTACTTGTGATGGGCACTGGGTGTTATATGGAAGTGCTGAATCACTATATTGTACACCTGAAACTAATATTACACTGTACGTTAGCTAAATACAAATAAGTTCAAATAAAAATTTAAAAAAATCAAATCAAGTCAAATAAAATCCAAATAAAAACTTTAAAAAAGTGAAATCAACGGGCATTAGTGGCCATTTATGGAATAGTCCAGTCACACTCTATTTTAAGAATTTTTATAAATTTTTAAAAATTTTACATTTATTTCTTTTTGAGAGACAGAGAGAGACAGAGTATGAACAGGGGAGGGGCAGAGAGAGAAAGAGACACAGAATCCGAAACAGGCTCCAGGCTCTGAGCTAGTGGTCAGTCCGGAGCTCAACGCGGGGCTCGAACCCACGAACCGTGAGATCATGACCTGAGCCGAAGTTGGATGCTCAACTGACTGAGCCACCCAGGCGCCCCAATTTTAAGAATTTTTAAATGAACGGGTCTCTATTGCGCTCCACCAAGAATACTCCTACCCTGGGGATGACAAAGACCAGCCACTCTTCTCCCTTTATCCTAATCACTTCATTACTTCACGCTCTCCTGCATAATAACGATGAGATGATACACTGAGCACAAGCCATCACAAACAAGGGTCTTTCAAACTGGACTACGGATAGAAGGGAAGGAACATTGGGAAATTCCTAGGCAAAAATTCGGTTTGGTCTGGGGATTACTCTACCTCTTTTCTAGCATTAAAGGGTCACCTTTGCCCTGCTCTCATCCAAACATCTTGCCCTAGGTAGTAACTAAGCTATTCTGGAGGACAGCACAGGGTCCACATCTGTTGGTTACAACTTCCATATTCTTGAAAAACACCTTCCTCTTTCTTCTTTTCTCTTTCATATTCATGCTTCATTTCAAACCACATGTCACTTCAAACCATATTAAACCACTTCTTGGCATAAAAACAGACACTCAGATCAATGGAACAGAATAGAGAACCCAGAAATGGACCCACAAACATATGGCCAACTAATCTTTGACAAAGCAGGAAAGAATATCCAATGGAAAAAACCATATTAAAACACTTCAAACTGCACCTCTTTAACTCCTTACTCCTCCCTACCACATCTTCCAAACCTTGTCCAATATCTTAGAAAAAAGTTTTCTTTACCTCTAAAAACAAAATCATCTCTTAATAATTATTAACCGTAATAGCAGTACACATGAAACACATGTATCCAGGAAAAGGCAGAAGTTTTACAATAATAACAAATATAATAAAGAATTAGTGCTTTATATTTTTTAAAATGTTTATTTTTCAGAGAGAGAGAGAGAGAGAGAGAGAGAATGAATGGGGGAGGGGCAGAGAGGGAGACACAGAAGCCAAAGCAGGCTCCAGGCTCTGAGCTGTCAGCACAGAGCCTGACATGGGGAGCTGTGAGATCATGACCTGAGCTCAAGTAGGATGCTTAACCGACTGAGCCACCCAGGCGACCCAAGAATTAGTGCTTTAATAATGTCCAGTGATTCCTTCATGTATCTCCTCTAATTGTGCTAGCTTTCCATCAGTATTTGTTATTTCATTCTTTTTAAAACAACTTATGTAATTTACGTCTATCAATTCATACACTAAATATTAGTAAACTTAATTTCTTTCCTTTTATATATTTTTTCATGATAAGTGTACTCTTTAATCCCTAACACCTATTTCATCCATCCCTTCCACCCATCTCCCCTCTGGTAACCTTCAGTTTGTTTTCTATAGTTATGAGTTTGTTTCTTGGTTTGTCGCTTTTTTCCTTTGCTAGTTTGTTCTTTTTTTTTTTTTAATTAAAATTTTTGTAACATTTATTTATTTTTGAGAGAGCATGAGCAAGGGAGGAGCAGAGAGACAGGGAGACACAGAATCTGAAGCAGGGTCCAGGCTCTGGCTGTCAGCACAGAGCCCGACGCAGGGCTCGAACCCACAAACCGTGAGTCATACATGACCTTAGCTGAAGTCAGACACTTAACCGACTGAGCCACCCAGGTGCCCCAATTTGTTCTGTTTCCTAAATTCCACATGAGTGAGTTCATATGGTATCTGTCTTTCTCTGACTTATTTTGCTTAGCATTATACTATCTAGTGCTATCCATGTCATTACAAGTGGTAAGATTTTATTCTTTATAGTTGAATAACAGTCCATCCTTATTTTATTCTTAGTTATTAGTATTAAAACTTTTTTATATCTAATTTTCAATGAAATATACTGCATTCGGACCACATTAGGGGCTATATACGGTCTTGGAATCCATAAGCATAATTTAGGAGGATGTGGAGTGCCTAACTTAGGGGTGCTATTAATAAAAAAAAGAAAAGGTTGGGGCACCTGGGTGGCTCAGTCAGTTAAGCGTCCAACTATTGATTTTGGCTCAGCTCATGATCCCATGATATTGAGCCCCATGATATCAAGCCCCATGCTATCAAGCCCCATGCTGCGCTGTGTGCTGACAGCACAGAACCTGCGTGGGATTCTCTCTCTCTGACTCTCCCCCAGTCATGTTCTCTTTCTCTCAAAATAAATAAATTTAAAAAAAAAAAAGGTTAAAATCCCTAGCAACCTCTCAGCAGCTAAACCTTTTCACCAGCCTATGACTACCCATCTCTCCCTGTGATTACTCTCTCATTCTCCAAATCCCCTACCTTCATCTGGCTTAGAATTTGAGGGATCTCAAATAAGAGTCTAAGACTGCCTTAGCATGCCGTGATAATCAAAGATAATGGACAATAAAATTAAAACATGTTGGTCATTTTATGACATGGTAGTAGTCTTTTTTATGCAGGTGGGGGAGGGGCAGAGAGAGGTGGACAGAGGATGCGAAGCAGGCTCTGCCCTGACAGGCTGACAGCAGTGAGCCTGATGTGGGGCTCCAACTCTTGAACCAAGAGATCATAACCTGAGCGGAAGTTGGAGGCTCAGCTGACTGAGCCACCCGGGTACCCCTATCATGGTACTATTCTAAATGCAATTTTACATATCCACTCTACCAAAAATACTTTCTACATGATTTAGAAACACACCATAGAATCATACCCATTTCTAAATAAGGGTGGTCTACATTTGACCAGAAGGCAGGGACCCTTCTGGATTAGGGAACTAATACACATGGCCAAAGCAGGGCCCAAGAGACAATGCACCATATCTAGCTGGACTGGGATTCCCATAGCAGTATCGAGAAGTGATTCCTGGCATTAGAATCAGCTGGCGAGGCTCAAATACACTCAGAAATGTCTGGGCGACATACAACCTAGAACCACAGAATCAGAATTTAAGGGGACTGGGCCTCAGAATCTGCATTTTTTAAGAAAGGAAACTGAAACTGCAAACAAGTGGGTATGTGGGAGCCACTGACTTGGGAGAACTCACTGATGGTGCAGTGGGTTTAGGAGTGGGACCATCAGCAGTAGCCAAGGCTCTTGTTTCCTCCTTCTTTCCCTCTATCCTGCAGTTCTTTAAGGGAGAGGAAGAGAAGGCACAGAAAATAGCAGCTTTATACTGGTTTGACAGACAAGCAACATGTTAAAAAAAGAAAACTGTGTGGATGACACAAGCACCAAAGTGAGGTGATCTTTGGTTCTGTCTGCATTTTATCTTTAAGCAATCCAAATCAGCAAAGACAAAGGACCTGAGAGTTAAAAGACTTGGGTTCAACCATCAAGTTGATCATTTACTAGCTGTATGACCATGAACAAGTCTCTTAGAGTGTTTTGGCGTTCTTATAAAGACAGAAATAAAAGTGATGTAATAATTATAAAAGTATCTGTAAGTCACAGTGCTACAACCAAGTAAATTAAGATAGAAGCCAGCCAGCCATGCCTTAACCCCCATGCCTCTACCTCACTAATGATACACTTCCCTGCTCTGCTTTCCCACCCTTTTAAAATCTATATCATCTGTATTTATCAGTCTTCTTTCTTTCTTTGTATCATGGCCCCAACCTTTTCCACAAGGCCTTATCAAGAGATTCCATCTGTAATGATCTTTCTCTTCCCTGCCAATTTTGATTCTTATTATTTACTATTTTGTTGTCTAATCACTGCACTCCCCCAACTAGAGGGGAAACTCCCCCAATATCATCTCACAGTCATTCATTCATTCGGCAACAACAAAAAAATCACCGTGGCCTGCCACGCACTGTTCTAGGCACTTGGACTGAACAAAAAGATAAAAATCCTGGTCTTTGTGGCGCTTACATTCTACAGCAGCAGGGGATTATATATATCAGGAAGAATATCATAGGAAGAATCAGTTCTTTCTCAGTAGAGATAAAGGAAGAAGTGAAAATAGGTCTGGCATAAAAAGGACTTTGCCTGTTGAGTGGCAATTCCAGTGGGAGGGGAACAGGGACTAGAACAGGGTAGAGTGGATAAGAGTGGGGATGGACTGACTGGGAATGCAGGGTGGGAGGGATGGGGTGGAAAGACAGTTGAAAAACAAGAAACATAAATATGTAAAAAAAAAAAAAAAAAGGTTAGGAGGTAAGTGCTAAGCAAAAAAGAAAACAGAGCAGGTGCGAGGGCCTGGGCATGGGTTGCACTTTTAAAGACCAACTATTTGAGACAGCAGGTTGGTGCTCACTAGCTTATGGATCAAACCATTTTGTTTTAAAATTTTTATTTAAAAAATTTTTAAATATTTATTCTTGAGGGAGAGACAGAATATGAGTGGGGGAGGGGCAGAGAGAGAGGGAGACACAGAATTTGAAGACCGGCTCTAGCCTCTGAGCTGCCAGCACAGAGCCCCACGTGGGGTTGAACTCACAAGCCATGAGATTATGACTGGAGCTGAAGTTGGACGCTTAACCAACTGAGCCACCCAGGCGCCCCCTGAATCAAACCATTTTAAACTCTTACCACTAATCTACCTTTGCTGCACATACACCCATATACATATACACAAAACCTCTTCTAAGTCAATAAAGACAAAAAAAACAAAGAGGAAAATAAATGTACCAACATATCTTGAAACGATTTCAAACCACAGTAGAGACAAAAAACGAAGAGAAAATAAGTGTACAAACGTATCTTGAAAGGAATTCAAACTACAGTCAACTAAATCAAGTTAGTAGCCACAAGGCAGCTTTGCTTTTGGAATCTAGCCTTATCCATTACCAAATCTGGACAGCTTACTCCAGGGCAACTAGCTGAACTTTAGCCTGTATCAACTGTGCCAGCAAGTGGTAAACCTTTGTCCTACTTCTTAATCAATCCAATAACGTAACTCAAAAAACACCTACAAGACCTAAAACTACGGCAGTGGAAAGAGTTGGATTACACGGACATTTCAATGTGAAAGTGTTACTTGGGTTATACAGTCAAAAGCTTTTCTCAATATTCAACGCTGGGGGAAGAGATAGGATTAAGGTAGTGGATAAAATTTATTTATTTATTAAATGTTTATTTTTGAGAGAGAGTGAGTGCGAGTGTGAGCAGGGGAGGAGCAGAGAGAAACAGAGACACAAATTCTGAGGCAGGCTCCAGGCTCTGAGCTGTCAGCACAGAGCCTGACCTGAGCCTCAAACTCTTGAACCATGAGATTATGATCTGAGCTGAAATCAGATGCTTAAAAGACTGAGCCACCCACCCAGACGTCCTAGAAGCGTGTCAAATTTAAATACACATCAATCATCCGGGCGCCTGGGTGGCTCAGTTGGTTAAGCGTCCAACACTGGCTCAGGTCATGATCTCAGTTTGTGGGTTCGAGCCCTGTGTTGGGCTCTGTGCTGACAGCTCAGAGCCTGGAGCCTACTTCGGATTCTGTGTCTCCCTCTCTCTCTCTGCCCCTCCCCTGCTCACGGTCTGTCTCTGTCTCTCCAAAATAAATAAACATTAAAAAAAATTAAAAATTCCTGAGGGAACAACCAGCAAAATAAATAAATAAATAAATACATCATCTTCTATGGTATTTGACTCTAATTCATTTTCTGTGAAATTATTTAACCACTTACATAATTAGAAATTTAGACTGAGGAGTAGGAATTAAATAAGATATCTTGGTCAAGTTGTGGCTTTCATTTGACAGTCATATTCAGGATTACAGCCATTTGAGGGGGAGGAATGGGTTAGAACCTTGAGGATTACAAATCAGTTTCAAGAAAATTTACCCACCCACTAGTAACTGTTATAATCTCATTAAACATTTGTTAATGACCATGGCACAGACTTTCATTTAGACTCAGTATACTGAGTCTAAATGGCAATCCAGGTGTGCAGGTAATTTTGAATTCACTTTCTAGACATGTTTTCAAAATTCCTAAATTGCTATTCAAAGGGGTAATAACTATTATTTTATTAACAATAAGAATAAAATTTTCTATTAAGAAAAGCGACATTTTCTTATTGGTGAAAACAATGTAAAATAATATAAACATTTATATGGGTATATATATTTCTATACAAAAAATATAGAAAAGCTAAGCTTGTCATTTATTCTCAGACATATAGAATCATAGTTCTTCAGGGCAGGAAAGAGTAATTGCAGCATGTACTGAGACTTAATGAAAAATTGCTTTAAACTTAAAATAACTCCTTTGAGGTTCACAAAAGTATTACTCCCCATTTCACAAATGAGAAAACAGACATAGAAATTAATTGTCCAAGGTCACTAAAGAATAAAAAGTAGAGCCAGATTCAAGCCCAAAATTCAGACTCCAAATTTAAATGCTTTGAATTGCTCTTTCATGTTATTTCTCATGTCTACGAACATCCAAAGTCGCATTCACTTCAAAGGCGAGGATTATAAAGCTCGGTTGGACTAAGATATTTGTTCAAAGTCACACAGCTAGTGACCAGAAACCGCACGACCTGACTACCAGCTCAGTGTTACACAGGCTGGTAATCCATAAGAAGTACCTTAAAACCAATGCGGAGGCTAGTTCAAAGATACACGTTTGATGTTCGAAAAGCCTTAAACCATAAATGTGGAAAACAGAAAACAAGACAGAACTGTAAGGTAACATGACCAAATGCTAACAGTTACTGTATGTGAGTATTAAGAGAATGGGTGACTATTTTCTTAACACTTCCCCAATCTTTACATTTCCATTTTTTTGTAATATTATGATTGGTATACACACACACACACACACACACAGCAGTCCTGTGGAGACTAAAAACACTGGGTGAAATAAGAAAGAAAAAAACTGAATCATCCAAAATTAATCTCTTACAGCAGACCCAGTTACGTGTCTACAAAAAGCACACTATTCTGGTGGTCCAGGAGGAAGGCATGTTACAAGTTAAAATTCAAACTAGCCGGTATTAATTGTCACGTGCAATAAAAAGTCACATTTCACCTTACAGATTAGGGATGGGAGGGAAATGCTTGATTTTCCCTAAGCACCCACTTTAACCCTTTCACCGCCAGTCGGAAAAGAAAAAGATAACACAGCTAACGCAAGCCTAACTGGGTACCGTCAGAAACAAAATTAGTTCTTAAAATTATCTAACATTTTATTCCTTTAAGGTCCAGGAATTCGCGTATTTTATTTTTTCGTCGCTCTGCCCCCCGTGCGTCCACAGACAGGATAGCGGTACTGGAGTATTTTAAAAAATGTTGTTTCTGGTAAATTGCAGAACCTTCCCTTGAAACTTAACATACTCTACCTTCGCACCGGATTATTCGAACTGCAAGGGTCGAGCTCCCTATTGAAATGTGGTAATAGGTACAAAAATAGTTTTGAGGGAAAGCAGCTGGGAGTGGCAGTAATTTGCAAAGCTGGTTAATACCACCTAAGAAGTTTTTAAGACAGCTCTTGTTAAGAGTAAGGTGCTGTGGGGCCACAAACATGTGACAGATTTGGATTACCCCAGTCCTCCAGGAACTCCTGATCTAGAAGGGACGGGGTCCGAAGCCATCATAAAAGAAAAGATGGGCGTCAGCCCAGAAGTACCACGGGGAGAACTGCGGAAGATGCCAGACCTGGGGGACAGGACTCAGAAACGTTAAGGGTTACGGAGCCTGAAATCGCAGTAGGGCTTGGGAGCCGTGAGAGGAGGCGTCAGTCTGCGCAAGGACACAGGAAGGGGGGGGGTCCAAGAGGGGCGTCCTTTACCCACATCTAGGGCTGGGTTTCCCAGGCGGGGACGGGACGGCGACAGGGAGACAAGCCTCCGCAAGAGTTCTGCCTGGGGCTGCGGGGTGCTCCCAGCCCGGTCTCACCTGGGCAGCGGAGCGTCCTGGAGGCAGTGAAGCGGCTGAGGCTGCCTATCGCCCGGGAGGCCACCATCTTGAGCTGAGGAGGACGAAAGTGGAAAGCACTCAGGTGGGGGCTGAGGGCGGAGGAGTTTTCTCCCTCAGCCTGGACCCAGCCAGGCGCCCGACAAAATGCCTGACTAAAACCCCGACGCCGAATTGCCCCTGGCTCCTTGCCGTGCCCTTCGCTTCCAGCTAACAGCTGGGGAGGACTCTTTCTTCCCTGGAAGGAAGGCGGCCCATAGAGGAGGGGGCGCAGTGCCCGCTTTTACATACAGGCGGCCGGCGGGCAGCCTCAGAGTCCGCGGGAGGGACGTGAGGGGTCCTTTTGGGCAGGACCCGCCCCTTGATCACTTCTAGTCCCTGCATTTGGGTTCGAACCTTGCTGGCCCGCAGCGGGAGCTGGAGACATCCTAGCGAAGGTGAGTCGCAGCGAGCTCTTGGCTTTCCGCCCGGTCTTTCCCCGCGGCGACATCTGCCCTTTCTTTCCCATCTACTGCATCAGTATGCGCGGCCTCTTCCCTTCCGCGGGGAGTGGAGTTCCAGGGAGCGGAAGGAGGCTCTCGGACAGGGTCTCCAGGACCAGTGCAGGAAGGACAGTAACTGGGACTAGTTTAGAGTCGGTAGCTCTGAGTAGCCGTGTCATCTGTGTCTAAATTTATCACCGCAAGTTAACGAATTGCTCGCGTGTGTCTCAGAAGGCGCTGGGCTGTATTGCATCGTGTGTTTTTGTTTCATCCGTTTTTTCCTGTAGCCAGATTAGCGGCTGTAGAGATTTATAGCCGGGAATTGGGATTACTTTACCCTGGCTCCCTGGAGTGAGGCTTGGTCACGTGACCTTTCGGGCCTCCAGTGCGGGAAGAGTGGAAGAGCCAGGCTCTCCATCCTGCTGGGAGAGCCAGGGCTCCAGAGGATTTTCAAACCTAGGAGGGACCTGGCCATCATCTGGTTATTTATCCACTTCGCTCTATCGGTGAAGCCCATGAATCAGTGTCAGTGGGCTCATCCATGGCCACAGGTGGTGGAAATAGGACTAGAACCACTCTACTACCAGTCACGAGCTCTACGTTGCCTAATAGTTATTTTTGTGTCGGAAAGATGGGTTCGAGTCCTTAAATAATGCGATCGATTTCAAAATTTGTTAATTTGCAACAAGGATTCTTGATGACCTCCAGAGGCCCTCCAGCTCATAAGATTCTTTTTTACAGTTCAAAGCTAGTCTTCTGCCCTCATAATGCTCTTAGGCGTATAATTCCGTTTAGCGCTTATTATTTAGATAAGGGGTGGCAAATTCTTCTATTAAGGGCCAGATAATAAATAGTTTAAGTTTTGCAGACCCATATTGATCTCTCTCATATATTCCTTGTTTCGTTTTCTTCAATCTACAATTCTTTAAAAGTATAAAAATTCTTGTTAGCTAAAGGCCTGTGGGTTGTAGTTTGCCATCCCCTTTTGGCTCTTGACTTTTTTATTCCTTGTACCCCCGAACCCATAAGCTCCATCAGGGCAGAAATGTTGTGCTTATTGTGGCTTCATTGAGAGGAACTAGGTGCATTTATACCACCACCCATTAATACTAATAGCAAACATCTGTGACCCTTACTGCATCTCAGGCACTGTTCTAAGTGCTTTGTGTACATTAATTTAGTTATTCCTCACAGCAACCCAATGAGGTACGTACTGGAATTATCTACATCTTACTCTAAGAAAGATTAAGTAACTTGCTTAAGGTCAGAAAACTAGGGTGGAGAGCCAGGATTTGGCTCTAAACCGTCTGATTTTAGAGTCTGTGCTTTCCATTATATTGTGTCTTACTGACACTGTAACAGTGAGCTGTTAAGCCACTCCACTTGGCTTTCATTGCTTGGGTAGAGTGTTTTTCCTTTTCCTTCCTTCCAGGTGCGTGTAACTTCATGTATCTTTCTGTAGTTCCACATCCTACTCAACACTACTCTGCTCAGTTTCCACTTTCCCAAATTCTTGACATCAAATGTCTATTTCCTAAAGCTTAGAGCAAATGACAGTAAAGGTCAACCTTCCATAGGGTAGTTTGCTTAGTCTCTTTTTTTTGAATGTGTTTTTAATTAATAATTGATTTAATAATATTAAGTATTTTTCAGAAACGACAGGGCAGAAAATAAATGTACCTATAATTCTACCATCCAGAGATAACGGCTTTTACAATTTTGCTATGTATTTTTCTGGAGATTTTTTATGCGCTTGTGTATTTATATATATAAATACTAATATATGTAGATTTTAAAACCAGAATTAAAAAGTAAGTGGTGCATAAAAAGTAAAGTGCTTATTGTAACAATAATTTTTTTGGGAAGAGAATATAAAGTGAAAGCTCTTTTTTATTCCTTCCATATATAGACTCTTAGCTTAACTTTATGGACTTGTTTTTCTTTCTGCCATAAAATGGTGTCTTACTATATATGTTGTTCTGCACCTTGCTTTTTCATTTAATATATATTGTGGACCTCTTTCTACTGTCAGTATTTACATGTATATTCTGTCTCATTTTTCTTTCCAAACTGCTGCACAGTGTTCCATGGTATTTTTGTACTATATTTAACCATTTCCTGCTGATGTGCATTTAGATTAGTTCCAGTGTTCCACTAATATAAACAGTGCTACAGTGAACATCTTGAATATTTCTGTAGGCCAGAGATCTCTGAATGCTACATATATATCTTGAGTATTTCTGTAGGTTAAAGACCAATTAGAGGAATTATGGGGCTCAGATATTCATAATTCAGATTTTGTTAGATAACTAAAAATTGCCTTCCAAAAAGGCCTTAGCAGTTTACACTACTATCCACTGTATATAGAGGTGCTTAAATATATCCATTCTTGCTAGAATTATGTGTGAACCATATTTTTAATTTTTGCCAATCTTACAACCCTACAATGATATCTTGTTTTAATTTTAAAAATGTTTTTATTGTTAGTGATGTTGAACATTTAGTATTTTGACATTTTTACTTCTGTGAATTGCTCATTTGTTTTTGTTTTTGTTTTCTTTTTAGTCGTGTATCAGTAAGGAGGCTTTCAGTTCCAAAGAACAAAGTTAAACTCAGATTGGCTTATTAAAGGGGACTTACTGACTATAAAAAGGGGACTTTTTATAGCTGAAAAGCACAAAGGGAGGATGGGTTTCAGAGATGATATAGTTAGGGCTCTAGTTTCCTTTTCTGAAATTCTCAGCTCTGTCCTCTTTTGGGGATCAGCTCTCTATGCTTAGACTGACTTTTTTCATGTTTGCAAACTGTGGTAGCTGTGCCACACATCAGAAAGATTTATATTCCAGAATTCCAGGCAGCAGATTTGCATGTCAGACTGACTACATTATCCCTAAATCAATACCAGTGGTCAGGTCAATACCATGCACAACTGTTTTAGGCCTTGGTTACCTGAACCAATGATCTGGACAAAGAAAATGAAATTATTCTACTTGGTTTAAAATCCTGGAGTTGGGCTGGATTCAGTCCCATGTAAACTACATATGGCAACTGCATAATGGGGTGAAATGGATATTTGGGTGAAAACCACAGATTCCATGATAGATTATTTCTCTTTTTTCTGTCATTTGTAACAATTCTTTATGGATTATGGATATTAGCCCTTTGTTTTACTTAACCCTTTGTTTCATGTGTTACAAATATTTTTTCTGAATCTTATTGTTTGCCTTTAACTTTATTTTAGTATGTTTTGCTATGTAGATAGTTTACATGTTAATTTAATCAGATCCATTAATTTCTCTTTTCCTGTATGCCATATGTTGGAAGCCTTTCCCCATATAAGATTGTGAAAATATTCTCCGATACTTTTTTCTAGTGCTTTTGTAGTTAACTTATGAATAATTAGATTGATCTGTCTGGACTTGATTTGTACACGTATGGGTTATGGACCTAAAGTTTTTTCCAAATGATTAGCCATTTCCCCAACAAATTCATTGAAAATTCATCTTTCTCCTGTTTATTTGAAATGTTATCTTTACTACATACTTCATTCTCTTGCACTTAAAGTGTGCTTCTGAACTGGCTACATCCTGTGACTAGTTTCATTGGTTCCATTGCCAGCCAACAGCACCACTCAGTTCCTGTTGTTGTTTTTTTTATTATTTTTCATGTTTATTTTGTTTTTGAGAGAGAGACAGAGACAGAGCATGAGCGGGGGAGGGGCAGAGAGAGAGGGAGACACAGGATCTGAAGCAGGCTCCAGGCTCTGAGCTCTCAGCACAGAGCCGTACGCGGGGCTCAGACTCACAAACTGTGAGATCATGACCTGAGCTGAAGTTGGACTCTTAACTGGCTCTGCCACCCAGGTGCCCCGGTTCCTGGTGTTTTTATAGAAAGTTTTGGTATCAATTAGAGCAAGGCCTCCCACACCCACCCCTTTTTCTTTATCGACGTTTTCTTGATTATTTTCGTGACGCTTAAAATGAACTTAAGGGAATTTGTATCCAAGACTCCTGTGGCACCATGTGTAGCTTCTGGAAGCAGTGGTGCTCATCTCATGGCCCAGTTTGTCTCTCCCTGTTTTGAGTATCCCTAGGCTGGAGAGCCTGGAGTTCGGATTCCTTCATCTCTTTTCAATCCACATATTTGGAAAAATGTGATTTTTTTTTTCTTTATTGAGGTCATAGGGCATCCTCTTTTTAGTCTGTAGACCCAAGAGAAGTTAAACAAGGCTTTTGTATTATCTATTGTATTTTTGTAAGAAATTACCCCACAATTTAGCAGGTTAAGACCAAAATGTAGTATTTCATACAGTTCTGGGAGTGACTTAGCTCGGTGGTTCTGACTTCATTTCCCATGAGGTTGCAGTCTGAATGCTGCCCAGAGCTGTTTCATCTGAGAGCTTGCCTGTGCCCGAGGAGGCACATCCAGGCTCCTGTGACTGTTGGCAGGAGGTGGCAGTTCCTCACCACGTGAATCTTTCCTTAGGGCTGCTGGGATAATGCCAGCTGGCTTGCCCCAGAGTGAGGGATCAGAGAGAACGACCAAGGGCGAAGTTGCAGTATTTCTTACAGCCCGATCTCAGGAACCTCAGGGATGACACCCCGTCCGATCTCAGGAACAACACCCCATCCCTTCTTTTTACATGTACCCCCTGCGGTATAACGTGGGAGGCCGCTGCACGAGGGTGTGACTACCAGAAGGTGGAGGTTGCTGGGAGCCGTCTGGAGGCTGGCCACTGCTGTCTTCATAGGCAGCTCTCACCAGCTTATTCTCTCTCTCTTTTTTTTTAAAAGTTAAAACATGTTTCAAAATGGAGAAATTACAAAAGACCAGACAAATGGCAAGTCTTCCTTACACCTTGCCCCCTAGTTACTCAGTTTCTTTCCTTTTTTTCTTTTTCTTTTTTTTTTAAGTTTATTTATTTTGAGAGAGAGAGAGGCAGCGAGGCGCGAGAAAGGAGAGGGAATCCCAAACAGGATCCACACTGTCAGTGCAGGGCCCCACGCGGGGCTCGAACTCATGAACTGTGAGGTCGTGACCTGAGCCAAAATCAAGGACACTTAACCAACTGAGCCACCTAGGAGCCCCTTAGTTTCCTTCCTTTTTAGTGTGTTTTTCTACTTTCAGGGATATTTTATACAGATTCAAGGAAATAACATAACACTAATTTTTCTCTTTTTAACGTGAGCAATAGCAGCTGTCCCCTCTTGTATGCTTTTTCCATTTAATACAGGTTAACGACATACCATATTGTACGTAACCATTTCCTTATCTTTTAACTGCATAATATTTCGTTGGGTGGTTGTAGTTTGGTTTACTTACCCAATTCCCTATTTGTTGATTCTTCTAATTTCTCCGTGTTACACACAGTAATGAAATGCATCCTGTCATATGTAGGTAACATCCTTGAAGTAAATTCAGGGAAGTGGAATTACTCGGTCAGAAGTTCTAGGCAATTGTAGTTGTGACAGCGAATTGCCAAATTGCCCTCCTTGGAGATTAGCCCAGTGTGCCCTCTCAACGGTAGTGGAGAGCACCTGCTTGTGCATACTCTTAGCACACAGTGTATACCAAACCTTCCAGCCTTTGCCAATTTCACAGGTCAAATATTCTGTCTGTATGGTTCCAATTTGCATTTCCCTTATGAATGAGATTGAGCTTCTCTTCATATATCTAAGAGCCATTTGTATTTCCGTTTCTATGAATGGTGCATTCATATCTTTTGCCCATTTTTTTCCTTACTGATTTGTAGGAATTCGTTTTTTAAGAATTTAGGGGAGCAGTTAATGTATTTTAAATATTTTTAATATGTAGCGTCTTTTAATTTTTTTGTTATTTGAAACAATAGCAAGCTTGTTAAAAACCAGCAAGTGCAGGGGCACCTGGGTGGCTCTGTTAAGCTTCCAACTCTTGGTTTCTGCTCAGGTCATGATCTCATGGTTCATGAGTTCAAGCCCTGCGTCGGGCTCTGCTGACAGCGAGGAGCCTGCTTGGGATTCTCTCTCCTCTCTCTGCCCTTCCCCAGCACGCACTCACGCACTCTGTCTCTCTCTCTCAAAATAAAGAAACTTAAAAAAAGTAGCAAGTGCAATACACGACCTTTTTTTTTCTTATAGCAGTTGGTAGTAAGTTGCTAACATGACACTACATCATTCCTAAATACTGTAGTGTACATTTCTTCACATACAAACATTGCACAAGGTATTCTGCCTAATCACAACATAGCCTCTAAAGTCAGCAAATTAACACTGGTGGCTTCATGGTCATGTCCAATCTCTCTACTCCTTTGACCCTAGAGAAGAACATAAACTCTGAAGCTGGACTGCCTGGCTTCGGATCGCAACTCCGCCTCTTTCTAGCTGTGGATCTTTGGGCAAGTCGCTCAGTCCCTGTGTGCTTCAGTTTTCTCGTCTCCTACAAAGAGTGTAATAATGCTTAAAGTAGTGGTTTGCACACTATGAAAGCCATGTCCGAGTAGCTATATTATCAGAGGAAGGATAGTTGGTAATACGTTAACTTTTATAGTATGTTATAGTCACCATGGATAAGATGAGATCATAGACTATAAGCCACAAAATTGTTCAAATAACCCAGGATATATTTTTGTTCTCCTATTTTTAGATTTCAGAATGGCTTCCATCTTGACTTCCACATTTAAAAATCTTCCCAGTACATCAAAATGGGCCCTCAGATTTTGTGAGTTTTTCTTCTTTCTTTTTAAGATTAGATTTGGATTTATAAGTAACTTACATAGAAATTGAATTGTACTGCTTTTTGTAAACAGTCTGTTTTTATTTTCCAGCTCTAAGACCCCTGAGCTGTTCCTCCCAGCTACGAGCTGCCCCAGGTATAGTAATTTATAAAATAAATGTTTCTGGTTTAAATGTGAGATTCTAGATTTGTGAATTATGAGTAAAAGCCAAGACTAATTTGCTAATTCTCTCTTTTTTATGAGCAACAGGAACATCAAGACTGCCTTCAAATGAAAACAATCTAGGGCTAGCCAGTAATAATGTGACAAGAGGTCGCTGAGGGAATCAGTGCAGTTCCATGTACCTTGCTGGTCAGTGTATTCAGCTCTCAGTCCTGGAGATGGTTAGCATACAGACATTGTTGAGACAGAGTTAACTTTTTACATTTGCAGTTCATGATGGGCTTCTCTATTAATCAATAACATGTGTGAGAGGACCCATTCCTGAAATGGGGTGATTGGGGAAGTAGTTAATAAAAGAATGTTGTTTAGTCAATATGAAATGGAAAAGTAGGGAAATGTGTTGAATTTATATAGGCCCTGGGTAAACCCAGTGTAGATACGTATCCTGTCGATGTGTATACCCAATGTAGGTATGTATCTTCACTGACCAGAGCTGAAAACACTCTGACATGTTCATATCATTATTCTCTTTGCCTGGATCTTATATTGACCTATGACTTAATGATTTTGGTTTTATTATATTTCTACTTGGATAATAGCTTACTAGAAAAGCAACTTACCAGGATTCAAAAGACCTTTACTCTGTTCCATCAAGTTCTGTCTCTTTTTGGGCACTGTGACCTTGAACTGGTCCCTTTACTTCCTTGTGCTTTAATTTCTTTGTCTAAAAAAGAACAATAATTGTAGTCTTCTTAGTCTCAAATAGTTATGAAGATATCTCAAAGCACTTTGAAAACTAAACCCAATATAAGTGAAAAATGTATTTTTTTAACAATTAAAATTTTTTTTTAAGTTTTTAAAATTTATTTTGAGAGAGACAATGCAAGTGGGGGAGGGACAGAGAGAGAGGGAGAAAGAGAATCCCAAGCAGGCTCCGTGTTGCCAGTGCAGAGCCCCACACGGGGCTCGAACCCACGAAACTGTGACATCATGACCCGAGCCAAAGTCAAGAGTCAGATGCTTAAATGACTGAGCCACCAGGCGCCCCTATATTTTTACAGTTAAAAAAATTTTTTTTGAAGTAGGCTCCCTGCCTAACATGGGGCTGGAACTCATATCCCTGAGATCAAGAGTCACATGCTCCACTGACTGAGCTCGCCAGGCACCCTGATAGTTTTATATTTTATATATAGTATATTCTCGGAGGTGTGTTGCCTAATCCCATCTAGCGAAGTTTCGTGTTGTCATGTAACAAATATATTTCTTCTAGCCTCTAAATTCTAGCTAGAGTATAGATTTGTATTATTAGTCTCGTGAAGAAGAATTCCTTTCTGTCTCCTTTACCTTTTCCCTAATTCACGTGTTTGTCCCAATGCCTTTGCTTTGCAGTCACATAAATAGACCTGATTCTTGCCAACTGGGAGAAGGTCAAACTGAATACCAACAGCGGGAAAGCATTTATCCAGCATTTAGACTATGTTTCTTTATACTTGTTTCTGTCTCCTCAACTATATTGCAAGCCCTTGTGAGACCTTGAACCTTTTTATATCCCTGGTGTCTAACAGTGATTCCTGTTAGCATTGATCATGCACAAGAAGGCACATAAGACAAAAGAATGTGACCAGATGGTGGGGGTGGGGGTGGGCAGGCATATGCTGAACAGGTTTTAGGTTGCAGTGATTTTATAACTTATTCCTCTTGAAGCTTGTGTGAATGTCTCTGCTTGACAGAACTCTTAGGATGAAGGATTTAGAATAGAGGGATCCAGAATTTGTTGGTGTTTTCAATCCTTAGACTGGAGATTATGGGCTGATTCACTGGTTATATATATCTCTGTATGTTAGGTGTCTATATTTACATACATGTGTATATACCACTGGGATAATATGGAACACATATTTTATCTCCTTTGACTTGTATATGTAAAATGTAGAATGTGTGTCAGCCATAAAATCCTAGGTTTTGGAGTTGGGAGGAGCCTTTTGAGGCCATCAAGTTCAGCAAATAATTAAGTTTTGGCAGGGCAGGGACTAGAACCCAGATATTTTAATCCCCAGCTCAGATTTTTAGAATGGAATATGTAAAAAGGAGCCTTTGAGAAAATTCTGATGTGGTTGGGAGCCAGTGTGCACAAGAAACAGAATGAGAGACCTTTGGGTGACTTCAATACATAATGAGTAGCAAATAACTATTTTTAAATGTGGCTTGTCACATTAGTTTAATTGATTTATAATATGCCAAATTGTTTTGAATAGCCAATTTTTTCCCCGGAGGTTGTCCCAGGAGTTCAGAGGCAGCAACTGTAGGTGACCTTAATTATCAGGGATGGGTTTCCTAGGAGGTGGAAAGGGAACCAGTCTTGAGGGATAAGTAAGAATTAAAGGGACAGAAGAGGCCACTGAGATGGGAGGGTGCGTGCATCAAGGCGGGGAGGTTGAAGTGAGCAGCTGAGCAGTGTGAAGGGCTGGGGGCTCCCTCAGCTTGTTACACATGATGAATTAGGGGATGTGCTTTGCGATAGTTAATGTGGAACCTAGCAAAGCAGGGAATTCATTCGAAGAGTTAGGAATTTGAATTGTATCCGTAGGTGTATAAAAGGGACATGTGCTCAGTGGAATGACATGATGGCCTGTCATCTGATTTCCCCCTTATTATTTTATCCTCTCCAAGGTCCGTCACGACTAATCTGCAAATCTTCCAATTTAGTGGCCTCTTTCCAGTCCTCATTCTCCTTGAGTATTGAAACATTTGACCATCTTGTGCTCCTTGATTCTCTCCTTCCTTTGCTGTCATGCACTGATCTCTACGGACTCTCCTGCTGTCTCTCAAGTTCACCTTCTGTCCCACATCTTCCCCCTGCCCTCTGAATGTAGGGAGGTCACCAGGCCAAGTCTTTAATTGTGAATAATGGACCTGCTCAAGTGAAGGATAGGAGGGCCTGAGTGTGCTACAGCTGGGAAGGCGGTAGGACCCAGGCAGTCTTTCTCATGGCCATGTGGTGTGTTCTTTCCTGGCTTTTTTTCTTCTTTCTTTATCTCCTTCTTCCCTCTTCCTGCTGGCTTCTTTGCTCACTCAAGGTTTTTGCTGCCCCATAACTGGCTTAAAGGTGACTTCAGTTTACCAGTGCCCTGGCTTTTCCTCATAATATCCTTTCAGCTCCCACTAATTAGTATTTCTCTTCATGCTTCTTTGCATAGATTCCTAAGAGAGAGAATCTGGCACAGCTTATCATTTATAGGTGGATGACATGGGTTACTGTCTGGCCACTCCATGGACTGACTTGTGGTCCAGTTCCCACCGGGAATCTAATCAGGTTTGGCTGTGGGCTTAGGGACGAGGCGTCTATGGCTGCCCCTTTGGCAGGGACTCTCAGCAGGGCAGCTCCGGGTAGAGGGGGGAATGGGTGAGCTAGTGCTGTAAAATCTGTCTCTCTTCTGTGTTCTGAACTGCGAGTATCTCACGGCTCTCCAAACTACACCTCGCTTCTCTTCAGAAGTTTACCTTGTCAAGTGGACATATCTGCCTGGGTCTGTCTCCGTCACTTCACGGTTAGCATATTTAAGAATGAAGTCATCTTTCTTCCCAAGCCAGTTCTTACTCTGTGTAGAATAGTTAGGTTTTCTTAGTCTCTAAGCTTCCTTTATTATCCTGTTGTCCTTTCTTTCCATATCGGATTGAGCACCAACATGCCTCGTCTTCCTTTATAAAATCTCTTGTATTGGTCCCTTCCTTTCCAGTCACAGCTTGATACTGCCTTTATCCTGGCTTTTAGCACCACGTGAGTGGGTTTGCCACAGTCTCCTTGCTGAGCCCCCTGTGCCTCTATGTCCTACACCAGTACATCTCCATTACAGCTGACAGGGGAATCCGTGCACCCCATTTTATCATGATTCTTAGTTTCGACTACTGTCTCCTTCAAGCTGATTGTGGGTGTTTATCATAAACAGTTGTCTGTGGTACCGGTAGGTATGGTAAGGTCAGAAAACTATACGTGACACGTCAGCGTATGTAGGTATGTGCCTTTAAAGAGAAAAAAGTTGGAAAGTTCTACAGCAAATTAACAGTATCTCCTTCAAAGGAAATAAGAGGGCAGGGGAGGGCATCACGAGAGAACTTTAGTTTTACTCTCCATATTTTAGAGTTGTGGTTTTTTTGGGTTGGTTTGTTTTGCACCACGGCATATACTTATGTTTTTTGTTTTAATTTAAAAAAATAAAGGTTGCTCTTTTTCTTTATTGAAGTATAATAACTCAGTGTTGTATTAGTGTCAGGTGTGCAGTGTAATGGTTCAGCAATTCTGTACTCAGTGCTCATCAAGATAAGTGTATGCTTAATCCCTTTCACATACTTTACCCATTTCTCCTGCCTACCTCCCCTCTGGCAACCCACCAGTTTGCTGCCTGTATTTGAGAGTCTGGTTTTTTGTTTGTCTCTTTTTTTCTTTGTTCGTTTGTTTTGTTTCTTAAATTCCACACATGAGTGAGATAATCTGGTATTTGTCTTTCTCTGACTTGCTTCACTTAGCATAATACCCTCTGGGTTCATCAGTGTTGTCGCAGATGCCATGATACCATTCTTTTTTTATGGCTGAGTAATATTTGATTGTGTGTGTGCGTGTATGTATGTGTACACATCACATCTTTATTCATTCATCTGTGAGTTGCTTCCATATTTTGGCTCTTCTAGGTAATGCTGCAGTATATATATGGGTGTGTATATCCTTTTTGAGTTAGTGTTTTTGTATTCTTTGGGTAAATACCCAGAAGTGGAATTACTAGGTCATAAGGTGTTTCTTTTCTTTTTTTCTTTTTTTGTTGCTTATTTATTTTTGAGAGGGAGACAGAGTGTGAGTGGGGAGGGGAAGAGAGAGAGGGAGACACAGAATCTGAAGACAGGCTCCAGGCCCCGAGCTGTCAGCACAGAGCCTGACATGGGGCTCAAACTCACAAATCATGAGATCATAACCTGAGCTGAAGTCGGATGCATAACTGACTGAGCCACCTAGGCACCCCTAGATCATATGGTATTTCCATTTTTAATTTTGTGAGGAACTTCCATACTGTGTTTTCCACAGCGGCTGCACCAATTTGCATTTCTACCAGTAGTGCACAAGGGTGTCTTTTTTTTCCACATCCTTGTTAACACTTGTTTCTTGTCTTTTGATTTTAGCCATTCTGACGGGTATAAGGTGATCTCATTGTAGTTTTGATTTGCATCTGCCTGATCATTAGTGGTGTTGCGCATCTTTTTATGTGTCTGTTGGCCATTTGTATGTCTTCTTTGGAAAAATGTTCCGATCCTTTGCCATTTTTAATCAGATTATTTGGGGTTTTTTGATGTTGAGATATATATTTTGGATATTAACCTCTTATTGGATAAATCATTTGCAAATATCTTCTTCCATTCAGTAAGTTGCCTTGTTGTTTTGTCGATGATTTCCTTTGCTGTGTAAGACCTTTTTATTTTGATGTAGTCCCAATAGTTTATTTTTGCTTTTGTTTCCCTTGCCTCAGGAGACATATCTAGAAAGATATTGCTACAGCCAGTGTCAAAGAAATTACTTCCCGTGCTCTCTTCTAGGAACTTCATGGTTTCAGGTCTCACATTTAGGTCTTTAACTCATCTAAGTTTATTTTTGTGTATGATATAAGAAAGTAGTCCAGTTTCAATTTCTTGCGTGTAGCTGTTCGGTTTCCCAGCACCATTGGTTGAAGGGACTGTCTTTTCCCCGTTGTATATTCTTGTCCTTTGCCATAAATTAATTGACCATATAAGCATGGGTGTATTTCTGTGTTCTCTGTTGTGTTCCATGGATCTGAGTTTGTTTTTGTGCCAGTCCTATACTGGCGCAAAGGTTGCTCTTTTGATGTTAGAAAGTAACTATATAAATTGAGTCAGTCAGGAAGCATTCTAGGTTTTTGCAGAATAGTGATAATCACCAACCAAATGGCTTTTATTTCTACATAAAAAGCAAGAATACTAAGCTATGTGAAGAGTAAATATCATTTATTGGGACTTCTTTTTAAGATTTTTATTTTTTAAAGTAATCTCTATACCCAGTGTGGGGCTCAAACTTAACAACCCTGGTATCAAGAGTTGCATGCTCTCAGTTGCATGACTAAGCCAGCCAGGCACGCCGGGACTTCTAATATTAAGGGCAGACGTGTGTCACATTGGTTGCTTTCAGTGTGATAGATTGTCAAACACTCGATAAAAAGAAACACTTTTGTTCATGGCACGAATACCCTCATTAATGAATATACCACTATTAGGTATAATCTCTGTATTTACCTTAAATATTGTTTGGAAACTTGTAAATGCTAGTCAATTTCTTAGCCTTTTTTAATTTTAATTTTTAATTGAATTGGTTTGGTAAATAGCAAATGGAGCTTGGCATTGAATGTTGTAATTCTTCTTAGAACGTCTATCTTTAAAAATGTAAAAAGTCATCTGACTTCATATATTTGAATTAATAGTTCTTTGAACTTTACCTTAAAGCTGCCCAGACCAAGTCAAAGAAAACCTTAGCCAAACCCAACGTAAGGAATATTGTGGTGGTGGATGGTGTTCGCATTCCATTTTTGCAGTCAGGCACTTCGTAAGTATGAAATGATTGTGTTCTTTCTTTTTTTCTTTTCTCTTTTCCAGCTTTATTCAGGGCATCACTGGCAAATAAAAATTGTATATATTTAAGTTATATAACATGATTTTTTATGGTATACAATGTGATGATTTCATATATGTATACACTGTGATCCAGTAATTGGATTTTAGTAATTATTTGTGGATGGATTAACACATCCATCACCCCACACGCTTGATTTATTTCTTCTTTTAAGACTCTTTCAAAAGTGGTCTTTGTAAATGTAATCCAGTAGGTAATACTGTTGTTAGTGGACTAATGTATGGATAGCATTTTTATGAAATTAATACAGAATAAGTCAAGCCAGTGGTAAAATAAAATGGCAAAAGTTGTTTTTCATCCTTTCTCATGAACAAGCCTAGTATAGTTTTAGATTGAACCAGGCCTATTTTGAAAACCAAAATGTCTGTGTGGGTTGAGATACCTTAGTTCCAACAGAGATGCTTTTCTTGTTTCAAGATAAATACATTGTTTCTGTCCAGAAGTTTGAATAGTGAGGTGTGGGCTCATGGGTATTCAGAGGGCCTTTAATTCACTGCTTTGGCTTCCTGGGAATGATCAGAATTGCAGTTGACAGGCTGGTCCAAATCCCAGCATAGAACAACTCCAAGTAAATAGAACCAGAATGATCCTAGACGAGTACAGAAATCTCCCGGAACCAAACTGCTATTCTCCTTAGACTTGTCTGCTCCTTCTCTATCCCCAAGTGGGGCCCAGTCTGTCCAAAAGCTGATAATGGACTTTGGTAACTAGGTTCACACTAAATGAAACTAGTTCTATTTTGTTTAGATTGATCTGATATTCATATTTTGAACAAGCAGTCACTAACTCAAAAATGCACTGGGGAATGTTAGGCATCTGCTAAGAATAGTGAGGCCTATCAATATGTACTAATCTAGAAAGTTTGTGGGTATGTTAAGTGTAAAGAGCAAGGTGCAGAGCAGTGTGTATAATGCCATTGTTTCTCAAAGATACATACCTTTGTGTGTGTGAATGTACACACACAAGCAGGAAACGTTCTTTTTTAAACACATGGTTTAGAACCTAGAGAGTATTTTCTTATAGAAGTAATGCTGTAAGTAAGTGGTGGTGAAGTTTCTTCACTCGCACTCTTGTCTCTGCAGCAGGAAAGTGAGGACAGGGGATCCTCCTTGTATTCGCAGCAGCAGGGTAGAAGAAAGTTCCATCAAGGGCAGAAAGTTCTAGGCTAGGTAGACCGTTCTTTTTTTGTGAGGGTTGCTTGTATACTACGTAGATGTTTGTTTCCAGCCGTTTTACTAGTTACTAAGAAATTTGAACGCGTTCAACTATATCATTTACTTACAATATTGAAACACTTTCTTTGGTAATTAGTATTTGCGAAAATTTGATTTGAGATACTCAGCACATTGGTATGAGGTTCATTTTGTTGTTTGTGGTTGTGTTTTAGTTTAATTCAGGATTTTAACTAAGATGACAGCGTTCATAGGCAACTAAGTGGTACAGAGAAGAGATAAACTTGGAATAACTTAAGAAATGAAGTTGGTAGGAAAGAAAGAAAAAATTTCAAGGTAATATTTACGTAAAGAACAAAGATGACAAAAAATAATATAGCAAGAAGAATTCATAAAGAAGATAAATAATTGAGACATGAGATTGATGTTACGATTGAGCGGACAAATAGATCTATAATAGATCGTTTTCTGGGTGGAAAAAGATCTTTTTCTGTTTAATTTGAGGAAAGATTGCTTTTAACTTGAGTGCTATTTGAAAGACCAGGTTCTGGGGCGCCTGGGTGGCTCAGTTGGTTAAGTGTCCAACTTCAGCTCAGGTCATGCTCTCACGGTTCGTGGGTTTGAGCCCTGCGTCGGGCTCTGTGCTGACAGCTCAGAGCCTGGAGCCTGCTGAGGATTCTGTGTCTCCCTCTCTCTCTGTCTTTTCCCTGCTTGTACTGTGTCTCTCTGTCTCTGAAAAAACGAATAAATGTTAAAAAAAAAATAAAGAAAAAGACCAGGTTCTTAGAAGGGGAGACCATTTGGGAAGCACTCGTCGGAATGGATGCCAGCAGTGGATTGGGGGTCTGTTAATCATGCTCGTGGGGAAGGGTGTAGGAATGTGAGAATTAACATTGTAAAATGATAAATAATTTATTTTGGGGACATTTTAAAATTGAAACACGTTTCCCCAGATTACTCTGTTCTAAATTGAGGGAACCGATTTTTCCCATGAAAGATTTGGAAAACTACAGATAATTCTTCTGTGATTCAGAGTGAAAATAAAAGCATTTTTGGAGTTTTAGGTTTTGACTTTCAGGAACTTAAGGAATGAACTTCTTATTCAATCCAGTGGTTAAATCTTCGACTTAAAGGGAATTTATTTTTGACATTTAAACAGAGTTTACACCCAGATCTTGGTTTCTGAATACCATTCTTCAGTATAAGGAACGAGGGCTGCCTAGAAGAATGACCAGGCCTGAGCCAGAGAAACTCCAAGATGAGGCTGGAGCATTTTGTAGTGCCTGGAGGTGAAGAAGTGCTTTAAAAAAAAAAAAAAAAAAAAAAAAAGGCACAGGAAAAGGACATGGGATCAACCCAAAATAACTTCCAATGATGAAAGCTAGAACAATTTGATAGATAAAATAAATTACAAAGTATTACGTCATAACCCAAAGAATATTTATGTGAGTCCAATCTTACATAAATAAATAATTGAATAAATGCATAAATGAGAGAGAAGCGACACATCACCTTTACCGAAGAATTTCATCTAATAAATATAGAAGGAATGAGGAAAATAAGTAAATCACCATTGGAACACCACAGTAGTCATTGCTACAAAGAAGATCTATGAATGAATGCTGAAATTAGTGGGTGAAAAATGTTGAGAAACAAGATACTTGCATTGCCTCAAACTCTCTCCCTCCAAATATTTATTCATTACTGTGATGCCTTTAACATGTCCACAAATCCTTTGTTATTCCTACCAGTAGGAAACGGAGCTGAATTCTCCCTTTGAGTGAGGTCCAGACTAGTGACTCACTTCTGTACTCACATTAAGTGCAGAAAGGGAAAAATAGTGACAAAAACTGGCAGACACCACATTAACCAAGTGATCAATTTAACATCACTAGTGATAACTCAAGTTGTTGCTATCATGTACATTCTGATCTGAAGCAATGAGAAGGGCACTTTACTTCTTTGATCTTCTTCCCCCAAACCCATGACCCTTGTCTTCAAGGGTCAAGGTCACAAAAGACAAGGAATGGCTGAGAAACTGTCACAGATTGGAGGAAACGAAGGAGGCATGACAACTAGGTGCCTGGATTTGGTCTTAGAACAGACTAGTAAGCAGGCATTAGTAGAAAAACTGGTGAAATCCAGTTAAAGTTAGCAGCTTAGTGAATGTTGTAGCCAATCTGATTTCTTAATGTGTACCATGGTTAGGTAAGATATTAGCATCAGAGGAAGCCAGGCAAAGGGTATTCAGAATCTCTTCTGTCTCTCCAGTTCTGTCGTAAATCTTAAATTACTTCAAAAAGTTTCTGAAAAAGTCCTAATACATCCTCATGTCCCTTTGGGCGTTACAAAATAAATAATATAATTTTAAAAAGGAAGTAAAAAAAAAAGTGAACTAAAGAGGTGGAGTTTAGTTTTAAAGAGCATGTAACATATGTCAAGGTGAACAATAAGATACTGGGCCTCATCTTTGTTAGATTCTTGGCCAGCCCGGTAGGACTTAAGGCTTGCCAGATTGCTAAAGATGACAAATAGCAGTCCTACTCTTGCTTCTTTTGGAATGATGGACTGATAAAAAAGTGAAGTGCATTTGCAGGAGCATATTAGGTGGTATCTCTAGGTATTTCAAATAGAATGAAAACACTGTTTGTTAACGTTCTAGGCTTTTATTTTAAATTGTTTCTTTTCTTTCCTCAGATATAAGGAACTGATGCCACATGATTTGGCTAGAGCCGCACTTTTGTAAGTAAACGCACTTCTATTTTAGTTGTTACTCTAGTTTTTACATGTGAAACATGTTTAATGGGATTTCCATATCTAGGCTATATGAACTTTTTTATGTGGTGAGCAACACACACTTACTGGCTTTTTCAAGGTTTACTTATGCTTCATTTTGGTCATGCGTGCAAAACAAATTCAAGCAGCTGGTAGGTGTCAGCAGTGTTTATTCTGCAGGCTTGACAAACAGTCTCGCAGTGTGACAGTATTCTTTCATGAGTGCTGTAGCTAGCCAGCCAGTTATAACCTATCTGTGTGAGTACAATATGTATATTTGAGGATTATTTGAGATGGGAGCTAGTATTTATCTAGAAAGAAGCCTAGAATGAGACTTGAAGATTCATGTGTAAACCAAGTAAGAATGTAAAATTAGATATGGTTACAGGAGATGGAGACAGGGGAGTTATTTGAGGAGAGTCCTACAATGCGTGGCCATTTCTGCGGTGGGAGTAGCATGTAAAGCATCACCTCGTTCATTTTTCATCGATGCCTTGCCTCTGTCTTCAACCAGCCAGCGGTCTCTTCTAGTTTGAAAAAGCCCTTCAGTTGGCATTTCTGCCCATCTGGTTCTTTTTCTTCTCTTCCTGCCAGACGTTAAGAATGAATGAAAGCAGCAATTACTTCTCTTTTCTTAACCATCCATTTCCCTTAATCTCATAATAATGATTTCCATTCCTACTATTCTTCAGTAATCATACTTTTGGAAGCTTCTCTCTGTAATGACTTTGTGGTCACTAAATACATAAGCCTTTCCCCACACCTTTTCCCAGGCCTTGGTCTCTTTGTATTCTCTAGCATTGACCTGTCAGCCATACTTGACCCCATCTTCCTTTGACTTACTAATTTTATGCCTTTACAGTTTTCCTTCCATCTTCTGAATGATTCTTCTCTACTTTAAAAAACTGGATCGCTTCATCTCTCTTACAAGTATTTGGCAAGTTTTAGTTCTTATAGCATTGCATTTCTATGTATGCATACTTTTCCTTAAAAAAAAAAATCTCATCTTCTTAATCTTTATTGGTTTGTGTGGAGGGCTCCCAAATCTCTAAATTTGACCTCTTAGATCCTTCCAAGTGCAGCATATCAAAAATAAAATTTAACCGGGGTGCCTGGGCTCAGTTGGTAGAGAATGTGACTCTTTATCTCAGTGTTGTGAATTTGAGCCCCATGTTGCATATGGATCCTACTCAAAAAAATAAATAAAAATTAAAGAATAAAAATTATCTTTTCCCTAAAACTAGCTTGTTTTCCCATTTCCTTTTTTTTTTTTTTAATTTTTTACTGTTTATTTTATTATTTTTGAGAGAGACAGAGACAGAGTGTGAGGGGGTGGGGGTGGGGGCAGGCAGAGAGAGTGAGGGAGACACAGAATCTGAAGCAGGCTCCAGGCTCCCAGCTGTCAGCATAGAGCCCGCTGCGGGCTTAAGCTCACGAACCGTGAGATCATGACCTGAGCTGAATGGATGGTTAACCCAACTGAGCCACCTGGGTGCCCCTTGTTTTCCTATTTCTGAGGATGGTGCCATTTCTGATTATGATCCCAGACTGGTGCTTTGCAAGTTTTTCCGCAACTTCTTGTTTTAAAAACTGTCAAATGTACAATAAAATTGAAAGAATAATATAGTGAACACCTAAATACCTCCCACCTAGATTTAATAATTGTTAACCATTTTGCCATATCTACATAGTTTAATAAAGCATTTGACAGTAAGTTGCAGACATCTTGAAACTTCAGCCCTAAATACTTCAAGGGATTATCTCCTGAGCATAAGGACCTCCTCTGCTGTCCAGGATGTTGTTACGGGAGCTAAAACTGTAAGAGCGATTCCGTAACTTCCAGTGTTCAGTTCATAGTTCCCCTGTAATTGTTCCAAGAATGTCTTTTCTTTCATTAGTTTTTTTCCCCCCCAAACCAGGACGCAGTCAAGGTTCATATTACAAATGGATAGGTCTCTTTAGTCTCTTCAGTTAAGAACATTTTCTTTTTCCTCCCACGTTCCCCTCCCCCCCGCCCCCCATGACAGTGACTTTTGAAAACTCTAGGCCACCTGTTTGATAGACTGTCCGTATTCTGGATTTCTTCATGGTGATACTTAACTTCCCTTATGAATTTCCTGTAAACTGGAAGTTAGTTCTAGAGGCTGGATTCATTTCAGGTTAAACGGTATTTGGGAAGAATGCTTTATAGGTGTACACACGTGGTATTCTGTCATGTCAAGAGGCACTTGAAAGATTTTTTTATTTTTAAGTAAGCTCTATACCAAACATGGGGCTTGACTTACAACCCCAAATCAAGAGTCACATGGTCCACTGACTGAGCCAGCCAGGTGCCCCATTTTATTTATTGTGTTATAGCTAAACTTAGTCAATACTCTTTTTGAAGTTCACATGTTTTATCTGTGGGAGCTCCTTCAAGTTGTTCGTTTGTTTCTTTCTTCCTTTCTTTCTTTCTTTCTTTTTTTCTTTCAGTAAGCTCTACGCGCAAGTGGGGCTTAAACTCATGACTCTGAGATCAAGAGTCGCATGCTCTACTAATTGAGCCAACCAGGCACCCCCAAGTTCTTCTGTCCCTTTGTTTTTTAGTGTAACATTATTTTCTCAGGTATAATTTGAATATAATAAAATGCACACATTTAAGTGTATAGTTTGATGAATTTTGACCAATGTGTATACCCATGTTTTTGATATCCCATTAGTCTTTAAGTACTTATTTTTGGCACAAAATAGATCAGTGAGGTTCACTTTGTACTTGTCTTGCCTTACACCTGGCCTCAGTCATTTTTTTAAAAAGCTTATTCCTGGAGCACCTGGCTGGCTTAGTTGGTAGAGCATGTGACTCTCGATCTCAGGGTTGTAAGTGTAAGACCAGTGTTGGGTAGAGAGAGGTTAATTAAAAGTAAAATCTTTACTCCTGAAATCATTGTTGCACTAAGTGCTAACTAACTTAGATGTAAATTTAAAAAAATACATAAAAATTAAAAAAAATGTTTTAGGGGCACCTGGGTGGCTCAGTCAGTTAAGTGTCCGACTCTTGGTTTCAGCTCAGGTCATGATTTCATGGTTCATGAGATCAAGCCCTGCGTCAGGCTCCAGACTGACAGCAGGGAAACTCCTTGGGATCCTCTCTCTCTCCCTCTCTTTCTGCTCCTACCCCACTCTCTCAAATAAGTAAACTTAAAAAAGAAAATAACATCTTAAAAAAAAAAAGTAAATAAAAAACTGTTTCCTTTAATGGGAAATGTCATTTAGAAACCAAATCTGAGTTCAAGATTGGCTCATTCCTGTCCTACTGGAGTGTTACTGCTTCTAGTCTCTATCAGTGGGCAAAACTAGACAAATGTACAGCTTAAATCATGTGTTTATACTGATACTCCAAATTTAAATTTAATATACCGGGATTTTACTTCATCTCTTTGATTTTATATTTGTCTCTCTTCTCCTTTAGAGAAAAGGAACTTAGGTTCCTACTAACATTACTGTATTTATGTATCTGTTTTATCCTTTCCTAAATTATTTTTTTAATGTTTTATTTTTGAGAGAAAGTGCATGAAGGGGGAGGGGCAGAGAGAGAAGGGGACAGAGGATCCGAATGGGCTCCACACTGACAGCAGTGAGCCCGATGAGGGGCTCAAACTCACAAACCACGAGATCATGACCTGAGCCAACGTCAGACACTCAAACAAATGAGCCACTCAGGCACCCCTCAAAATTATTTTTGATTCTTCCTATTTAGCTTGTCATTTTAAAGGAGTTAACAGTGTTTTATGTGATGACCTGTGGCACTATCTTTTTTTTTTTGCTTTGGACTTCTGCTCTCAGGGGTTTGCTGCATCGGACCAATGTCCCAAAGGATGTTGTTGATTATATCATCTTTGGCACAGTTATACAAGAAGTGAAGACTAGCAATGTGGCTAGAGAGGTGAGTAAAACAAACTTCATATTGTTCAAAGAGATTGAAAGGAGAATCCATCTGAATTTCAATGAACAGAATGATTCAAAAGTTATTGAAATTTATTAAGTAAGGTTACATTTGACTTAAAATGTGATTTTACAATTTGAACAATGAATGTTATTTAATATTTAAAAGAATTACAGAATAAGTCAAATGACTTCTAATGGACTAGTCTATATTTATTCTATACTATAAATCAGATCAATTATTTGAGCTCCTTTGGGAATCTCTTAGGGTAATAGAGATTGTGGGAAAGTATGGCTAATGTGGCTTTTATAAAGCTATCATAGCTACTAAAAATTTCAACACTATGCAGAGAACTTATTTCGTAACGTGGTGTTTGTTGGAGGTAGCCTTGCTGATTCATTTATTCCCATTAACTAAATGACACCTAGGGTATGTGGGGTTTTTTAAACTATTTCACAGGAGTTTACTTTTACCCTAGTTGGCATAGCTCCAGGCAGTGTTCACTGGTGGCAACCGAGATAACAATAGACCTTGAAACTTCTGTGACACGTCATACAAGCATTAATAGTCCGAGCACATCTTCTGGGCTTTGTTTCAATTTGAAAGTGATTATTTGGATAAAGTTGGCTCCAAAGCGCATGTCAGTGTGTTAAGCATTTTCTTTATTTCTAGTTTCATGCCTGTCCTATCTCTGTGTTCAGTACAGCTGTGGGGACAATAATTTCCATCACTGTCAGGCAGGAGGGAAAATGAACGGGACCAAAAGTATTGGTTCTGCCCCACATTTTTACCTGCCAGTAAATGGCTAACATTGTTCAAGTTCTGGCATTACTTAAGCCCACAGAATCGACCGTAGAATGTTACGGACACAGGACAGAATTATGAACGGAAAATGGGGTTTTTTTCCCCATTCCAAATGTTTTGTTTTTTCCCAGGCTTTCACATTTCTGCCTGTGTTGAATATGACAATTTTATGACTGCATCAAGCTAGTTATAATACATTTTCAACTTGTGAATTCTGAAAAAAACAAAGTGGCTCTTATAAAAGCACTTGAAAACTAAATACCAAGTGTTTCAACTTTCTCAGTATTTCTATTCTAATACTTAAAGCCATAATGTTTTTCCCTAAATTTTATCTGAAAATGACATCCGTATGCAAATCTCAGCTCTGGACTGACATGTGGGAGTTTCCTCTCCCTGCCCTGTGCTAATGCCAGTTGCGTTCCACTCCAGGGAAAGGTTGCGCTAGGAAGTATGTTATGAGGATGTCTGTCTGAAGTTGTAACCTAAAAGGCAGTGTAATTTCCAGCTAGACAACTTTGTAAGGACCTGCTGCCCGTATTAATTATGTTTAAAGGAAACCCTAAAGGCTTCTGGTGCCGAATTCCCATGAAACTGACTTTACTGACAGGCCTCTGTATATTTCCCTGGTCTCCTACTTAACTAAGGAACCTTCCTCCTTTTTCCTTAGTGTGCTATCTAGAGCCTAAGCTTGCCTTGAGAACTGTTCAACCTTTAAATAGAAGCATGTGGACAGGGTTCACCAGAAACCACTTCTATTTAAAGCTCTTTCAGTGCTAAGAGTCAGCCGGGGCCACGGGTGTAATACGTGCTAGAAAGGACCTTGTGAGGATTGGGCCATGCGACCTGAGTGCCCTTTACACTTGCCCCACTGGCGTGCTCTCCTCCCCTGGCCCCTGGACATTTGCTCCTTTCTTCCTTTTGAATTGGTCTGCATTGAGAGGCTGATGTGCCATTGCCAGGGTGTAGTTTTCAGCAAAGTAGGTTGGGCACTTACTATCAAGCCTGCCTGGAAAAGACCAGAATAAAGTTATACTGCCTGTACACTCCTATGATGGTACTTCTATTTCTATAGATGTTGATACATAGGTGGTGGAAATACAAAAGTGGGGTGCCTGGGTGGTTTTGTTAAACAACCAGCTCTTGGTTTCAGCTCAGGTCATGATCTCATGGTTTGTGAGTTTGAGCCCCATGTTGGGCTCCGCACTGACAGTGTGGAGCCTGCTTGAGAGTCTTTCTCTGCCCCTCCCCCCCATGCATGTTCAGGTGCTCACGGCTCTCTCTCTCTAAATATAAATACGTAAGCTTAAAAAAAAATTATTTAAGAAACATTGAGCCTCCTTAATCTAGGCTTTGGAAACATGTTTATTTTACCAAATTACAGGAGATCTTTATGCTGAGCATAGTTAAATAGTTTCAGAAAAGGGCCACTAAAAAAGAATTCCCCTAATGGGAACCAGAATCTCATAAATAGCGGTAGTCGTGGTTGGTGAGGGGACAGTGAGAGCAGTATTTTTAAAATGTAACTTTAATATTTTGAAATATTTTATTGTATCTATACATTCTTAAGCAAAAATGGAATCAGGTCTTGATGCTGAATTTCCCCAATAAGTATTATAATAAAATAATAGATATCTTCATGTTATGTTTAACTTTAACTTTGCCAACATGATAGAGATAGAGGCCGTTTTGCAAGATTAATGGAGGGCTTCAGTTCGTGTCGACCCCTCAAATTGTTCTCTTTTGAAGCAACTATTATCATCCTGGACAGTTTTTTCTTTTTCCAGTTCGTTAGCTGGTCTGGCCCTTATTTGTAAGATGCTTACTTGGGGCTTCGGCAGTTTTGCAAAGTCCAGGGTGACTTTGCATTGGATCTACAGCACGCCGTCTGGAGTGTCCGGCCAGCACGAAGAAAGACCCGACTAGCAGTGGGAGGAATGAGTGAGTGGAGAGCAGGCAGGGGCCTGAGCGGGAAGGCTGTTATATGAGTGGTCGGTTCTTTCGAAGTGACTTTCTGGTTTGACGACTTTTGCTTTGCCACTAAGCCTTTCAACTGCCGGAACACAGGTCGCGAGTCTCCTACGCCATGATCGATTTCATCGTTCCATCAGGTGTATTTAAAAGGTTTAAGTTTATTTGGAAATTTAAATTAAAATCACATCATATACCGACATTCCCGAAGGCTCAGAGCAAGGCACTGCCAAGACATTAGGTGACACAGGCGAATGTGGCAGCCTGTGTACCGCACTAGAAAGCGGCCACCGGGAATTTTGCGGAGTGCTTGTCGGTTAGTGGCTGGATGAAACATGTGTGAGCCATTTCTATGATGGGCTTCATTTCATTCTAAATATTACTCGGGAGACTATTAACTTCCAACCCTTTCCTGATTCGCCACATGGAGAAGTGGTGCTCAAAGCCTCATTTCCACGTAACGCTTCCTCTGGAAGTGACCGTTTCATTCATGTGTTTCCTGAAGGCGGCCCTGGGAGCTGGCTTCTCGGACAAGACTCCTGCTCACACTGTCACCATGGCTTGCATCTCTGCCAACCAGGCCATGACCACAGGTATGTTGACGTGAAAGCAGAGGGCACGTGCTAATTCTCCTTAGTCGTTTATGTGATCATAAAAAAGTGCTCTTAACGGAACTATATGATTAGCACAGATCCCCGAATTTGTGTCTTTTTTAAAAAATAAGGTCATATATAACGTTTTTGATTTTCGACAGTAGTTCTCTTTCCTTTGCTTCTATATCTGAGGGACACAACCATTCATGTAGTTTCTCTGTCAGTAATGGGGCTGGCCACAGCAGGGATTATCAGCTGGAGAAGTCTGTCTCTAGGAGGGTGCTTCTGAATTTGAGGCATGAATAATTTATAACCTGCTAGGTTTTAAAGTTAGAGGAGTCCCAGGGCACCTGGACGGCTCAGTCAGTTAGACATCCGACTTTGGCTCAGGTCATGATCTCATGGTCCATGGGTTCAGGCCCCGCATTGGGCTCTGTGCTGACAGCTCAGAGCCTGGAGCCTGCTTCGGATTCTGTGTCTCCCTCTCTCTCTCTGTCCGCCCCCGCCTCAAATAAATACCCCCTTGAAGAATTGTGGCCCAAGTGATAAATCACTGTGTAGAGGTACAGGCTCTTTGCACTGCTTTCTCCCCATGCCTGTGACGTTTTTATAATTAGTTACAAATTCTCCTAACAAACTCTAGCAAAATCATGGGGCATTTTGCAATGTTAGTCCTTGTTGTGAAAAGACTGGAAACCTGAAGGATGACATCATTCGGTACTCTCTTAGTAACATTAAGGCCAGGTTGCAGCCTACCTCATGAGTGGCAGAGAATGATGGCAGAGGCCGTGATTGGGGAATTCCCCACTCTATGAAGCATGTGACAACTTTTAGACAGAGCAACAAAACACTTGCCAGTGGCCATAAAGAGGAGCGGGGGCTGCCTTCCATCTTCAAGAGCTAGACGTCCTCTAGCTTGTGGTAGAAATTCCCACTGTAGGGGAAAAAAATCTTTTCTGAAAACTAAAACTGGGAGTTTATAAAATATGCAGAATGTTCTGGTTTAGAATATCATTTGTTTGAGAGTTGGTTCAGTGGATATTTCTAGAAGCTGTTGTCCATATGGACTGAATGAAACTTGTTTTTCTCTAGTGCACTGAATATAGTTTTAGTCATTCAAAAAAATTAGATTCATCCCTCTGAAAAAATGAAAAGCTTAGTCACACATGTTATATAATGGCTGATAACGGTCATACAACAAGAATTTAGAAGCTTAAATCATCAGTGGTCTGTTAATTTCTGCAAAAGGTGTTCATGTACGCATAACCTGTGTCCTGTAGGTGTTGGCTTGATTGCTTCTGGGCAGTGTGATGTGGTCGTGGCAGGAGGCGTCGAGTTAATGTCTGATGTCCCTATTCGTCATTCAAGGAAAATGAGGAAGATGATGCTTGATCTCAATAAGGCCAAGACTCTGGGTCAGCGACTGTCTTTACTCTCTAAATTCAGATTGAATTTCTTGTCACCTGAGGTAAGACTTGTGAACTCTGACTTAAAGACCTGTGTTTCCAAAGCATCCCCCTGCAGTGATACAGAATTAGGTAAAATAGCATGGCGTCACTTATGCTCATTTATAGATTTTGTTCACTAGAGGGAAAGGTTAGTTATTTGTTCAAGATGGGGGAAAAAATCGTGCTTAGAAAACTAGAATTTGTAAGCCCCTCCTTAGAAGATGCCCTGCTCACCGAAAGCTTCTCCTGTCTTGGTCTTGACTTTCCCAGATAACCCTGGGCATGGTATAGCACCTGTTGACAGCGTATGATCCTGTATGTCCCCTTCCCCAGCTCCCTGCAGTGGCCGAGTTCTCCACCAGTGAGACCATGGGCCACTCTGCGGACCGACTGGCCGCTGCCTTTGCTGTTTCTCGGCTGGACCAGGATGAGTACGCGCTGCGCTCTCACAGCCTGGCCAAGAAGGCGCAGGATGAAGGACTCCTGTCTGATGTGGTGCCCTTCAAAGTACCAGGTAAAATGGTTTCCTCAGCTTTGTAAAGGAGTATGCTTCGTGCAACTTGTTAGGGAGTTCTGAATCGCTTCTGAAACTCCAAAAGCCCCAAATGACTTTTCAGTAAGTATGTTGGTTCTGTTTCCAGAATACTCACTTTTAAACATGGACTCAAGGTTCAATTTATGTTGTAACAGGTCAACATTTTATTTTTTTAAATGTTTGTTTATGTTGAGAGACGGTGTGCATGCACAAGTGGGGGAGGGGCAGAGAGATGGGGGGGGAGAGAGAGAGAGAGAGAGAGAGAGAGAGAGAGAGAGAATCCTAAGCAGGCTCTGCACCGCCTGCGCAGAAGAGCCCAAGGGGTGGGGCTTGATCTCACACCCATGCGCATGACCTGAGCCGAAACCAAGAGTCAGACCCTTAACCAACTGGGCCACCCAGGTGCCCCACAACATTTTCAAAAGAAGTTTTTTTTTATAAGAGTCTACTTTTAGGTCTTCCTGCTATATCTTAGTTTTTATGTAGATGCCCATTTTAAAAATTCTTCATTCATATGACTTCTGAATATAATACCCAAATGTGAATAAATATCTTAAGAAAGTAGGATGTCCTTTTGTTAGATCATTTAGATTATTCCCCAGATGTCTTAAAAGTATAGTTCAGATAGTTCAGGGGTGCCTGACTGGCTCAGTTGGTAGAGCATGTGACTCTTATTCCTCGGGGTTGTAGGTTCAAGACGCATGTTGGGTGTAGAGAGTACTTAAAAAAAAAAAAAAAAAAACTAAAAAAAAAAAGCATAGTTTAAAATTCAAGGACATCTTGATAACTGTAAAAGACTTTCTTTTTTAGTAAATAGCTATGGTTTACATTTCATTTGTTCTTATAGTTTTTAAAACATATTTCTCTAGAGAAGATCTATAAAGCTTGTACTTCCTTAGAGTTAAAAAGTTCACGTTTTTTTAGGGAAAGATACGGTTACCAAAGATAATGGCATTCGGCCTTCGTCTCTGGATCAGATGGCCAAGCTAAGACCTGCGTTCATCAAGCCCTATGGGACAGTGACGGCTGCAAATTCTTCTTTCCTGGTAACTGTGTGCTCTGGGTTTCCAAGTGACTTTTGTCTTGTGGCCTTTCCAAAGATCTATTTGTATGTATTATGAATAGAGAGGTAAACATTTAGTTATTCATTATAAAAATAATACTCAAGTGGAATTATTAAAAAAAAAAAAATAGAATCCTAGTTTTAAGGCCTACGGAGTCACCTAATCTAGCCACCATTCTGATATGAAAAGCTGTTCTCTTCAGGCATTTAACCAGTCCGGAAACTTTGATTAGCTCTGCTAGGCCCTGGGGGTAGAAAGGCCAGTGATTGTAATGCCGGAGAGGGTGCCATGGTGGTTGTAAGCACAGGCTAACAGAGAAAACACGGAGGGGAGGAGGCAGAGAGGCTCCGAAGAGGAGGTAGCATTTGAGCAGCAAATCTTGAAGGAAGGGTACAAGCCAATTCAGGAAGTGTAATAAATGCATTCTAAGCAAGGGGAACGGCAAACGGGTGTGAGCAAGGGTTTTTTTTCGGGGGAAAGCTTGGTTGGAGCGTAGGATGTGAATTCGAGGAGTTGTATGAAATGTGCAAAGTAGGCAGAGAGTGTGACAAGGTATCTTTTAGCTCAGCTTGGTAGAAAATGATGCTCTATGCTGGCCCCCACGTTATGTTACTATAAGCAATTTCTGTAAGTATTTTCCTATAAACGTATAGAATAAATATATCTACTCTCATTTCTTGTGGTGGTTTTATTTATCAGCATATAGCTTTATATCCTTCCTTGTTTTTTTGGCTCCTCCTTAATTAAATATCCTTTTTGATTCTGTTTCTGCTCATAAGATGTGGTTTCTTTTCTCCTACCACCTTGAGGTATAGTCTTCTAGATAGAGTCTAGCTGGTCAGCGTTTCTTTTACAATATCTTCCTTACTTGCACATAATGTCTGGAAACACGGTACGTGTTGATGACGGTACGTGATTTGACCTTGGTAATTGACTACTTAATGCCCACTCTTGGGCTTGGGGAGGGGTGCCTGGAGTGGTCCCAGCAGGAGGTTAGGCGTGAGTGCTGGAGGACTGGTGAGATAGTCCTTTCCACAACCAAACTGAATGATAGGGCCATATGGGGCAGGCTGTACTCTTGCCAGATCTGAACTCCCTTGATTACTTCTGGGGTGTGCTAAAGGGGTGGGTGTAGTCACTGAAAGTCAGATACGCAGGTCATCAGAGGCAGCACGTCGCAGACACGTGGGTTTTGGGAAACATGTAGATGCACCACATTCATTGCAATTTTGCACAATGGCCCATTGTGCAAATGTATTAATGTAACGTGTTATTACATTATTTATTAACGTAATGTCCACAAACCATGTATTATGTATAATCTCACCTCTTGTTTCCAGACGTTATGGCCCCTCTCTTGCTGGTATGGTAGCTCCGTAGTGCCTTCAGGGTTACTGAGTTAAAAATCATAGAATGTGGTAGAAATTGTTCTCCTGTTGCAAACACTAAAGTAGTAGATTTTGGGTTTCTTTCTTTTTTTTTTTTTTTTTTTTTTTTGGAGTTTTCTCTTAAAGTCATGGTGTAGGGCTTTTTTTCAGTGGTAGCTCTTTGTCTCTCAACTTCTTGCTTTGTCAGTTGGGAGAAAGTATATGGGGTGTGTCCAGAGAGGTTCTGATATGCTCAGCTGCCTTCCTGTTTCTTCCATATCCCCTCGAAGCCCTGTTTCACAGGCAGGAAACAGCTCAGAAACAGTCCGTAAAATGTAAAAATAAGTAAGGAAAGGAGAGATTGTTTTAATTCATAAGATTTCTCCTCTTCTGTGCCAAAAGCAAAAATCTTTTGGCTTAAGTTTATTACGAATACATCCTTCTAAAGTTTCCTGTTCTCTTTGTCCATTTTGATAATTGTACTTTTGAACAGTTTCTTCTACCCTCTTCCTTAAAAAAATGGGTTCGTGTCTGTATTTGAATCGCCTGTTAGTTGTGGATAAAATGAAAATAGCTTTGTTTTATAAAATCTCTGTGTACAGTGTAATTAGTTGATAGATTGAGGAACACTTCATCGAAAATGGTTGTACAGAGACTTCCGGAAAGGCTGAAGAATTTAACATTATTGCTCTGCTTAACATTTCAGACTGATGGTGCATCTGCGATGCTGTTAATGGCAGAGGAGAAAGCTCTGGCCATGGGCTATAAGCCAAAGGCCTATTTGAGGTAAAGTAAATGTTCGAATAAATTGCCACCTCGGTTTCTTTATTTTTTTTACTGGAACTAACCCCTCTGCTTTTTACCTAGGGATTTTGTGTATGTGTCTCAGGATCCAAAAGATCAACTTTTACTTGGGTAGGTAGCAGGGTAGACATATCCTTGGACTATAATTGGAAGTATTTGATTACCCACACTTATTATAAAGATTTTAAAGTACATTAAGTTCTGAGTTCATAATTGTTTTGTATATTGGATTCTTAAAAATAATTCTTTATGTTGGTATATCATTTTATAGTTTTGGGTTTTTTCTCCTTTTTTCTTCTATGTATTGCTACACAGTCTTTGTAATACTTCTATAAATAGAAGCCTCCTGGTGTTTAGATTGTCTTCCCATCCCTCACAGCTGTGTCCTCACTGGCCTCCGTCATGTCCTTCAGACTAGCCATCCTCTTCCGTATGTTCTGCCCTTGTGTGCTCTGTGTTTTTCTAGTTCTTCACATTATTTGTTTGCCCTTCTCTTTCATAGTTTGTGTATTAGCTATATCCCTGCCTCTAGAATATAAACTTTGTAAGGACAGAGGCTATGTCTGTTTAGTTCACTGTTGTGCCCACAACACTTAATATGTGTACAGAAGAACCAGTGAGTGAGTGGAGGGCGTTATAATACCTTATGTAAAACTCCTTGGTGAATAAGGAGTTCTTAGGTTTAAAAATTAAAGTTTTAACACATTACTTATTTATTTATTTTTTTTTTTAGACCAACATACGCTACTCCAAAAGTTCTGGAGAAGGCAGGATTAACAATGAATGATATTGATGCTTTTGAATTTCATGAGGCATTCTCAGTAAGTCACTTAAAAGATACATATCAAAGGACTGTAATCATAAAAAACGTGGTCTGTGTTTGGGAGATCCGAGTGTGTTTTATGATAGTAGTAAAACACGAGTAGAGCTTTATATTTGAAGTACTGACCTACACTGTTGGAAGGGGCGTAAGTGGGGGGAATCCAGTGGCGCAGTTTTGAAGACCTTCCTTTTGCGGCGATCCTCTTAGAGGCCCTTCAAAAGAAGCAAATGTTTCCTTAGGAAAATTTCACTGAAAACCAATTTAAAGATTTGCTCAACTTTAATGTCAAGGGACATTAATAACAAGGTCCTTTCCCTTGTAGGGTCAGATCTTGGCTAATTTTAAAGCCATGGATTCTGATTGGTTTGCACAAAACTACATGGGTAGAAAAACTAAGGTAAGTGATTAAAAGTATGCTTGAATTTCCAAAGCACAGTAATATATGGGCTGCTAATAAAAATATGAAGGGGAAAGCTGTTCCTTTTTATGAACAATTTCTGTTTTATGAAATGTATTTATTTCTTAGTTGGAAAATAGTTGCTGGAAATCTTTAGAAAAATGAAAGTAAAACTATGTTGTCTTTTGTTCTTCCAGTTCTGGTGGTAGATGAAAATAAATAGACCGTGGCTTTCAGAATTGACCTTGAGTTTTTTTCTTTACAGTAAAATAATATGTGATGTGTCTCAAGTTAGTCGTTTTCTCCATCCCTGTTACCTTCCTCTTGCTAGTAGTCCGGCCTGATGCTTAAGTAAACTCATCATTATGTTTGTGTCTGTTTTTGTGGGAGCCAGGTTGGGTCACCTCCTTTGGAGAAGTTTAACAACTGGGGTGGATCGCTGTCCCTGGGACACCCATTTGGAGCTACGGGCTGCCGGCTGGTCATGGCAGCTGCCAACAGATTACGGAAGGAGGGAGGCCAGTATGGTTTGGTGGCCGCCTGTGCCGCTGGAGGACAGGTATGTCACAGCAGCTGCAGAGGCGCTTTGGGAAAGCCGTTTTCTTGGAAACCAAACGAGCTCCTTCCAAGCACGGTTCTTCCTTTAGTTAACTTTGCAACATCCTCAGAGCAGTGTTTCTGATGACAGACAGCTAGGAAAAAAGCAGCCTCTTCGGAGAGGAGAGGGTACAACTTTAATTCTTGATAGTTCTTTGGAAGGAAGATGGTTTTTCAACTCGAGCTGTTTCTATTCCTAAAATAATGTTTATATATTTGTTTATTTTTAAAAGGAATACAGCCTCATTATGTTTCTATATACAGAAAGTGTATAGAAAAAAACTAGAGTCAGGGCACCTGGGTGGCTCAGTCAGTCAAGCATCTGACTCTTGGTTTCAGCTCAGGTCATGATCTTGCAGTTTCATGGGTTCGAGCCCCACATCAGGCTCTGTGCTGAGTGCGGAGCCTACTTAGGATTCTCTCTCTCCCCCTGTCTCTCTGCCCCTCCCTCACTTGTCTCTGTCTCAAAACAAATAAATAAACTTAAAATAATTAGTCACCTATAATCCCCTCAGAAGACACGGTCATTATTAACATTTTGAAATATTTTCTTCTCCAATAATAAAATTTTACTCATTTATCTAGTCACCATGAGGCCATATCTATAAAATCTCTCCAGGAAGTAATTCTCTTTCCTGAAAACTGAATTATCCCTTAATTGGAGAATTAATTTACCGCTGGATAACTTACTGCTGTTTATTTGGGGCGAATTTGCTATTCACAGATTTCTTTTATCGCTCTTACTTGCATTATAGACACAACTTCCTGCCACAGCATTTCACTCCGGTAATAAAATCCAAAAGGAGGGCTGGTTATCCCCTTTTTTTTCCCCCAATCCTGATGGAAACAGATCTGGTTTTCTTCCAGATGACAGAAACTTTCTGTTGTTGGTCAAGATAAATAAGAAGCTATAGAAAAGTTTAAACATCTTGCATTTAAAAGCCTTTATTTATGGCTTGTCTTAGAAACTTTGAAGAAACAAGGGGTCAGTTATTTGTAGGTTGGAGTATTTCAGACTTGATGCTGAAAAGTGCTTTTCAGTCTGTGTAACTTCGTCTAGGGAAAACCATGGGCAGGACTGGCGCCCGCCCTCCCTCGTGTCTTTCCGTGCCAGGCTTACCCGAGGGAGACCGCCAGGGCGTGGAGTTGTGCGGAGTGGGCAGTGCGTACGGGTTAATGTCCTGTGGTTTGTGGTGTGTGCTCCCTGACCATTCAACTAGCACACGGAGTAAAACCCAGTACTGGATGCTTTTGTGGGTGAATGAAGAGCACCAGCCAGTACCTTTCTTCTAGAAGTTTGCAGTATGGTGAAAGAGAGAGGAGATCATGGATTTAGAAAATGGATTACACTTGGCATTGTTTCATCGAGCCGAGTAAGGAATACAAATGTGACTGGGGGATTAGAGCAGGAATCCGGCATTCTGGATTCGAGTAGAGAGTCTCCGCGTAGTCTCTATTAACATTTGGGGCCAGATCATTGTTTGTTATGGGGGATTGTGTTCTGTGTTGTAGGAGGTTTAGCGTGATCTCTACCCCCTAGATGCCAGTGGCAACACCCCCCTTGTCCATACACACCCAAGAGCACATGGTGTTTAAAAGGCAGGCCCAGGATCAAAGCCTGTAGTTTTCCTCTTGTTCCCTTTTGCCTCAGGACTGGCTGGCTTCCTCGCCTTCCATCGCTCTAATGGAACTTTTGTTTCCCTCCCTCCTCTACAGGGCCATGCTATGATAGTGGAAGTTTATCCAAAATAATAAAGAAGAGGTGACCTGGAGTTTCCGCGCATCACTCGCACTAGGCAATGCCATTTCAATGCATTACTAACTGACATCCTTAGTTCCTGGCTCCTCTTAGGAAAAGACAATTTGTGGCCTTCTCTTAAATACTTTGCAATTAAGCCTTGCTAGTGTTCTGAGCTTTCCAGTAATCATGGCTTACTACTCTTTCAGGGATTTCTTAATCACCAGAATCTCTCAGTGTTATGTTTAAACCTTTGTTTTGGGTCAATGTTTTCATTAAATAACTTCAGTGAGTGGTTGTGGTTTGGGAGAGAGGTTCGCTGAGATTTGGAATCATCTTTGTAACATTTGTAAAGTGTACTCCTTCCCATTCGTGACCTAAAGATAACATGTTTTCTATAAAATACAAACCAATGTGCCTAAAGAAACTTAATTATGGAAAGGTAATTCAGAGTTTAAATATCACGGAAAACTTACAGTAAATGTTTAGATATATAAGTACCCTGTTAATAAAGTGAGGAAGTATTAACTGTTTGCCTTGTTTTTTACTAGAGGTAGAGTGGTTCCCTTCGCCTGAGGGCAGATTTTGCCTTTAATTAGTCACTTGTAACTTTTCGCCATTTTAGTCCACCATGTGGCTGCTGGGAGTATAAAGGGGGTCCTGCTTTAGAATAACACCTTTTTCCCCATTTCTCCATGGGGGCAAATTTATTTTGCTGTTTGGAGATGTTTCTGTTGGCCAGGATTTAAATCAAGTGTAAAGAAATTTTGTGCGGGGCGCCTGGGTGGCTCAGTTTGTTAAGTGTCCGACTTCGGCTCAGGTCATGATCTCACGGTTCGTGGGTTCAAGCCCTGCGTCGGGCTCTGTGCTGACAGCTAGCTCAGAGCCTGGAGCCTGTCTTTGGACCCTCCCCTGCTCATGCTGTCTCTCAAAAATAAATAAAATATTAAAAAAAAAAGAAAAAGAAATTTTACGCATAAAAATATTAGAAAACTTCTAAAAAAGGAGTGCCTGGAGGGCTCAGTTGGTTAAGTGTCCAACTTGGCTCAGGTCATGGTCTTGCAGTTCATGGGTTCGAGCCCCACGTTGGGCTCTGTGCTGACAGTGTGGAGCCTGGAGCCTGCGTCAGATTCTGTGTCTCCCTCTCTCTCTGCCCCCTCCCCCCACTCGTGCTCTGTCTCTCTCAAAAATAAATAAACCTTAAAAAGAAAAAAATTTGCCTATGTTGAAGTAAGAACTTTTGTTCTTTATGTGACAGAATGGAAAGACAAGCCCACAAAAGGGACAAAGATACCGATACATCCTACAAAGGAGATAACGTCTTTCTCACGATCTATGTCACTCTGATATAGATGTATCTTTCAAAGGATCCAGGTTATATAAGGAATTCCCGTACATCAGAAAGAAGACAGATAACTTACAAAATAATGGGCAAAAGATATCAGCAGACATTTTTTAGAAAATAATGTAGAAATGGAGACTAAACATGAAAAGATGCTCATCAGTAACAAAAAGTCAAATTAGGATCAAAATGAGATATTCTTTTATACCCATCAGGAAACATGAAGAAGACTCCATAGCAGGTGTTGATGAGACTGTGGCACAGTAGGAACTCTTAACACACTGCTGGTGAGAATACACATTGATGTGAACCACTTCGGGAAACAGTGTGGCACCATCTTGCACATTTGAATAGGTCACACGGTCTGACCCAGCACATTATTGCCGGCAGGCACCCACAAGAGTGCATAGCACCATTGCTCTTTCGTAGCAAAGTGTTGTAAATACCAAATAGTCATTGACAGGACAGGTTCAAAAACAGGCACAACTAAGTCTATTTCTAGGTTGCCTACATATGAGATAAAAATATTTTCTAAAACAGTTAAGGGAAGGGAAAAGAGAAATCTTTCATACACAAGAATTCCAAATAATATATGTAGACTCTGTGCTCCAGAAAGTGGAACATGCCTGTCCTCGGTTGAGTGTGGGCTGGACTTCATGTCTCAGCTCCAGCAGATAGAGTATGAAAAGGGAAAACAAGAAAGACAACCTTACAGTGGAGAAACGTGGCAAACACTAATTTCACCAAGTGACCGGGGTCAACATCATCAGTGCTGGCATGTAGGTACCACATACCTCCCGGCATGATGTAATCAAAGAGGCGCTTCCCTTCCGGGGTGTTCTTTCCAAATACCCATTAACCCAGTTGGATCATGAAAAAACAGATAAACACAAACTGAGGGACATTTAGATAGGATGTGTTCAAAACTATCAAGGCCATGAAAAATAAGAGAATGTGGAGAACTCAGACCAGAGGAAGCTAAGGAGACATGACAACTAAATGTAATACGGTATCGTGGATTGGATTTGAAACAGAAAAAGGACATTAGTGGAAAGTTGGTAAGATCTGCCCAAATGGGTGTTTTTTTTAATCACAAAATAAAAATTTAGATTTCATTTGATGTTAAAGTCCATTTGTATTTCTAGTGGCTTTTAAAAATTTATATATTAGAGACATATTTTAAAAAAAAAATAAAATGAATACTTACAGGGGTGCCTGAGTGGCTTAATCGGTTGAGCGTCAACTCTTGATTTTGGCTCAGGTCATGATCCCAGGTTCGTGGGATTGAGCATTACGTTCCACACCCAGTGTGGAGCCTACTTAAGATTCCCTCCCTCCCTCTCTCTCTCTCTCTCTCTCTCTCTCTCTCTCTCTGTCTCTTTCGCTCTCTGTCTCCCCCTCCTTCTCTGCCACTCTTCTCTGCTGGCTCGCATTTTCTCTCTAAAATAGTAAAAAAGAAAATGTCATTGCCAATGTACTGCATGTACTATAGGAAAAAAAAGTGTAGCTTGAGATTGATTTTTCTGTTACCTCATTCACTTTAGTAGGCCAGTCCCAGTGACCTTCTGGAGCCTTGTATGAAGCTCACAGACAGGCTCTTGAGCTCTTCCTCAGACTCTGGTCGCTATTGGTCACTAATACTGTCAAAGATGAACTTTCAGACACATCTTTCCTAAGGTTCAAAAATGGGGGCACCTGGGTGGCTCAGTCGGTTAAGCATCTGACTCTTGATTTAGGCTCAGGTCATGATCTCACGGTTGGTGGGTTCAAGCCTTGAGTCGGGATTTCCTCTCCCTTTCTCTCTGTCCCTCCCCTACTCATGCACACGTGCACTCATGTGCTTGCTCTCTCTCAAACTAAACTTTAAAAAACTGGTTCTTAAGTGAAGGGTGTCTCTTAAGCCTTTGTTTTCTTGTTGAAGTTGAAATATTTGCTCCAGTACCTTGCAACCCTGTTGCTCGTCAATTTCAATGGCTTTCCTCATTACTGCTGCCATTTCCGTTATCTGATCAACATGTGATTGTAATTTCTGATTTACGTCCAAGTGTCTCCTCTCTGGTCCATGCTGAGATGTTTCAAAGATGTGTCAAGATGCTTTAAGGAAGAATCCTTCAGAGCTGTTACGACAATCCAGGTCGGTCTTGGAGTGCTGCTCTTTTAACTTCACTTTTATGTCTGGATCATCTTGTTTGCTAGTTATTAGCAGTCTAAACGTTTGCTGTTGATACGTGCTCATTATAAGTTCCAAGGCAGACTGATGTTCTTCCAGGGATGTTTGCAGTTCTTTGTTCTCTTGTTGTACTTCTCTGGTTTGTCTGTTTTCTTGCTGGATTCCCATAACTAACGTGGGCTTTGGCCGATGTTCTGCAACATCATTAAGTTCTTGGATTTCTGCCTGATACGATGGTTTGTTCAGTCAGAGATTCTGCTGCGTCATCATGATCTCTCAGTCTTTCAATAAGAGCATCAGCATCAGGAGGTGCCTTCTCATTGTGCAACTCATTTCTAAAGGAATATTCTGGTCTCAATCCCTTGCAGCCATCAGCTGTGGTGTTAGGACTCAAAGCCTCTGCTAACAGGGACCTACACATCCGAGGGAAGACTCCTCTCGCGTGTTCAGCTTCTTCAGCGAGCAGACACAGAACCCAGCAGAGGCAGTCAGTGGAGGGGCGGCTGGAGGGGTCAGCAGGGCTCAGCCCCATCACTGGCCCAAGGAAAACCTTCTGGAGATAACAGTTGTTGTTTTATTTTTTAAGCCCAGAAATAAATCTGTTGTGGTCCAATGATTTTTGGCAAGAGTGCTCAGACCATTTAATGGAGAAAGGACAGTCTTGTCCACAAATGGTGTTGGGTAAATGGACCACATGCAAAAGAATGAAGTTGGACCCTTAAACCATGTACAAAAATTAACTCAGAGTGGATCAAAGACCTAAACATAAGAGCTAAATTGATAAACTTCTTAGAAGAAAACAGGAAAAGCTACATGACATTGGATTTGGCAATGCTTTCTTGGCTAAGGCACCAAAAGCACTGGCAACAACAACAACATAATAGGTTGGACTTCATCAAAATTAAAAATTTTGTACATCAGAGGATACAGTTAAAGAGTAACTTATGGGAGAAAGTATTTGCAAGTTATATATCTGATAATACCTAGAACATATAAAGAACTCTTACAACTCAACAACCAATAAACAGCCCAGTTTAAATCTTTTTTTTTTTTTTACATTTGTTTATTTTTGAGAGACAGAGAGAGACAGAGCGTGAACAGGGGAGGGGCAGAGAGAAAGAGACACAGAATCTGAAGCAGGCTCCAGGCTCTGAGCTAGCAATCAGCACAGAGCCTGATGCGGGGCTCGAACCCACTAACCGTGAGATCATGACCTGCGCTGAACTCGGACGCTCAACCGACTGAGCCACCCAGGCGCCCTGAAACAGCCCAGTTTAAAAATGGGGAAAGGATTTAAATAGACGTTTCTATAAAAAAGATAAACAGATCACCAACAAGCACATGGAAAGATGTTCAACATCACTAGTCAACTAGTTCAACATCATTAATCAAAACTACATTGAGATACCACCTCACATCCATTAGGGTATCTGTTATCAAAAAAAAAAACAAAATAGGGGCACCTGGGTGGCTCAGTCGGTTGAGCATTTGGCTTGGGCTCAGGTTATGATCTTGTAGTTTGTGGGTTCATACTCTGCATTGGGCTCTGTGCTGCCAGCTCACAGCCTAGAGCCTTTTGATTCTGTGTCTCCCTCTCTCTCTGCCCCTCCCTTCTCTCAAAAATAAATAAAAACATTAAAAGAAAACCCAAAAAAACTAAAAAAAAAAATAGCACATGGTGGTGAGGATGTAGAGAAACGAGCCCTTGTACACTGTTGGTGGGAATATAAAATGGTCCAGCTGCTATGGAAAACAATATGATCGTTCCTCAAAAGATTAAAAATAGAATTACTATATGATCTAGCAACTCCATGTCTAGGTATATACCCAAAAGAATTGAAAGCAGGGATTTGTGCACCCACATTCCTAGCAGCATTATTCACAATAGCCAATAGGGGAAAGCAATGTGCACTGATGGCTGAACGTGTGTATACATGCAGTAGAGTACTATGCAGCCTTAAAAAGGAAGCAGTCCTGTCACGTGCTACAACATGGATGAATCTTAAGTGAAATAAACCAGTCACGAAAGGACGAATACCGTATGGGTCTACTTATATAATAGTGTACAAAATAGTCACTTTCATACAGCTAGGAAGTAGAATCATGGTTACCAGGGACTGGAGTAGGGGGCATGGGGAATTGTTTAATAGGTATAGAGTTTCAGTTTTGAACGATGAGTTCTGGAGATTGGTCGCACAGCAATGTGAATGTACCTACCACTATGGAACTGTACACTTAAAAATGGTTAAAATGGTAAATTTTCTGTGTTTCACCACGAACAAGGTTTTTTTAGTGTTAAGTTGAAAACATTCAGAGCAGGGGCGCCTGGGTGGCTCAGTCGGTTAAGCGTCTGACTTCAGCTCAGGTCATGATCTCACGGTTCATGGGTTCGAGCCCCGTGTCAGGCTCTGTGCTGACAGCTGGCTCAGAGCCTGGAGCCTGTCTTCGGATTCTGTGTCTCCCTCTCTCTCTCTGACCCTCCCCTGCTCATGCTGTCTCTCTTTCTCTCAAAAATAAATAAAACATTTAAAAAAAACATTCAGAGCAGAAGTTCCCTCTGGGCGGGAGGCAGTGAGATCGGACTGGAGAGGGATTTCGTGGCATTTCTAAAGTTCTAGGGTCTGTGGTTAGGTCAGGTTCACCCAGCTTTACGTAAGTTATATGCTATTTCTTTTTAAAAATTTTTTAAAAATTTTTATTTTTTTAAATGTTTTTTATTTATTTTTTTGAGAGACAGAGAGCGCGAGCAGGGGAGGGTCAGAGAGAGAGGGAGACACGGAATCCGAAGCAGCCTCCAGGCTCTGAGCTAGCTGTCAGCACAGAGCCTGACGCGGGGCTCGAACCCACGAACCAAGAGATCATGACCTGAGCTAAAGCCGGACGCTTAACCGACTGAGCCACCCAGGTGCCCCAGTTATATGCTATTTCTAAACATTCTATACGCGTAAGAGAAAGCTGAGCTATTTTCGGTAGTATGACTGCGATAAAAGACGACCCTTGGCTGTCGTGGTTACAGATGCCTCCATCTAAAATATACACTGGTGTTTGTTCCCCGGTATCTCAAACTGGTTATGCTATTTTTTTTTTAATGTTTATTCATTTTTGAGAGAGAGAGAGACAGAGTACAAGTGGGGGAGAGGCAAAGAGAGGGGTCAAAGGATCCAAAGCGGACTCTGCACTGACAGCTGACAGCCCGATGCGGCCGGGGCTGGAAGTCACAAGCCGTTCGATCAGGACCTGAGCCAAAGTCAGATGCTCAGCCCACTAAACCGCCCAGGCGCCCCTCCCCCCCTCCCCATTATGCTGTTCTTAAAGATCCCAACTTAAGTGTCTCTCTTTTCATATAAAACTTTAATTAGACCCTCTGTTCGACTAAATAACCATTTGGGAGTAGAGCCTTTATTTGCCCTCATCTATCATTCAAACTTCAGAAGTGCGCTTCCCCACTGTGCTCCCCGCCCCCTCCTCCAGCTGTTTGCTTCTCATGACCTCTGATTCCGAGTAAAAGTACATGTTCTTCCTGTGGTCTGTACAGTCCATTCATTCAATAAATACTTACTGAGTGCCTGTTACACATCAAGCATATTTTAGACACTGAAGCTGCAGCTTCCAACAAAACAGATAAATTCTTGCCACCTTTGCATCCATCTTTCCAGAGACAGGAATCCTAATTCTCAGCCTATCTTCTCCCCCTGTTCTTTCTCATGTATCTTTATTTTTTATGCAGGCCTCTCAAATTCCAGTCTCTCTCAAGGAGTGAAAAGCAGGAAAAGAGTCTCCCAGTCTTCTGGGATTTAATGGGTGACTCGGAGGTCCTCTGTCTGTGTCCGCTGTGGTTTATCTTGGACTCTGAACTGGTACATTATGCTCTTTCCGTGAAGAGGGACCATTGATTGAGAGGAATGGGAGAACGTGGGGCTAAAGGACAAAAATACTGAGGAAAAATACTATTCTGAAAAGAAATGCATTATTGTGAAAGAGACAAAGCATCTAGACATGTTGGCAATATTTGTGGCCGCACTAAACAGCCAGGAGCTCCTTTCCCCCTCGATACTAGGGAACCGTCAGCAATCAGACAGTTGATTCCCAAAACAGAAGTCCAAAAAGGTGGAGAAGTTCAAAGCTTCTTCAAGAACCTCTAACGTAGTCCACCCTCTGTACAAATCTAAATTCCAGGGGATATTTTGTTGGCGTTTTTTTTTTTTGCTTGTCAAGTCTCTCTTTTTATTTATTTATTTATTTATTTATTTATTTAATGTTTGTTTATTTTTGAGAGACAGAGAGAGTGTGAGCAGGGGAGGGGCAGAGAGAGAAGGAGACACAGAATCTGAAGCAGGCTCCAGGCTCTGAACTGTCAGCCCAGAGCCCGACTCAGGGCTCGAACCCACGAACTGCGAGATCATGACCTGAGCCAAAGTCAGATACTTAATTGAGCCACCAAGGCGCCCCAAGTCTCTATTTTTAAATATGCAAAATCTTCAAAAGACCTTTTTCAAAATCACTTTTTTATACCGTAGAAATACATGCTCATTGTAAAAAATAATTCAAATAATATTTATAGAGTAAGAAAAAAAATCAAGAAGAGATACTGTTAATATTTTGAAGTCTCTCCTTTATAGTGCACACATATTTGGACACAAAGGGACCCAATTTTGGTATAGACCAAAATTGGCTACTCTAATGCTGTTCTGGAACCTTCTTGTCTTACTTAGTTGTAGAGCCTAAATATATTTCCATATCAGTGGGTGTAGCTATACGTCATCGTGTTTAATGACCATATAGCACTCCTTTGGTAGATATATCCTCATTTGTTTTACCAAGTGCTCTTTGTTGCGGATATAAACACACTAGAATGCACATCCTTTGCACATTCATCTGCTCGAGCACCTGTCTGCTTATTTCTTTAAACCATCTTTTTAGAAATGGAATAAAAATGGAATTTAGAAACGAAATCCTCACTTTCTTATATTTACCTCCAGAACCTTCTTTTCAGTCCTTTATTATGTGACAACCAAGGGAACAAAGGCATAATGTCATTTCATTTGTCAATTCTCATGTGCGTTTTTAGCAGCAAAGCATGCATTGAATACATGTCATCATTTGAGAAGGAAATATGAGAACACATATTTCTACAGAAGCACACTCAGAGGTCTCTGCTGCTTTTAAAGTGAATGTATATTATTTGAACCATTCAAAAATAATTTTATAATTGGGGAACCTGGGTGGCTCAGTTGGTTAAGTGTCTTAATTTGGCTTAGGTCATGATCACATCGTTCATGAGTTCGAGCCTCACATCAGGCTCTGTGCTGACAGCTCAGAGCCTGGGGCCTGCCTGCTTCAGATTCTGTGTCTCTCTCTGTCTGCCCTCCCCCACTTGTGCTCTGTCTCTCTCTCTCTCAAAAGCAAATAAACATTAAAAAATTAAAAAATCATTTTATAATTAAAAAAATTCAGACTGTTGGGGTGCCTGGGTGGCTCAGTTGGTTAAGTATCTGACTTCGGCTCAGGTCATGATCTCGCAGTTCATGAGTTCGAGCCCTGCATCAGGCTCTGGGCTGACAGCTCAGAACCTGGAGCCTGCTTTGATTCTGTGTCTCCCTCTCTCTGCTCTTCTCTCACTTGCACTCTCTCTCGCTCTCAAAAATAAATAAACATTAAAAAAATTGTTTTTAAAAAAAATTAAGACTGTAAATATTAATGATGCACAAGGGCAATTGAGACAGGATTCTGTTGCCAGGGAAACCAGCAGCCAAAGTCCTCACTGTTTCAGCGGCCGCCCACCTCCCACAGGGGCTGGAACAGGTCGGAGGCATAGAACCGCTGCAATTGCCCTGCTGAGTTGGTATCTTCTAGTTGAACAGAACAATTGAATCCATTTAGAGAACTATTTGGGCTGATTTCTGTGCAATGAAAATACACAGATCCATGTTTATAAGAAAAATGTTTTCAAGAGCATATCTATTTCAGCAGAAAGCATTCCCATTTTATAAAAAATAGCCATGACTTTTGTAATTAACAAAGACTCATTCGTGAGAATTTTTTTCCATTTTTCTAGTTGAAAAAGGTTTCAGAACCCTCCCATCATCTTGTGGATTCCATGAGATAATTCAGCTAAGACGTCTTGGTGTCCTCTCAAGCCTTTTAAAAAACAGGTCTTCTCCATATCTGGTCTTAGCTTGAGCCTGTCACTTTTATTTATTTTTATTTATTTATTTATTTATTTATTTATTTATTTTAGTTTATTCACTTTTTGAGAGACAGAGAGAGCGGGGGAGGGACAGAGAGAGAGAGAGAGAGAGAGAGAGAGAGAGAGAAAGAATCCCAAGCAGGTTTCGCACTGTCAGCGAGTCTGATGTGGGGCTTGAACACGAACTATGAGATCGTGACCTGAACCAAAATCAAGAGTCAGATGCCTAACCGACTGAGCCACCCAGGCACCCTGAGCCTGTCACATTTAAATGTCCATTTTTGTCATCTTGTTGCCTTAATTCTTAGTGGTCTGTGGCAACTTCCTCTCTACTTTAAAATCGTTAATGAGCTCTTACAAAGGTGCTCAGATCGGTGACTATATACATTCATACATCTATGAAACTTACATTTATACTGATACTGTTGGAAAAGTTAAAAAAAGAGGGACCTATTAATGTCACCTTTTCCTAAACTTTAAAAAGAAACGAACCAAAATCTGTCCTTCACCTTTAATGTTGGGAAGAGCAGAGTTCTTGTCATTGTCATCCTTTCCTCATAGCTATGGAGGAGAAATAATCGGAAAAGAAATCACTGAGTAGTTAAAGCATTTTTTATCAGATCTTTCTGTAATGTGAGCTGTTGTTTAGTTGAAAACTGGTTGAGGGGCGCCTGGGTGGCTCAGTCGGTTGAGCATCCGGGTTCAGCTCAGGTCATGACCTCGTGATTCGTGGGTTCGAGCCCCACCTCAGGCTCTGTGCTGACAGCTCAGAGCCTGGAGCCTGTCTTCAGATTCTGTGTCTCCCTCTCTCTCTGACCCTCCCCTGCTCACGCTGTCTCTCTCTCAAAAATAAATAAAACATAAAAAAAAAAAAACTGGTTGAGACGGTTTTACTTGCAATTATTTTGAACTTTAATATCTGTTGATTATGTTTACAGCAAAGGCAGGCATATTTAATAGGTAGCTTTAGCTAGTTTTTCATGCTATTTTTGCTTGGATAGTTTAGGGGTGTGGACAGGTGACCTGTGAGAGAAGGGAAAGTGATGAATGGAAACATTAGCCTGTCTGTGCAGGGGGCTGAGCTCTGGGATGGCAGAAGGGCTCAAAGCCCTGGAGGGCTCATCCTGGTGGATTCTGGCACATTCCCCCCACTCCCTTGGAGGAGGAGGAACATGGGCTCTATGTGTGGTTCACTCAAAGCCTCTGCCGTCTCCATGAGAGGGGTCACCCTGAAGCTCAGGGCTGGTGAAGGAGACCTTCCATTGCCTCTGCAGGCTGCCCACACCTCTGGACACCATGCCCACCAACGACAACTCTTTCAAAGCAAGGGGTTTTCAGGATAATTAAAAAATCTGACGGTGCACAAAGGAATATTCAGAGTGGACCGAGCCAAGGATCGGTGCTGGTAAAACTCCCTGCAGCTTTCTGTAAAAGCAGTGGAAGACTCTATTCCCCATCCCATCTAGAAATGTCTGTGCTGGGAAAGTCTGTTTTCCACCCATTGGGCTAGGACCGTTGGTTATGTGAAGAGGAGCCTTTGCCAGGAAGCCCATTGCTACATTCTGCTTCCCTCCATGCTGCCCATGCTGCTCCCAGGAGGGCTTGCTTCTCACCTGGTGTCTTCCCTTCTTCCTTTGCTGTGTTCGGGGATGGAGGTTTCATATGTAGCCTAGGAAGGGGCCGGAAGGCCCAATTGCAGGGTGACTATTATTATTATCAACTCTCTTTTGATGAGGTTGTGCCCATTTTCAATTCTCACCTGCCCTCCTGCCGGGGCCACAGGAACCCTGCGGAACTTGGCTCTCAGCTATGCTGACTCCCATGCTTATCGATCCTACCTTTTCCCTTCATAGAGTAACTGCAGGCAAAGTTTCAACTGGAGAAAACGGGGACAAACAGAGTCCCCAGTGGTCCGGGTTGTCCTCAGGAGGCCAGGAGCCTGACCCTGACTGCTCTCACGGAACTCCTGGCTCCATTGTTGTGGGGTGCGACCCTGGACCGTGCTCATTCTAAAAGACAATCCCAGTCTTCTCTCAGCTTCTAGCTGAGCCTGTCTCCTCTCGGCAAGGCTGTGGGACAGCTGCTTCTGACCTGCTCTTAGCGGGAGAACTGAGAATTTGAAGCCAATAACTCACCAAGGAGATGGTGGAGTTGGGGGACTGGGAGCGGCAGACGCGTTTGAGTAAAGCCTCTCGCACCTGCAGGACAGGGAATGCCAGCCAGAGTCTTGGCCTGGACACTGCAAGGCAGGCGGGGGTTAGGTGGGCAGACTCACCTTCTTGTCCATGAGGCAACCAAACAGTAAGATGAAGACACCCTGAAAAGGGGGATATGGGGATAAAGTCCTTAGTCAAGGAGGAAGGAATCAACCGAAATCAACTCTTTCCCCCTCCTCTTCCTTCAGCCTCTGTCGTCCTGTCTAGTCCGTGTCCTAAAGCTTCACATCTAGGTGTTTTCTGGGCATTAGCACCGTTTGGCACATAGAATCCATTTCAGGTGCTTCCCCTACTGCTTTGGCTGCAAAGGGAATACCGAAGTTTGGGATACTGACCAGTCCCTGACGTCTCTGCCAACACCAGGTACTGTTTTTGCAGATGAGAAAACCAAAGCTCCCAGAGGTTTGTCCAAAGGCCTCCAGCGAGTCAGTGGAGGAACTGCGATCCAAACCTAAGTCTCCTAAAATTCCTGAGACTGTTTCTTCGGCTCCACCTCGATACCCCCTCGAGAAGTGACTGGCAGGGACTTAAGACCATCTACAAGGGCAAAAACACAGCCAGCACTTTATCACCCACCTGGGTGGCGTTGAGAATCGTGAAGATGTAGTGAGGAACGATGGAGACCTCTTCCAGCAGGGTGGCCAGGCCCAGCCCCCAGGTGAGGCCGAAGATGGGTGTGAGAACAAGCAGGGCTTTGATGACTGCCAGGATGGCTTGACGCTTCTCCGCCTGGGGCCCCTCTGACAGCGAAGGTCTCAGGAGCTTGAGGACAGCCATGGCGAGCACCAGCCCATTCACGCCCACGATGGCCAGCACCGGCCCCACGAAGGTGTAGAGCGCCCCTCCCTTCCCACTTAACCAGCATGCCCCCTCCCCCAGGTATTGCCCCCGGGGTAGGTAGAGGCCCAGGGCGGCGCCTGCAAACCCCATTGGGCACATGTAGCCGAGGCCCACCATCAGGGAGAGTACTCTGCACTTGGACAGCTGATGAAAGACGAACAGCAGCTGGTGGGCCAACATCAAGGCCTGAGCCAGCATCCAGAAAAAGGTGGCCAGGTAGAGGAAATGACAGAGGAAGGCAGCGGCCAGGCAGAGTGGGCTTTGGGGCCCCGGAGGAAGCAGGGGGGCTCCCAGGAAGCAGGTGTCTGCAGCCAAAAGGCAGAGCACCACGTTGAGCAGGGCCGTGTGGCGTAAGTAGGCGACTTTGTTCTGTACCACAACTCTCCAAACCAGCCTGTACACACCTAGGCACAGCAGCAAGGCCAGGATGGAGGCCCCCAAGCCCACCTGACTCAGCAGCTCCAAGGTGGGGTTTTCCGGAACCGTGTTCTGGGACATGAGGATGGAGAAAGCGGTGAGGTGCTGGCAGAGGCACCGTGTGGTGGGGCCGGCAGGAGCTGTCTGCACCTGGCACCCTTCACCTGACCAGCCCCCCTTGCCCTGGAAGAGACTGTGGTCCCAGAAGACACAGTGCGGAGTGCCACCTGTGTCCCCAAAGTCCATGATGACTTCTCCCCGGTCGAAGGCCTGGCCACCTGCCGTGATGGAGATGGCGAGGACCAGGCCGGGAGTGGCATAGAAGGAGTCCCCCAGCCCCTGTCCATAGTTTGAGGGCAGAAGACGGTCCAGTTTCCGCAGCACCAGGCTAGTAATACTGACGTTGGTTCCATTATGGCCCAGCAGAGCCAGTGAGCACCTGGGAATGTGTGCCTGCAGTGGGGGCTGCGTGGAGAAGGAGACCCTGTAGTCAGCGGGGACCGTGGGCCCAAGGAGCTGGGTCTGCAGCTGCACATTTTGCAAGCTGAAGGAGAAGGGGTGATCCTCAGGGCACAGGCTGCGTGCCAGGGTCTCCACAGCCAGCAGGAGATCTGAGCCCGTCGAGGGCTTCTGTGCCTGGGCTGCGGTCCACAGAGAGCTGGCGTCCATGTCTAGGACCTTGTCTGTGGTTTTCAGGAAAGCCTGCGGCGCCCAACAGAGAGATCACAACAAAGAGATGAGCTCTGGCCGCTAGAACCCACAGCACTGTGGCAGGGGCACTGAGAACTATAGGCCCCACACCTACCTTTCCTAGTCCCTCGGAAGACGTAAGAGTGGAGAGAAAGGGGAAGAGGAAGACAGGCCCGTGAAGGGGGAGTTTCTAGATGGGAAGAATGGGGCGCCGTGGAGCTAAGCACCGGGGCAGCTTCAGGTTTGTGGTCCTCCTGATGCACATCTAGCTCCTCCATCTGACAAGCTTTCTCTCACCTTTGTCCCTTGGGTCCCCCACGCCCTAAGGGAGCCCCTCTCCAATTCCTTGACCCCAACTGGTCTGTAAAGTTAGGGATGGTGCCCAGTGGTTAGAGGGCACATGTTCTGAAGTGGAAGGCCACATGCACGTCTTCCCAGCCACATATGACATATATTTCCACATAGGAAGAGTGTGCAATGTCATTGCCTCTTGTTATTCTTTTGGATGCAGCTCACTGGTCATCAATTGTTGCCCATATTGGGAGCGGGTTCAGGCGAGTCAGCAAAGCTGAGGGTGATTGATACCTCCATGTAGGAATCTCGTGTGTGTGTGTGTGTGTGTGTGTGTGTGTGTGTGTTTGGGGGAGCGGGTTTGCACCATATCCACACATCTGCATGTGCATAAATGCCTTCGAACTCATGTCTTCACCCCCTTTCCTGCCTTCCCCGACCTCCCACGTGTTCCCAGCCCCGGACCTTCTCCATATTCCATGGCCTTGGAAACTGGTGTCCAAGAGGAGAGATGGACCAGGGGAGCAGACACCCAGACTCTCTAGAAAGGTCTGCTTTCTGATAGCCCGTGGTGACGCCAGAGGGACAGAAGTGCCCAGAAGTAAAGAGCTTCAGGCCCCCGCTACCCCGGTGGCCCCTGCCATGGCTCAGAGATCTCACCTCCAGGGCACTGCGGTTAAGCTGTATTCTAGCATCCACCACCACCTTGGCCAGGAATGAAATGGTGCCCAGCAGTGCCAATAAGTCAGAGGGCGAGCTCACCGCCAATGCCTGCTGCGACAGCTCTTCCAGGATCTGGGGCACCACCACAGCCGGCCAGCCCTGGCCTGCCCGCAGCAGCTGACACAGACAAGACAGCAGGAAGTGAGGGGTGGGGTGGGTGAGTCCTCACCAGGGAGGGGCCACTCCTCCCCCACCCAGCTCTTTCCTTGCCCTTCCTGCTCCAGTCCCTGGGGAGCAGGAAGCCATATGGAAGGAACTCACGCCCATGGTAGTGGGATGGACAGTTGGGGGGATTAAGATTGGAGAATAGCACCGACCCCACCAGGAGAGTCCCAGGCCCTCTGTGGCCCCCACCCTCATACCCTGGTTCTGCTAGGTTCCGGGTTCAGGGAAGGTGAACGGCCTTCAGGCCAGGCCTCTGGGGGAAAGGCTTCTAAAGCTAGGTCCTGAGTGACAAAGGGGTAGGTCATGGAGGCGGAGGCCTGAGGCAGCAGGGTCTGAAGCGTTACCCAGGCTCTGTGAGACAAGGCCAGCAGCCCTGTGTCTGTGCAGCTGCTGCGGATGGGCTCCCAACTGCCATCGAGGCCACAGGTCCGCTTCACAATACCCGTCCTGTTCACGGGACACGGGGCCTGTGCCACATGGCCAGCCTTGGTGACGGTCCAGGCAACAGCTGAGGAGTCCTCAGGGCAGGTGGCATCCCCGTCTGAAGAATGATATCGAGGAGGCTCCGCAACCACGGTCCAGCCCCAGCCTCTCCCGTGTTCAGGCTCTGGAGACTGGCTGTGTGGCCCAGCATGGGGGAATGGCGAGGAGCTCCCAGGACAAGCAGGTGAGAGCTGGACCCTGCCAGCTGGACCCCACATACCCTGGATGATGGTGACAGAGATGGGGACCCTGAGAGGGCTCAGTCCTGGGCTCTGCAGCTCACAAGTATACGTGGTGTCAGCCTCAGGGCAGCGCCGAACAGCCAGCACGAAGCACTGGGAGCCCGGCGTGTTGACTGAGGAGGCTGGAGGTGACACGAGAGAGGGGAACAGTTACTGGGCCTGGAACAGACCTAGAACCCAGCAGGCCCAGAGATGCCCTTTGGCACTGACTGAAGTTGCTAGTCTCTCTAGCAACTTCAGAAGCAGACGATGCCGAGGGGAAGAGCTGAGTGGTGTGCAAGCATCAAACTACAGAGGCAGAGCTTGGGTTTTGGTGAAGGCCGCCTGGGGGTCTCTAACCAGCCCCAGGACTGGAAGCCACGTTCCTCACTGGTAAAATGGGGACTGTCGCCAAAGGAACATCACAGAGTGTGTTGCAAGAGTTCATTAAGATCGTGTGAAAACGTTTTGTGAACAGTTACCTACACTCACGTGGTTATTGCTGTGTCAATAGAATTAGGATTGCTCATGGGGCAACAGTGGTATTGAATGAATTTGGACCGGGAACCGCCACGTTGAACTGCAACGTCTGCTTCCTGTGAGTTGGAGAGCCAGCTGCTTGGAGGACACCAGCTGCCCCTTCTCCCCTGGGCCAGACATAGCCCTCGCACCTTTACTGCCCTCCGAGGGGCTCCAGGAAGCCGTGTAGACCAGGTGTGTGCTGGGGAGGCAGCAGCTCAGCCGGAAGCCAGGGCTGGTGGCGCAGGAGACGGAGAGCTGGTCTGGAAGCCGGGCCACATCTGTCACCTGCAGGGGCACCTTCACCACCTGGTACAGCTCCCACTTGAATCCCTGAGCTTCAAAGCAGCACATGTACTCACCTGCAGATACACACCTGCTGCACCTCCTGGCTCTTCTGGCCCCACCCCTGTGCCGCGGGAGCTTGGCTGCACTCGAGGTCTGGCCTCTGCTTAAGCCCAGCAAGAAAGACCCCTGCCCCCGGGGCGTCTGGGTGGCTCAGTCGGTTGAACGGTTGAATGTCTGACTTTGGCTCAGGTCATGATCTCACAGTTTGTGGGTTCAAGCCCCACGTTGGGCTCTGTGCTGACAGCTCAGAGCCTGGAACCTGCTTCGGGTTCTGTGTCTCCCTCTCTGCCTCTCTCCTGCTTGTGCACATGCATGCGTGCTCTCTTGGTCTCAAAAAATAAATGAACATTAAAAATTAAAATAAAAAAGATCCCTGACCTGGAAGGGGTGTCTAGGAGGAAGAGGTCTGGAGAAGAGGCTCCTAGCTTTTTTTTTTTTTATAAAGAGCCTGGAGCCTCGAATCCTAAGGTGAACCTCTTTTCCACCACTTTCTCCACCGCCCACTTCCACTGCCACATCGTGAAGAAAAACAGGCGTCTGCTCTCTGCTGAAATGGAAACCCATTCTCTGGTGATGATTGTTCACATCAGTGCGCCTCTGAGCCTTTGTTTCCCCAGAATGAGTAGATGGGAAGATGAAACGGGAAAAGAAGGGGAGAGAAGAAATGCAGGAAGGAGAGGGGAGGGGGGAGGGGGAAGGAAAGATGTTGGGGGAGAAGGACAGAGAGAAGAGGAAGGCGGAGAAGAGAGAAGAGAGGAAGGGCAGGCTGGCTACCTGCCCATTTATGGGAGATGTTGAGGATGCTGAGGACAGCCAGTCCCGGGCTGGAAGTCAGGGACACTTGTGTCCCCGGCTGCAGGAGGATGGGCCTGGGGCTCCCCGCGGGCCTCAGGAACCAGTTTCGGTTGGTGGTCTCATGGCTCGTGACGAGGGTCAGATTCAGCGTGTTGCCAGGCATCTGTACCTGGGAGTCCAGGCTCAGTGTTCCAGGGACTGTCGGGAGGCAGGAGGCAGGGGACCCTGAGAGCATGAATTGTGGTGCTCCTCCCCCACCTTTGGAAGCCCATTCCTCCTCACTCCCCCCCCCCCCCGTTATTGGTTCGTTTTGTCCCTGGCGCTGCTGCCCAGCCTGGAAGATTCCCTCTGTCATTGGGAATCCAACAGGGAAGCCTTTTGGCTGGTGACTTCCACTCCCCAAGGTAACCCGGGGCCGCCGGAGGCCCCTTCCTGGCCTTCCAGGGTCAACAGTAGTCACTCTAGCACTCTCCCTCCGTGTCTATATGTCTCAGGAGCCCTGTGGTTCATTCGTCTCACTACCCGGGTCCCAAGCTCAGGGCTGTGATCTGCTAGGATAACTGGCATTTCTCCTACCACTGGGAGAAATGGGATTGGGAGCCACTGGGCTTGGGAGCTTTCCAAGTTCTCAAACCTCCTCACCAGGTGGCAGCAGCTGGCAGTACCCGGCTTCAGAAGGGCTGAAGACCAGACAGCCACAGGGCCTGTGGCTGTCGGGGCTCTGGCAGGGACGGCGATGGGAGCAGACGCTGGCGTTCCACTGGTACCCGGAGAGGCAGGCACAGTAGGTGTATCCATCGTGGTGGACGTTACATTCTGTGGCAGAGGGAGGGGACAAGAAGTGGGCAGCCTGTATGAGAAAGCCAAGTAGTCAGGACCTGATGCCTGAGAGGCTCTAGGGCTGGGTGTCTGGAACAATCCCAAAGTCACAAGAGCCTCAGCCATCAGGAGGAGTGCCCCCTCGGCCAGGGTTCAAAGCAGCAGAGGTCCTGTTGGACAAAGTCATCATGGGTAGGGGCAGAGAAGTGCCAGCCTACCACTGTCTGCCTCTTGGGCCTCTGCCAACAGTTAGAAGAGGGGGACATGGAATGGGAAGGAAAAGGTCTGTCTGGTGGGGAGATGGGGAAGGAGCCAGGCCATGCAGACCCTCCAGGAAGTGAGAGGGGCTGGCTGCAGTTCGGGCAAGCTGGTCGCAGACCTGGGAAGCCCATGTCCCTTTCTGTCTGAGCCACCTACCCCCATGAGCTGTGTAAGGGCCACTGAGAGGCAGGGCTCAGTAGAATCCCCCCTACCTGTGGTGAGGTTGAGGCCAGTGAGAGCTCTTGGGGAAGAGGAAACCACCGAGGCAAAGGCGAGAGTCAGGGTCCTGGAGAGTGCCAACGGCCAGGTCTGGTGTGAAAAGTCCAGCTGTACATAGACTGAGGCCAAGACGGACTCTACAGAGGAGAGAGAGCAAGGCCATGGTCGCCTTCTGCCTCCCACACCTGGGTGCTCACTGCCGGAACCCAGGGCGGGTCCCACCTCCCATAGGCCAGCTAGGAGCTGACAAGAGGGCCATAGCCCTCACTAGCTATGGTGCAGTCACCCACAGCTCCATGTCACCCTTCCCCCAAACCCTCATTTCATAGACAAGGCTCTCCAAGAGGAATGCTTTTCTCAAGGCCTCTCAGCTAGAGAACTGGAATCTGGACCTGTGTGGCCGCCATGACCTGCTGTGGATCAGCTCCTTGGTGAGCCCAGCCGCATTCCCTGCTCCCTCTGCTCCCCCCTTGCCCTCCCTCCCCGCACCCCTTCCTCCTCCTGTCCTTCCACTCACCACCTGCTCCACCCTTTTGATCCAACTGCTGCCCTGATTCCCCTCCAGTCTGAGTCTGTCCCTGGAATAGAGCACAGAGGAGAGATCTCTGAGAGGGCTGACCCCATGTTTCCTCCAGGGACACTTTCTTCCCCAAGCGACTCGGGGGCTAGCCTGAGTAATTTGGCATGACTCTACCTCTTTGAAGCTCTTCTCTCTCTCTCTCTCTCTCTCTCTCTCTCTCTCTCTTTAATGTTTATTTTTGGGAGACAGAGAGAGAGAGAGAGAGAGAGAGAATGAATGGGGGAGGGGCGGGGGGGGGGACAAAGGATCTAAATTGGGCTCCGTGCTGACAGCAGTGAGCCCCAATGAGGGGCTCAAAATCACGAACCGAACCGTGAGATCATGACCTGAGCCGGAGTTGGATGCTCTACTGACTGAACCACCCAGGCGCCCCTTGAAGCTCTTCTTTCTGCTTGGAATCAAGCGGGCACACGGGGAGGGGAAAGCAGCTTCCGGTAGGAGGGGCCAGGGATGCAGCCCCAAGGAGTCCGTCAGGCCCTGCAAATGCCACCTGAACCCAGGGACCAGGCACACCCCGGAGTGTCAACACGCTTTGCCTAATTCCTTCCTGAATTGCCCTGTCCCTGGGCCTCTAGGCTAAGTGAAATGCTGTGTCTGGAACACCACTGGGAAGGGCTGGGCAGAGCTGGCTGGGGCTCAGAGGCCTGGGGACTTTTATTCCCTCCACAGGAACTGCTACGAGGGTGAGCATAAGGCAGCATCTTCCCTTGGTCTCTTGTTCCTGTGAACGATTTCCTCACCAACTCCTCCCTCAAAGTGAATTGCACGTGAACTGCACTTGAATCTGGGCATCTATCCAGAAACGGATACAGATCTAGATCTAGATACGGATATGGATACAGATACGGATACAAATCCAGGTACAGAGAGATACAGATATAGATGCAGGTGTCTACTTGGGAGAGAACAAAAAGTGCTAATCTCAACTCCGCTGTCTTTCTTCAGATTCTCTCCTGTCCTCTAGGCCGGTGGTTCCCAAATCTGGAAATTTTTCCTTTTCTTTTCTTTTTGATTTCTTGTGTTTTTTTTTTATTTTTTAAAATGTTTATTTAGTTTGAGAGAGAGACAGTATGAGCAGGGGAAGGAAGGGCAGAAAGAGGGAGACACGCAGAACTCAAAGCAGACTCCGGGCTGTCAGCACAGAGCCCGGTGCGGGGCTCAAACCCATAGACCGCGAGATCATGACTGAGCTGAAGTCAGCCGCCTAACCAACTGAGCCACCAGGAGCCCCTTTTCTTTTCATTTTTAAAGGGCAAGCTTGACTGGGAGCGCCTTCTGACATCACTGGAGTTCACAGTGACTCAAAGAAACAAAAGCTAGCTCACGCCCTGGAAAATAATCTGATCTCTCAGAGATTTTCTAACAAACTGGCCTCTCTTTTTACATTACTTCTCTCTCCAGCCCTTGCCCCTCCACCTGTCCCTTCTCCCCCAGCTTGCTGCGTCTCACCTGGGTCCTCCCCCCAGTGTTACTCACAGGTTGGGATGCTTGAGCAACTGGTGACCCCACCAGAGGGAGAGTCGTGGCCAGGAGTAGCAGGGGGGCAGCCGAATAGATCATAGCTCAGTGAATCAGTCCTCCTGAGTCCTCCCGAGTCCTCAGGCTGCTGCATGATGCAAATTTCCTCCTAGAGGAGCTGGCAAGGTCCAGCACAGCTGGGGTGGGAGGGAAGAGGGGACAGGAGCCACCAAATTTACAGAGGAAGTGCGACACCCTCTGACTGAGTCACATGGGCATCCAGGTCCCTGTGGGGCCACCGGAACCCACATGCCCCAGTGAGAATGGTCTGCTCAGGTTCTGGGGTCTGAACCAAGGACTCGGTGAAGAGGAGAGGGCTTGGGGGTCCAAGGTCACTGCCAGCAATGTGTCAGTAAGCCAGGTTCAGTCATGTCTCTAGGACTCTGGGAAATCTGGATTGTCCTGAAACTTACAGGAAGCTGAATCATTGATCCCAGAGTCCAGGTTAGAAAAGACAAATAGGGCTGATTGCTAGCCTAAAATAATTTCCAGAGTCTTAACTTTAACAAAGAACTTGGGGAAATTGCTGGGAGAGATTATCAAGTAACTTCACAAAATAGTTTTGAAGTGTGTCTAAACAAGACACAAAACCCAGAAAGCCAGAAAGAAAAGAAATTAGACTGCCTAAAAGGCTTTAAAAAAGCTTTAACTTGGGGATGAAAAGGGCATTAGGGTAAAAAGGCAAAAGAAAAAACTCAGTTTGCTGAAAAAGAAATATCGATAGTTTGATATACATTAAAAAAAACCACATTGAAACAAGAAAATACTGTCATCTGATTATCAAAAGATAAGATATTTATTGATCATATTCAGTGTTGACAAAAGTGTAGTGATACGTGTGTTCAAAAATGTGTGTATAAGGATGTTCACGGCAGAGTTATTTGTGACAGCAAACGAGTGAAACAACCGAAATGTCCATTCAAAAGGGACATTTCCAAACAACAGAATATCGTTGTGGAAAAAAAGTCAAGTAGCTCTATTTTGGAGTGAATCTCAATATATCTGGTGAAGTGTAAAGTGTACATTATGCTCTCTATTATGTAAAAAAAGAGAATCTATATTAAATGCCTGTGCTTTCTATACCTAGAATATTTCTGGAAAAACACATCAGAAAGTTGGCGAGTGTGTGGGGAAGGGGATTAAGGATCTGGGTGTGTCTGTTTGGTATATATTTTTTCTAAACAGAGGCATGTATTTTCGTAATCCAAAAAAAAGAAAGGGTTGATTTAAACACACACACACATGCATAAACACACACATGCATGTGCATGCACACGGATACACACACACACACACACACACACACACACACACACACACAGAGTTCCTTGGGTAAAAATCCAGCCCCAGTACATTTCTACTTGCACTACCTCCTCAAATCTCCCCTTGCTAGGACAGCTGCTGAGGCATAGTGGACACACGGAACAAATACATGCATGGGAAACAAAGACTTCCTAAGTAATTGATTTCAGAAAGCTTGAAAACGATGAAGAATCGGGCTTGAAAACCAGAGAGAGAAGATACAATGCTGGAGGTGGGATGCTATCAGCAGGTTGAGAACCGTGTAGTGCAGCTGCAGGTGGTCTGAGATGCGCCTGGGGACACAGGACACTAACAGCATCTGCCACAGTCACCGAAGTGCATTAGTCAAAGCATGAAGCGGCCCCGGACAATGCTCGACAGGGGCTCTCAAGGAGCAGGGACTACAGCAGAGAGAGGTGGAGCTGTTTCTGTAATTTTAGAGAGTTTTGAGACATTTGTCCCTGTACAAAAAAATGCCTGTAGATACAGGCTCTACAAAGCGCCCGTTGCCTTGACCTCAGGGTTCCCCAGGGCCTCGTACCCTGCACCAGAGGCCTTAAGTAATATTTGTTCAACTGAATCAATCAATAGATGAAACACACCAAGATGTTAATGGTGGTTCTAACGAAATGGTAGGATTTGGCATGTTTTTCTATGTTTCTGTATTTTTCAATTTGGAAAATTGAATAATGGAAATTTCCATTTTCAATAATGGAAAAAAAGACAATAAAAAGATCAATCTTACAGTCTCCACTCCTTTCTTATGGACCAGCCGGGTTCAGAGTCCTTCAGGTTCGCCCAGGTGTCCCCGGTTGCCAGGAAGCACCTGCAGGTTGACACAGGTCTCAGGCTTAGGGAGGGGTTCAGACAAACAGGTACTTATTGCTGCCGCCAGCGTACTCCCAAGTCCAAGGTCAATCATATGGCTATTGGCCTCTATCCTTCTCTACACCTAATGATATTTTGAAACCAGTAAGTTTCCACCCCTGCTGGCAGCTTCTCGGTTGCACCCGGTCAAAAGAAATTTCCTTTTCATTCCTTTGTGCTTTGAGCCCTCCAGGACATGTCAGCAGGGTCTTTGATAACAAAGGTTTGCAGTTTGGGCTTCTCTCATCTGTATCCAAGCAGGTTACCTTAAAACTTCCTTTACTATGTAAACTACTATTAGGTTACTAAAGAATAAATGTAGCTTAGACCTTTATCCCATATGTAGCTTAACTTCTTATTCTCTTTCCACCAGACATGGCATTACATTATTGGAGATATTAAGTGATAGATTGTTAGATTGAGAAGGGAACTTAGCTGAGATACTGATGCAGGCAGGCTGAATCCAAGGAGCCATTGGCAGGGGGTGGGGGAGGGGGACACCCCACAGGACTAGGCAAGAGGCTACAGGAAAGAAGTCAAATGCAAGCTAGGAAGAAGTGGAAACAGTTTACTGAATAGCATAAGTGACAGAGAATAGCAGATGGAGTGTCTGGGAGATTCAGAAAGGAAAAGAGAGTTAGTCTTGCTGTAGCTTAGGGTTAGGGGTTTATATTGGAAAGGGGTCCTGCATACATGTTCCTTCAGGAATCCAGGGTAGGGTCCCATCAAAGGTGAGGGGTGAATAATAAGTGTTCTTTCTTTCTTTCTTTCTTTTAATTAATTTATTTATTTTGAAAGAGACAGAGAAAGCACGAGTGGAGGAGTGACACAGAGAGAGGGAGACAGAGAGTCCCAAGCAGGCTCTGCATTGTCAGCGTGGAGCCCCTTGTGGAGCTCGAACTCACGAAACTGTGAGATCATGACCTGAGCAGAAACCAAGAGTTGGATGCTCAACCAACTGAGCCACCCAGGTGCCCCTATAGGGGTTATTTCATAAACTGTTTAAGGTAGGGAGTACGGATGCCAGCTTCGGCAGAGGTTTGTTTGAAGCTAATGTCCTGGAACGTGTTTGGGATCTGGCTCTTCTTAGATCTTGCCAGGTGTTTGGGGGCCAAGGACGAAACTCTCATGCTGCCCCGCCTTGGGGTGAGAACCAGAGTTGCTTCTCCGGTTTTTATTCAGATGCAAATAGAAATATGGGACATGAGTCAATAGGGCCGAGCAGGAAAACAGCAGAAATGGAGCCTTTTTAAAATGGAGTCTCTTCCTCTTAAATACAGAGAACAAACTGAGGGTTGCTGGAGGGGAGGTGGGTTGGGGGATGGGGTAAATGGGGGATGGGCATTAAGGAGGGCACTTGTTGGGCTGAGTGCTGGGTGTCACATGTAAGGGATGAATCACTGGGTTCTGCTCCTGAAACCAATATTACATTGTATGTTAACGAACTTGAATTTAAGTAAGAAAGTAAATACATAAATACGTGCATACATACATACATAAAATGGAGTCTCCTGAGTTTCCCTATCTCAATATTGTCTACTTCAGCCTTCTCACTTTAGAGAAGAGGAGAAACCAAGAGGAGAAACTGACTTGGCTAGTAGGTGGCAGAACCAAAGCTTAAAGCCAGGTCTTCTGACTTTGAATGGAGGGAATTTAGATAGATTAATTTAAATACAGAATAACTGGACCTTCTGGCTACAAAAATGAATTAAAGTTAATATGAGATAGCATTGATCCCACAAAGAAAGCAGTTCTTCAAAAAGGCTTCTTTTCCTAAGGAGGAGAGGAAAATAAATATAATTTAAAACCAGGCGAGGGTGCTTCAGATTCTGTGTGTGTGTCTCTCTCTCTGCCCCTCCCCTACTCATGCTCTGTTTTTCTCTGTCTCAATAATAAATAAACATTAAAAAAATTAAAAAAAAAAAAAAACCAGGCGAGGGAAGGAGAGTATGTGTGTTAAGAATCAGGCAGTTCTTTGAAAGGCCGCTCATGAATACCTTACTTAGCTACAGGTTCTTAATTTGGCAAACGTGACCGTTGGGAACAAAGCTGTGATCTACAAGGAAAAATACGAAATACCTTGTACAGATCACAAAAGGCTTCAAGATGGCAATATAACCGCATGAAATAAGTGGGTTTTTTTCCTCCACTTGAGGGAACAACAGCATATTAAGGTTTGATGAGGGGCAACTAATGGAGAAGCAGACCCAGGAGTCAGACAGCTAGGGATCAAAATCAGCTTCATTACTGGAAGAGCTGAGTGGGAGAAGATGGTTTGGATCTCAGCCAGATGCACTTCCCAGTACATACTCCATGAACTGAATTTCCGGAGCCGGTCCCTGACACAGCCAGGCATCTTGGGGTCTCCCTTGTGGGGAGGGGCTTGCTGAGAACGAGTCTGGAGGACTGGCCACTCCCAAAGAGCGAGCACCCAGAGCTTATTCTGCACGTCTTACCAAGCAGTTAAAGAACTTTTTGCTTGGGGGATGAGGGGGAGGGAACAAACGCTATATCCTTCTGGGGAGAAGTTCCCTCCCCTCAGTGGAAAAGGGGAGAAGAAAAGAATAAGCTTCCTTGCCAACACCGTCCAAGATGATAACGGGGTTTATTTCAATGTTCTAGTGAGAGAGAAAACTGGAAAACTTCATTCGACTAATGTAAAATATACAAATGTGTAGATTTTCTAAAGTCAGTAAACCTAGAAAATCCGTTTCAATACCTTATTAAAAGCCATAGAGGAAGGTATGCCAAGGGCAAAAAATAGTAAGTACTTGTACTAGAAATCTATCGTCACTGCTTATATTCTACTTATTTTCTGAGTCACTTCCTAGAATTACCTTCGATCCATAATCCCGGGTTTACTGTGGAAGTAGTCATTTTATACAATCGTGCTGCTCCCTGACTACAGTGGAGTCAGTGAGGACACATCTGATGCCACGTTGGGAGCATTTCTCTCTTCTGAGATATTCTGGGAGCTGGGATCTAGTGAGAGCCTGAGGCTGGACCTGCAACACGTAAAACAGCAGCTACTGGTTTTTGGCTGTGTGGACTGGGGAGATGGTCCGTGCTCAAAGGAAGCGTGAGACTAACACGTGGATAGAAACAGAAGGGAAAAGTGGAATGTGTGTGGAAGAGGGAAGGAAATGGAGAGTCCATTGTTTCAACTGTAGCCTCTTTAAAAAAAATCTTTGTTTATTTTTGACAGAGAGCGAGCAAGCAGAGGAGGGGTAGAGAAGAGAGGGAGACAGAGTATCTGAAGCAGGCTCTGCGCTGTCAGTGCGCGACGCGGGGCTCGCTCGAACTCACCAGGATCCCAGTCGAACTCATGATCCCAGTCGAAGTCGAACGTGTAACTGACTGAGCCACCCAGGCATGCCCAACTTTAGTTTATTCTTGATGCTCATTTGCACTCCTGATCTTGAGTTCCATCAGGGACCCCCAGCTTCTTTTAATGGTTTCCCTTCTTGCTTGAGCTAGTTAGAGCAGGTTTCTGTTATTTGCAGCTAAAGGAATGTGTGTGGACGCATGCTCAGAAAAGTCAAGGAAGCTGTAATAGTGGAAAAGTGGTTATTATATTAAGGTATAGGATTAAAGGACCTTGTGATTCAAGACAATCTCTTTTTCTTTCTAGAGATCTCACTTTCCACATCAATACAATGAAGGAGTTGAATGATATCTTTGGAGTACAGTTGACCCTTGAACGAGATGAGTTTGGACTGCGCGGGTCCACTTGCATGCAAGTTGTTTTCGGGGCACCTGGGTGGCTCAGTCAGCTAAGTGTACAACTTCGGCTCAGGTCATCATCTTGCGGTCTGTGGGTTCGAGCCCCGCGTCGGGCTCTGTGCTGACAGCTCAGAGCCTGGAGCCTGCTTCGGATTCTGTGTCTCCCATTCTGTCTGTCCCTCCCCAACATGCGCTCTGTCTCTGTCTGTCTCTCTTTTTCAAAAATAAATAAACATTAACATTTTTTATATCCAATTTTTTTCAATAAATACAGTACAGAGCTATAAATGCATTTCTCTTTATGATTTTCTTTCTTTCTTTCTTTCTTTCTTTCTTTCTTTCTTTCTTTCTTTCTTTCTTTCACCATAACAGGATATTATGTTAGTTTCAGGTGTACAACATCGTGGTTCAACAACTCATACCTTATGCTATGCTCACCACACGTGCAGCTACCATCTGGAACCGTATAATGCTATTAAAATACCAAGGACTCTTCCCTATGTTCTATCTTTTATTCCCATGACCTATTTATTCCATACCTGGAAGTCTATACCTTCCACTCCCTTTCACCCCTTTTGCCCATCCCCCTCCATTCCCTTTCTTATGATTTTCTTAACATTTTGCTTTCTCTAAGTTACTTTATTATAAGAATGCAGTGTATAATATATATAACACACAAAATACGTGTTAATTGACTGTTTATATTATCAGTAGGCTTTCCCTCAACAGTAGGCTATTTGGGGTTAAGTTTTGGGGGAGTCAAATGGTATACATGGATTTTGGACTGTGCTAGGGGTTAGCACCCCTAACCTTTGAGTTGTTCAAAGGTCAACTGTACTTTAAAAATGTTGTTCCACTTCCTTCTGGCCTTCATGGTTTCTGATGCAAAATCTATAGTTATTGTTCCCTTGTAAATAGTGTATCATTTCTATGGCTGCTTTCTTTTTTTTTTTTTTAACTTTTATTTATTTTTGAGAGACAGAGAGAGACAGATCATGAGCAGGGGAGGGGCGGAGAGAGAGGGACACACAGAATCGGAAGCAGGCTCCGGGCTCTGAGCTGCCAGCACAGAGCCCGACGTGGGGCTTGAACCCACGAACTGTGAGGTCATGAGCCGAAGTCGACGATCAACTGACTGAGCCACCCAGGCGCCCCGCTATGGCTGCTTTCAAGGTTTTTTTCTTTGTCTTTAGTTTTTAGCTGTTACAAGGTGGTGAAGCCTGGGTCCTTTTTTTAAGGCTTATCCTGTTTTGGATTCACTGAGCCTTTTGTTTATGTAGCTTTATGTGTTCCATCAAATTTGAGCATTTCAGCCATTATTTCCTCAGTGTTTCTGCACCACATTCTTTCTCTTTTCTTTCTTGGACTCTAATGACAAATATTAGACTTTTATTTTCTGTATTTTTTCATAGACCTCTGTGTTCAGGTTTTCCAAATTTTTTTCCTCTCGGTTGTGAATAACAGGTGTGATTCAGTTAAGGATTTTGAGATAGGAAGATTATCCTGGATTATCTGGGTGGGCCCAATGCAATCACAAGCTTCCTTATAAAAGGAAGACGGGAATATGAGGGACAAAAAAAGAAGATCTACAACAGGAACAGAGGTTGGAGTGATGCACTTTGAAGCTGGAGAAACGGACATGAGCCAAAGAACGCAGGCAGCCACTAGAAGGTGGAAGAAAGAAGGAAATGGATTCTTCTATGGAGCCTCCAGAAAAAATGCAGCCCTGCCGACATCTTGATGTTACCCCTGTAAGAGTCACTTCAGACTTCTGATCCTTGTAACTGTAAGATACGACATTTGTTTTGTTTTAAATCATTATGTTTGTCGTAATTTGTTACAGAAGCAATAGGAAACGAATACAGAGTCTATGTGATAATTAAAAAAAAATGATGAATACTGCATTACCATTTGGTTTCTTTATATTTTCTATTTCTTCGCTGAGACTTTTCATCTTCTCTTTCATGAATGTTCATACTTATGACACTTTTATGATATTTGCTTTAATGTCTTTTTTGGATAATTCCAGCATCTGTGTCATTTCAGCATTGGTGTCTGTTGACTGTTCTTTTTCCCATGTGAGTTGAGATTTCCTATTTTTTTAATATGCCAAGTAATTTTGGATTGTATCTGGACATGTGATATTATGTTATGAGACTATGGATCTTGTTTAAATCCTATGGAAAATGTTGGTATTTTTGCGTAAGCAGGCAATTGACCTGGTTTGGTTCATGTCATGAGATCTGCCCAACCTACCGTGGATTGTATTTTTCATATCAGTTCCCTTTTCACAAGCGGATGCGGTGCTCAGATCTGCTGCATATATGCCCCCTAGTGGCCAGTTTGCGCCCTAGTGATGGTCGGCCTCTTACTGTAGTTCTGTCTATGGTATGCTCTTTAGGGTCAGATTCATGCAGGCACAACTGGAAGATAAACTCAGGAGTTCATAAAATTCAATGGGGTTGTCTTTCTAAACTCCTTCTCTCTCAAGTTAGTCAAATGACTCTGGAATGATACTCTTGTCAAAGTAGCAGGGACACAGCACTCCACTCTTATAACCATCTTTATTACGTTTTTATTTATTTATTTATTTATTTTAATATAATTTATTGTCAAGTTGGCCAGCATACAGAGTTTAGAGTGTGCTCTTGGTTTTTGGGGTAGATTCCCGTCATTCATTGCTTCCATAAAACACCCAGTGCTCATCCCGACAAGTGCCCTCCTCAATGCCCATCACCCATTTTCCCCTCTCCCCCGCGCCCCCATCCATCCTCAGTTTGTTCTCTGTATTTAAGAGTCTCTTATGGTTTGCCTCCCTCCCTCTCTGTTTGTAACTATTTTTCGCCCTTCCTTCCCCCATGGTCTTCTGTTAAGTTTCTCAAGATCCACATGTGAGTGAAAACATATGATATCTGTCCTTCTCTGACTGACTTACTTCACTCAACATAATACCTTCCAGTTCCATCCATGTTGCTGCAAATGGCAGGATTTCGTTCCTTCTCATTGCCAAGTAGTATTCCATGGAATATATAAACCACATCATCTTGATCCATTCATCAGTTGATGGACATTTAGGTTCTTTCCATGATTTGGCTATTGTTGAAAGTGCTGCTATGAACATTGGGGTACACGTGCCCCTATGCATCAGCACTGCTGTATCCTTTGGATAAATTCCTAGTAGTGCTATTGCTGGGTCATAGGACAGTTCTATTATATTTGTTTTTTTAAAAAAATTCTCTAAATGAATTACAGAATGACAGTCATATCCGTTTCCTTAAACCACTGTTTTCTTTGTAGCAGGTGAATGGCACTCTTACAGTCATCATTATTATATGTGTTTTTAAGCACTTTTCTTTCTTTTTTTTTTAATTTTTTTAATGTTTATTTATTTTTGAGAGAGAGACAGAGCATGAGCAGGGGACGGTCAGAGAGAGAGGAGACACAGAATCGGAAGCAGGCTCCAGGCTCCGAGCTGTCAGCACAGAGCCTGACGCGGGGCTCGAACCCACGAACTGTGAGATCATGACCTGAGCTGAAGTCGGCCGCTTAACCGACTAAGCCACCCAGGCGCCCCTTAAGCACTTTTCTAAATGCATTTAGAAGAGCTAAGTATTCTTAGAACACTCAAGTTCTTCCTTTTAAAAACACCCCTTACAGGATGAAATCCAACCTCTTCAAGTCTAACTGATGCAGTGAGGTGGGTATAGGCCATTGGGTCACAATTGCCAACAGGAAGTGAACTGATCACACAAAACCCAGGTCAAATAAAAATGAGGGTGGGTGCCATGCTTTCTCCACCAATCTGGGGAAGAATTAGTTTGGACCTTTATCTCACAGCTAAAGAATAAATCCTATAAAACAGGAGTTTGCATTCAATTAAAATTCCATGGTGTTAGGGCAACAACAAAATGCTTACATTAAAAATATAAAAGCAAGAAAATAAATAATTTATTTAAAAGGCAACTTTGATTTTAGATTATCAGAGCAATGCAGGCTTGTTAAAAAAATTAAAATAATTCAAAACAGTGTGTAATTTAGAAACTAAAAGTATTTATGGCTCGCTTTCTGGTCATAAAATGAACCAAATTATATACTTCGCTTTTGAGTTACTTTAAAAGTGTTATGTTTCCTGTTCTTATTTTTAAAGATGAAATGACCACAACTTTTATATTGCTTTCTCACACACGAAAGAAACACACAAAGAAGTTGTTTTTTACTCGAATGTGGTTCTCAGATGGTTTTTTCTTGAGGGTCTGTGAATTTTTAACAAATTTTAGAAAGATAATTTATTAAAGAATGGCCCAAGAAGTGGAAATAACCTACCATCCACAACTAGTAGAATGGACAAATTATAGGTCGTTTTACAATGTACCACCATACTTTATAACCATGCAGAAATTGGGGCACCTGGGTGGCTCAGTCAGTTGAGCATCTGACTCGATTTTAGCTCAGGTCATGATCTCACGGTTCGCAAGTTTGAGCCCCACATAGGGCTCTGTGCTGACAGCGCACAGCCTGCTTGGGATTCTCTGTCTCCCTCTCTCTGCCCCTCCCCTGCTTGCTCTCTATCTCTCTCAAAATAGATAAACATTTAAAAAAATGCAGACATTAAAATGAATGAACTAGGTCTATATGTATTAATGTGGAATGACCTCAAAACAATGTTAAGTATAAAAAGTGTTGTAAAAGGTTAGGAACAGTAGGCTATCATTAAGTACACACACACACACGTATGCACAAAATAATGTCATATTGACTCTGGATGTGAACGTATGTAATGAAAGTGTGACGTATGCATAGGAACGATAAAACAACCTCAAGATATTGGTTATCTCTGGGGACAAAAGGGAAAGAGCCAGTAGAGATCGGGAGCTTCAGCTGAAACAAACAAAGGAACAAAATTTCTGAAGCATGTATGGCAAAGATGGCCATACATGGCAATTGACATCTGTGAATTTGTGGTGGTGCATGGATCACAAGCATATTCCTTTCTGTATGTTAAAATGCATAATGATGATGATGACGACGCCAAAGTGAGGGATGAGGAAACTTTCCTGGGTTTGACCATTTGATTCACCCTTATGCTTTTTCTGCTAAAAGAGAAGTTCATGGATGCAATGTATAGTATGTCTTTACATACTGTCAACACACAGATATCCTCCTTTTTTCCCCTTCCAGTTATCACCCTTTAATATGTAATATTTAATATGTATGTATGTATGTAATCTCTACACCCAATGGGGGGGCTCAAACTCATGACCCCAAGATCAACAGTTGGACTGACCCAGCCAGGCACGCCACACACTTCAATATTTAAAGATAGAAAGTGCTGACTTTTTTCTATTAGTTTAATTTTTTTATATGAACATTTAATTTTTTATTTATTTTTTAAATTAAAAAAAATTTTAACGTTTATTTATTTTTGAGAGAGAGACAGAGACAGAGCACGAGCAGAGGAGGGGCAGAGAGAGAGGGAGACACAGAATCCGAAGCAGGCTCCAGGCTCTGAGCTGTCAGCCCAGAGCCCGATGCAGGGCTCGAACCCACAAACCGTGAGATCATGACCTGAGCCGAAGTCGGATGCTTAACCGACTGAGCCACCCAGGCGCCCCATATTATTTTAATTTGTTTAAACGTACACACAGAGGTCTGACAGCCAATGTGCACAGAGGAAATGAGCTCCGGCGCTGCCCCTCGTGGTCCTTTTCGTGTCTGATGTTGCTACCAGGGGTCGTCTTCTCCAACACCCAGCAATTCACCGTTGCTGCTTTTTGCTACAGCTATCTGCTGCTATGGTGCATTTGCTCGGTTTCCTAACACGGCATGTCCCTCTCCACATCTCCATCCTAAGATAAAACCCCCCACAGTTGCTAATGGTCAGGGTACATCCCTCCCATTGGTATCAGCTCCTACCCCACCTTGGGAGAGTGAGGGGCTGTGCTGGTTAGGAGTTTAGTGGAAGGGGTGGGATGGCCAGAGCTGGACTGACAGTCTGCATGGCTGCACTCTGGGAGCAGAGTGGGGACAGAGATGCAAGTTTGGACAGCATGAAGAGCACAGTTGGGATTCTGTGAGATAAAATAGGAGGGTTCCGGGGCGCTTGGGTGGTTCCGTTGGTTAAGCGTCTGACTTCAGCTCAGGTGACAATCTCACAGTTTGTGAGTTTGAGCCCTGAGTCAGGCTCTGTGCTGACAGCTCAGAGCCTGGAGCCTGCTTCCGATTCTGCGTCTCCCTCTCTCTCTCTGCCCCTCCCCCACTCATGCTCTATCTTTCTCTCTCTCAAAAATAAACATTAAAAAAATTAAAATCTCAAAAGAAAATAGAAAGGTTCCCCTTACCAGGTTTAGATAGAATCAATGCATCAAAATTTTAAATAAAAGTAGTCCAAATAATCCACATAATTATTGAATCAATATGCTGTACACTTGAAAGTAATATAACAGTGGATGAAAAAAAAGTAATCCAAATTATCAGCAATTCAAATACTACTGAATGTCAAAATTTTCCCACTAAGACAGCTCCGCTATAGTAGTAACAATCTAGATCTGTCCAAGGAGAGAAGGTAGAGCCTCCAGGATTCCCCCGACAGCCCTGTGTTGGGCCCTAGAAGGATCTATATTTGCAGCTTTTCAGTCTCGAAGACCACTGGAAGAGCCAGGGTCATAAAGGAAGGCTGTCCTGGAAAAATCTGCACATTTTTCGAGCCTCAGAAAAGGAGAGATCCAAAGTGGCTCTGGTTTTGGACCCATTCTCCAGACACATTTCTGTTAGACTCCATGGTCTCTGCTATGGTGATTCATCTAGATCCTGTCATCCTCTTCCAGGTCCTCCTCGAGTCTTTCAGAATAATTCTTCTCTGGGGCACCTGGGTGGCTCCATCGGTTAAGCATCCGACTTCTGCTCAGGTCATGATCTCACAGTTCTGGAGTTCAAGCCCCGCATCGGGCTCTGTGTGGACAGCTCAGAGCCTGGAGCCTGCTTCGGATTCTGTGCCTCCCTCTCTCTCCCCATCCCTGCTCGCACCCCGTCTCTCTCTGTCTCTCAAAAATGATTAATGTAAAAAATTTTTTGGAAAAAAAAAAAGAAGAATTCTTCTCCAGGGCCAGGGTGACCGTGGCCATGGCTGCCAGGGACCCCAGCCACAGACACCTGTTTCGTGAGAGAATTATTTCTTCTAATATATACCTAGGCTTTCCTTTCTCAAATGAAATTTCTAGCACTTCATAAAATTTAAAGGCTGCGCCTGTATAAAGATGGGATTTTTAAAATAACCTATCAGGAGTGCTTTATCCTATTTAATTCTCCCCTTGGCTTTTTACCTATTTCCTTAGTTGCAGGTCTTATTCCTTGGGCTCTTTTTGAATCCACCTTAATGCCTTCATTATTTGTTTCAAATTTCTCTAGAGAAACTGTTATTTCATTTTCTGTTGATTACCTTCCTGCTGATTTAAGAGGGAACTGGCTGGTGGCTACCTCAATGGCTTGCTTCTCAAATGATTCCTTTCGGCTTTTCCTTTCCCTATTCTCATGCCTAATCAAAAAGAGAAATCAAATATGAGAAATTTGCTGCCATTTACATCAAATCCTTATGACCATCTCCCCACCAACACAAGGCAGGTTTTCCTAAACAAGCACCCTATTAACACAATGACTTGTCCCTTCCCACTTTATAAAGTGTTAGAACTTCATGGTTTTATACTAAATTGTAGGACTTTATAGTTCTACAGTTTTAAATCTGTACACCTTGCTATAATGTTCTGGCAGATACGTCTTTCAAAGTACTACACTGGAAGCAACTTTACCAAAATAATAAAAGGCTCATAAATTAAAAACACCCAATTCATGATATTCTCCTGTCTTTCCCTCCTGGTCATCTATACATTTTTGGTTGTAAGAAGTTTGTATGTGTTATTTCGTGCTTTTCTTTTAAATATCATGCTATTTTACTTTTTAAAATTGAGATAAAAATCTAACATAAAACTTAACATAAAATTTTAAAGGGCACATTTCAATAGTGTTTAATATGTTCACAAGGATGTGCAACCACTATCTAATTCCGGAACATTTTCATCACCCCAAAAGAAACCCCATGCCTGTTAGAAGTTATTCTCAGTCCTCTTCACCCTCACGGCCTGGCAATCATGAATCCACTTTCCGTCTCTATGGATTTACCTGTTCTGGAAATTTCATACAAATGGAACCATACAATATATGGTCTTTTTTGCCTGGCCTCTTTCACACAGCATAATGTTTAAAGGTTCATCTATGCTGTAGCTTCTATCAGTCCCCCATTCGTTTTTACAGGTGAATAATATTCCATTGTGTGGATATACACATTTTGTTTATCCATTCATCAGTTGATAGATATTTAGGTTATTTCCATTTTTTGGCTATTATAAATAATGCTCCTGTGAACATTCATGTACAGGTTTTGGGGTATACTCCCAGGAGTGGAATTGCTAGGTCATATGGTAACTCCATGGTTAACTTTTTGGGGAACTGTCCATACATGGTGCATCATTTTGTAACTCTACCAGCAACAACATGCAAGAATTCCAATTTCTCCTCATCTTTGCCAACACTTGTTATTTTCTGCATTTTCCTCCTTTTTTTTTTTTTTGCACCCACTCACTTATTTTTTTAATGATTGTATATTTTATCACATTGATTTATCATCGTTTACAGTTTGGGTCCTTAATTCATTGGACATTTTGATTGCCTGCATTTCCCCCCTCCAATGGTAAATATGGCTCTTTATAAATCTTGGCAATATTCTTTTCTTTCAGCTTATTTCCTCGAAGTATATTCTTCCAAAGTGGGGTTACTAGGGTAATGAATATGAAGAGTTTTATAGCATTTGTATGCGCCGGCAACACATACGTCTCTATTCCCTCACAGTTCAATTTAGTTCAGTGAAAGCTTACTAAAGCCCCTCCCTTCCTCACTGCTGCCCGTGGAGGTGGAAGCCATCTCCTGCTTGACATCACAGTTGCCCTCAGACCTCTGGTGAGGCCCAAGATCATTAAAAAGAGGACCAAAAAGTTCACGTGGCACCGGTCAGACCTATCTGTCAAAATCAAGTGCAACTGGCAGAAACCCAGAGGCACTGACGATAGGGTATGCAGAAGATCCAAGGACCAGATCCTGATGCCCGGCACTGGTTATGGGAGCAGCAGGAAAACCAAGCACATGCTGCCCATGGCTTCCAGAAGTTCCCAGTCCATAATGCCAGGGAGCTTGAAGCGCTGCTGATAATGCAACACATCTTAGTGTGCAGAGATGGCTCACAGTGTCTCATTCCCAGGAACCGCAAAGCCACTGTGGAAAGAACAGCCCAGCTGTCCATCAGAGTCACCAATCCTGATGCCAGGCCGTACAATGAAGAAAGTGAATAGAAAGCTATGTTCACATTGTATTTATGTTAATAAAACCATAAAACTACCAAGGGGATAAAAACTTACTGAGGACTTACTGAGTACAAGGCATTATGCTACCCCCAAGGCACTCAGAGTACAGTAAGACAGATAAGAAAATGTAAAATTTCTGGGGCGCCTGGGTGGCTCAGTTAACCGGTTAAGCATCCGACTTCGGCTCGGGTCATGATCTCTCAGTTCGTGAGCTCGAGACCCGCATCGGCTCTTTGCTGTCACCCCTGAGGCTGCTTTGGATCCTCTGTCCCACTCCTCTCTCTGCCCCTCCCCTCCTCATGGTCTCTCTCTCAGAGATAAATAAACATCAGGGGCACCTGGGTGTCTCAGTTGGTTAAGTGTCTGACTCTTGATTTCGGCTCAGATCATGATCTCACAGTTTCATGGGTTCAAGCCCTATGTCAGGCTCTGCGCTGACAGCATGGAACCTGCTTAGGATTCTCTCTCTTCCACCCTCTCTACCCCTCCCCCACTCAGGCTTGCTTGCTCTCTCTCTCTCTCTGTCTCCCTCTCTCTCAAAATAAAGAAATAAACTTTAAAAATAAGTAAACATTAAAAAGAAAATTTCATAACATGTAAATGTGAAGAAAGAGGTATGTGCAGTGATAAGGGAAGCAAAGGCAAGAGAAATGTAGCTTAAATTAAATCTCCTTACAGCTTGCAGCCCGCTGATTGATACCTGAAACAGGCAGGGTGTGACCTTCCCTAAGGAACTCATGGCTGCCTTACTTCCTTAATGTTTTTGATTTATTAAAGACTAAAAGTAACCTTATTTTTTTATTAAAAATTTTTCAATGTTTATGTATTTTTGAGAGAGAGAGAGAGACAGAGTATGAGCAGGGAAGGGGCAGAGAGAGAAGGAGACACAGAATCCGAAGCAGACTCCAGGCTCTGAGCTGTCAGCACAGAGCCCGACGTGGGGCTTGAACTCACAAGCTATGAGATCATGACCTGAGCCCAAGTCTGCCACCCAACCAACTGGGCCACCCAGGCACCCGTTACAGTAATCTTATCTTAACAGTAGCTAGCCCTTCAAGGTCCTAAAAGCCTCGCTTTCAAATTCCTTAGAGACCTATGCTATCCCTAATCCTCCCTAACTTAAAAGTATATAATCAGTCACTCCTCACAAGCCGAGTGCAGCTCTTTCTGCCCATGGGTCCTGTCCCCGTGCTTTAATAAAAATCACCTTTTTGCACCAAAGAGGTCTCAAGAATTCTTTCCTAGCCATTTGCTCAAGAACCCCATCACACAGGATGCTGTAGAAGAAACAGTGGGAGAAACACAGAAACACAGAGAAACAGTGGGAGATCAAGCGCGCGCGCGCGCGTGTGTGTGTGTGTGTGTTGAGAGGAGTCAGAGAATAAAAACAGGAGTAATTCAGAGCAATCAAGGGAGGAAGATGTTTCGAGGAAGAACAGCAGGCAGTGTAAGCTGATGAAAAGTCAGACAAGAAGTCTCACAGTGTCTATCTGATTTAACAACAACGTGAGGAACCTGGAGGCAGCCATTTCAGTAGAGCCGGTGAGGTCGGAAACCAGAGTAGAGAGGGTTGAGAGCGAGTGAGAGATTCGGAAGTAAGAGACAGCTTATGTTAATTAAAGCCTTGGGACGAGGGTTTTGACTGTTTTGACTTCTTTTTTTTTTTTTTATCAATACCTTGAAAGAATTCAAGTGCAATTTAGTGGTTTTCAAATCTTCTCCTGATGAAGTTTACTTACTGCCTCGTCTTGGATCTATTGTAGCTAATCTGAGGTGGTAGCGTGTTTGCAAAGACGGTTGAAGTAATGGCCGCCCACTCTTCTGGGCAGTTCCCCTTGCCAGGGGACTTTGCCATTCCATCCATTAAGAGGTGAATTTATTTTCCTTCCCACGAATCCGGGCTGGCCTTGTGATCTACTTTGCCCAGGACAATGAGACAGAAGTGACACTGGGTGATTTCTGAGCCGCGGCTTTGAAAGGCCTTGTGGCCTCCACTTAATGCCCTCTTGAAATAGTCCAGCTAAGCCCAGTCTGACTTGCTGACCCATAGAATTATGAGCAAATAAAATGGCTGCTATTTCAAGCTACTAAGTTTTGCATGATCTGTTATGTGGTGATAAATAACTTTTATATTTGCTTAGCCTTTTATTTTCTTGGGGCACCTGGGTGGCTCAGTCCCTTAAGTGTCCTACTTGGGCCCAGGTCATGATCTCGCAGTCTGTGATTTTGAACCTGGTGTTGGGCTCTGTGCTGACAATTCAGAGCCTGGAGCCTGCTTCAGATTCTGTGTCACCCTCTCTCTTTCTCTGCCTCTCCCCCCACTCATGCTCTGTCTCTCAAATATAAACATTTAAAAAACCTTTTTCTTGCAGCTCATGCTGATACATTTCATTATGAAAGGCTAAGTATCATGGTATCATTAGTATACTTAAAGAGCTGTTTCTGTATCTCATCCTCTAGACATAAGAGATCTTTAAATAATCACCCCTGTTTCAGAGACCCAGAGATTGAGAATCTGTCTTAGGTAGTGGTTTCGACACCAAGAACCTCATTTCATGTTGGTTGACCACTTCTGAGCAGTATAATTAATGGTCTGATCCTGGGAAAGTTAGGTAATCTGAATTTTCATTTCCTAATCTGCAAAGTAGGGAAAGTGCCTTCCACTTAATAGTATTGTTATGGGGGTTGGTGATAATGTATATAAAGTTCCCCGCATAGAAGGTGCTCTAAAAAAAATGATAGCAACTGTCACTATTATTACATTTTATTATTAGCTTGATACACACTAGCCATTGATCTAGTGTTCTGTCTACAACTGGCTCCGGTTATGTGCTTGCGCTTCTTGCAAACGCACTTTAAGATCCCTAGAGACTCAGAGACCTGTGGTTTTATCCGGGCGGAGACATTAGCAATTTCAATTTGCAACAGTCTGACCGCGGAGTGTGGAGAGGCCCGAGGGGTTTGTCTCCAACGCCCTTTCACGCCCCTTTACAGACTGAAAAAGCCTTCCCCGAGGCTCGCCACCGGCTTCTCCGCGTCTGATCACTTTTCCTAAGCTCCTCCTGCGTGCCGAGAGCTGCAGCGGGCCGGGCACACACCCTTTCTCTGATCTTTTACGTCACAGCTCTTCCCAGGGGGACTTCTGAACTGGTTCGCAGACGATCCCCGCAACCGCAACGGCAACTCCCGATCTCCGCGCCCGAACCAAACCAGAAAACCGCTCCAACCCCCGGAGGCAGGAGCAAGGCCCCCTGGGAAATTGACCTTTTACCCTCACTCTTGTCTTACTTCAGCTCACCAATTTTGACGCTAGCGAATGGAGAGACGAGAAGACCTGGAAGGCGGGACTTCGCATTGCCCGATCCACGCTGATTGGACTGCGGCGGCGTGAGGGGGCGGGTCGCGTGAGCAGGCTAGCGGCCCTCCCTCGGTGGGCGGGGAGAGGTGGAGGCTGCGCTTGCGCCCTGGGAGGCGGCGGAAGTGGCCTGAGGCCGCTACGCGTGCGTGGTGGGCGGAGCGCGGCTCTTCTACCACCTTTGCCTGGCCAAGTCTTCCCATCCTTGCCCTGCCGGTGTGGTGCTCGTGTTTCCGCACTTCGTCGCGGAGAGTCGCTGCCGAGTGGGCGCTCGGTGTTCGGGTCGCCATGGCTGGTTACGAATACGTGAGCCCGGAGCAGCTGGCTGGCTTTGATAAGTATAAGGTAGCGCGGGGCCCCGTAGACGCCTCTCTCCCTCCTGGTCCCGGCCTCTCCCAGGCGGCTGAGAGGCAGGCGCGGTCCGTGTCACCTTGTGCCGCGTGGCTCTGGGCGGGCCGGCGGGCGTTTCCCCGGGGGTCCTGCCGAGACCAGGGGCTTTGGGGTCAAGGTGCGTGGGAGCATCCTAGGCCCGCCGCCTTGACTCGGTACCCTCCCGGGGGATTGCCTTTACCTTAGGAGACCTCTCCACGGGAGTGGAACCAGAGAATTCCCTGCGCTTCTTTATTTCATCTTCATCATCATCACCATCATCATCAGTATTAGCTGATGCAGTTCCCTTCGTGGTGTCTTAATTGTCTTCATTTTAATGAAGTCTCCACCCGCCTCTTGCGTACAACTTCAGATGGAGATGGTCTTTGGCAGATGAGGCCCGGGGAGTAGGAGTAACTACTGAGGCCACACTGCTGATGCACTCCAGGAGCTCGTGGCGCTTGGGCTGCCGAAGTAAACGTGCGCGAAGTAAACGTGCGCGGAAGGAGCTGTGTCGTAGAAAGATCGCGGGCTTTGGAGTACATAGAAACCTGATCCCAAACTCTTAATTTCTTGACTTGGCTCTGGACCAAATCATAGTCTCCATCGTGCAAAATGATTATGGGAATTTGAGAAGGGCCAGGCAGGTCATGGACCTCCAGTGAATGCTGGTGGTTAACTTTCCTCCCAATCTGGCTTTACTCCACTGCTCCCTTATCAGTGAATGACTCCCCTGCCCATCCAGTTTTCCAAGCCTGAAATCTGGGCTGTAACCTTTCATCCCTGCTGTCTGTGTCGCTTTCACTCTCGATTCCTCTACCTCACCCACCAGCTAGTGAATCACTAGGTTTCTGTACCTTCTGTCATTTTTAGCTTAAGCCAGAAGAGTGGTTCCCTTACCACTCTTCCCACATGCACTTTAAGTAATCTTTTTATTTTAGAATACTTTTAGAATAGATTCACAGAAAAATCGTGAAGATAGTAAAGTTCCCTTATGCTTCATACCCAGTTTTCCCTGTTAATATCTTCCATTAGTTTGGTACCTTTGTCACAACTAACCAATATTTACACATTATTGACTGAGGTCTCTACTTTACCCAGATCTCCGTAGTTTCTGCCTAATGCCCTTTTTCTGTTGTGGAATCTCATCCAGGATATCACATTTCATTTAGGCGTCTTGTCTCCTCTCAACTGACAGTTTCTCAGACTTGCCTTGTTTTTGGTAACCGTGATAGTTTTGCGGAGCTCTGGTTAGGTATTTTGTAGAACGTCCCTCCGCTGGGATTTGTCTGATGTTCTTCTCATGGTTAGGTCAGGGTTACGGGGTTTTGGGAGGAAGAGCATGGAGACGGAGTACCATTCATTGCATCATATGAAAAGGACATGCTGTCAGTATGACTTACCGCTGTTGGTGTTGATTTGGATCACCTGACCAAGGCAGTGTTCGTTAGATTTCTCCTTGTAAGGTTACTCTCTTTGGAAGGAACTCCCTATGCACAGCCCTCACTGGGAGTGGAGGGTTATGCCCTACATCCTTGAGGGCAGAGTATTGACATAATTTGTTTGGAATTATGTACAGGAGGTTTGTCTTTTCTTCCCATTGTATATTTACCCAACCATTTATTTATATCATGTGGATTCATGAATATTTATTTGATACTTTGGGTTATAATCTGGTACTACTTTATTTTGTTGCTTGCCCACTTTCACTTTTCCCTTATAGTCTTTCTCTGTTTCAGAGTGATCTTTTAAAAAAAATGTGCCTCTGGTCACATCACTCCTTTGCTTAACACCCACCACTGTCCTCTCATTGCTCTTGGAATAAAGTCCCAAAAATCCATAACACGATCTACATGACTCTGAATGACGTGGTCCTTGCCCGTCTTCAGCTTCATGTCCATGTCATGCCTCTCACCGTCTGCCCCTGACAGCATTAGTAGCCATCTCCTCCCTCCTGCCATTTTTCTTTTGCAGATCTTTAAGCAATGTTGCTACTTCTGCCAGGAATGTAGCTTCCCTTCCTGTTTATATTCATCTTCGTGTCTTAAATGTTATTTCCCTCAGAGAAGCATTCCCTAAGCTCTCCTCTCCCCACTTTAAAAAACAACATTTTTTAATGTTTATTTTTGATAGAGCAAGTGCACAAGCAGGGGAGGGGCAGAGAGAACGGGAGACCCAGAATCTGAAGCAGGCTCCAGGCTCCCAGCTGTCAGCCCAGAGCCCGATGCGGGGCTCAAACCCTCGAACGGTGAGATCGTGGCCTGAGCAGAAGTTGGACGCTTAGCCAACTGGGCCACCCAGCCTCCCTTCTCCTCTCCCCTAAGTGTGCTGTTAGAGCACCCTCTGTTCCTTTATGGAATTTGTTAGTGTGTCTCCCTTTTAGAACGTAATACCCAAGTGCTGAGACTTGTCTTACAGACCACCATGGCCTGAGCGCAGTACTGTTATACGTATTAAGAACCCAGTAAACATATGTAGAAGGAACGAATAGCTGAAGGAAATCATAATGGATCTTGCCCAGTCGGAATTGGAAAAACTGTAAAGGACCGTAGCAAGTCATAGAGTACATCCCTCTGCTTTCAAGCAATATAGTATCATAATACAGTTTTGACCTGGAATGCTGACATGTCTTAAAATTTAAGTGGAAGGAAGTTCCAGAGCCTTCTCGGTAACCATGGCCAGGCCTTTACAACTTCATTAAAGAAGGTCATTAACCCAGATACCTCCCGTTTTGCCTTCAGCTCTACCCCCTTTCTGTTATCTCTTCTGCATGGTAAATATTGACACATCAAACTTTTTTTCCGGGGGCAGGGTGGGGGCGAGGAGAAAATGGGTGATGGGCATTGAGGAGGGCAACTTATTGGGAGGAGCACTGGGTGTTGTCTGTTAGCCAGTTTGACGATAAATTATATTAAAACACAAAACAAACACACCAAACTTGTTTTCCTTACTAGGATCTGCTTTCTGGGTCAGTGCCAGAGGGGTAGCTGTTTCATTGGCAACAGTGTCTGTAATATGGAATCTGCTGTTTCTTATAAGCAGTGTTCCCTACATTTATATTTCCAACTAGGTAGGTGTTCTAATTTTCAGGAAATTTTAGTGTGCTTTTCTGTTCCTATCTTTTCGCCTCTTCCATTATCTGACTCACTTCCTGTGTCTGACAGCAGATTTCCTATCATCCTGGAAAACAAAGGTCAGTGTAGCAAGCGTCCAATGTTCACTAAAATATAGTGCGTGGATGTTATTTTGAAAGAAGGGGGGGGTCACAAATGTATAACCTAAGCTTCTTCTAGGAGAGGGTTCTTTACTGAGTATTGTTGTTGATATTAAAAATATGAATCCAAAGGTATCCCAAGGGAAAATCTGTGTAGTCAGTTTCACCGGAATGTGAATTGCACTAGAGACACTTTCTTCCTAAAGATCACATATTCCCATTGTGTGGTCTTCAACAGGAAGTGCTTTATAAATGCTTATTGAATTAAAACAGCTTTTTAAAAAAATTTTTATTTATTTATTTTAAGAGAGAGAGAGAGAGAGCACAAGCTGAGGAGGGGCAGAGAGAGGGAGAGCCAGAATCCCAAGCAGGCTCGGAGCCATCAGCACAGAGCCTGATGTGGGGCTCAAACTCACAAACTAAGATCATAACCTGAGCCGAACTCAAGAGTCAGACACTTAACCGACTGTGTCATCCAGACGCCCCTAAAGCTTTAAAAAAAATGTTAATTTTGAGAGAGAGAGAGAGAGAGACAGCACGTGCGTGCACACAGCGAGCAGGGTAGGGACAGAGAGGGGGACAGAAGATCCAAAGTGGGCTCTGCGCTGACAGCAGAGAGCCTAAAGTGGGGCTCGATCTCATGAACCATGAGGTCATGACCTGAGCTGAAGTTGGACGCTTAATCGACTGAGCTACCCAGGTGCCCCTAAACCAGCTTTTGAAGAAGATCATCCCGTAAATAGGTATGATCAAAACAGTCAAGAGATTTTTGTTCCCTAATGTGACCCTGTATATGACAGCAAAAAGATGTAGAGAAAATTTGACACTATAAAAGCTGCTGGTGGTAAAATTACTTCTGATTAGTTTAATTTCTTTGTCTCCCTAGAGGTACATCTGAGAGCTGCAGTTGGGAACCTGGCTGTTATTCAGAATAACTGCGGAAAGGGGTGCACACGTAGAGTGGTAATTAGATTTCTGCAGTAAGCAACTAAGACATTGGTGTTTTGGTGTAGAAGAAAGCATGGGATGGATTATATGTTATGTGCTGCCATAACACTTCTGTTTTCCATCGTGTTATCACAATTTTATTAAGCAGATGAATAATTAGTTGAGAGTCTGCCTTCTCTGTTAGAATATGAGCTCTGGGAGGGTAGGCCATAGCTGTCTTGTTCAACATGACCAGGCTCTAGCCTATGAGCAGAATAGGCCCTCAGCAAATATTTCTTGAAGGAATGAAAGTGTAGGAGAATATAAAATATTTTGGAAATATGGTAAAAGGGAGCTGTGCGTCTCCTGGATATCAGAAGGATACTTCTGTATTTTGAATGTGAAAATGTCAGGGGTTTAACTACCATTTTCTCTGTTGCTTATTAATGTACCTTTGGACAGTTATATTGAGGGGTTTTACCTTTGTGAGGCTTATTCCTCCATTCTTCCGTCCTTTCTTTGGACAGGTCTCTATAGTGGAAGGATTTTGCCATTTACTTAATTAAGGGTGAGGAATAGTTTAATTTATAGTGTAGCAGCTAGTTTCAAGTTGTATCATTTTGCTTCAGAGAGGAGGTAAGTGTTCTTTGAAATACCTTGTTTGGTTTCCTGAATAGAATTTTATGGTGAATTGGTTTCTGCTGTTACCTTAGTTATGCCCTGCATGTCGACAGTAGCCTGATTACGGGAACTATGATAATTGTGAATTCCTTAGTATCTTTCAGTCAACAGATTGTAAAGAGAGACTGTGCGTCTTGATGGAAATGCTCCAAGAATCTAGCCTTCACCCTTACTGGTTCATACAGTTTGATTCTGTTTATTCAGTAAGCATCTATTGAGGGGGCCAGGTCTGTGTCAGCACTGGGGCTTCAAAATTAAGCTAGTGGCACGTGGACAAGTAAATAAACAGTTATAGATAGTTAGTAAATGCAGTTAGGTAAGTGCCGGGTACTGTGGGAGAGGAGAGGGAAGCAGCTCCAGGGAGTGAGGGTTAAAGCTGAGAAAGGCTCCAGAGAGAGGATGGAGGGAAAGGCCGAGCTCAGTCTAGAAAGATAAGCTGAGTAGGCCCCACATTACCAGGTGAAGAGGGAATAAAGGAACAGAGGAGCAGTGGAATGTAAAAGGAGTGAAGGCCTGAGAGTATTTTCTGGGAACCGGAAGAAGGCAGATTTTAGGCATAATGGTGGAGGGGCAGGAGATGAGGCTGAAGAGAGGGAGGTGGGGCTCTGCCAAAGGGGTTGCTTTGGTGGAAAGGACTTCTAGATTTTATTCTTTAGACAGATCTGTGGCCTGAGGACTATCTGCATCAGAATCACGTGGAAAAGCATTTCAGTAGCAGATTCCTAGCCTCCCTTTGGAAGATTCAGGTTAGGTAGATTACTGTTATCTGTATGTTAAATATCAGGTGATTCTTAGGCACTTGTAGCATTGGGGGAGCTATTTGATTTTAAATAGGATCAGATTTTAATTTTAGCAAGTTTACCTTGGCAGCTTGTAGAAAATGAATGGATGGGATAATCTGGAGACTTTTTAGGATCCTGCATAAACCTACATAAGAAATGAGGAAGGCCTGAATCTAAAGCAGTGGCCTGGGTATTTTAAAGATAGAAGTAGAAACTGGTTAAAGTACCCACTGAATTTGGCCAGCAGATATGTTTAATTTGGCCCACACATACTTTGTTTCAAAAATTAGCATCTTCCCCATAAAAATCCAGATTTCTGGATGAGTTTGAAAAACCAGAATAGTGAGGGGTGCCTGGGTGGCTCTGTTGAGTGGCCGACTCTTGATCTCAGCTCAGGTCTTGATCTCAGGGTCATGAGTTCAAGCCCCATGATGGGCTCTGTGCTGGCCCTGAACCTAAAAAAGAAAAACTGGAATAGTGGACAGCATCGGCCCTGAATTTCCTCTTCGCAGGACTCCCCTGAAGCTAAATAGTGCTTGCCCTCTTTAAAAAAGGGATTTCCTGTCCAGTTTGCCATTTTCCTACCAGTCCACATACTTCATTCAGGCCTGCTTTGTTCAGTGTATCTTCCTGATCCCTGTCTGTGATCCTTGATTTAAGACTAAAAATTGACAGAACCTGATGACTGACTAGCTGGAGGTGGTGGTGTGAGTGAAGGGTTGAGGGATGGGGAGGAGTCTGGGATGACTCAGGTTCTCTGGTAAGGTGACTGGGTGGATAGAGGCTGTAGTCACTGAGGGAAGGGTTTTGTGAAGCATTAACTCTCGAAAGGTACCTTGGTAATAATAGCACCTAACGTTTGTTTGGTCTAAGATTTAACTTTCTTGATAGCCCAAGGAGGAGATATTATTAACTCCTATCTCCTGAGTAAACAAACTAATGAGAGACTGGCCCTTGGAGCACAGAAGCGTAATTATAATTTAAGTGATACATGATGGTGAATCTGGCGGGATAAGGGCAATCTTTTGTGCAGGACGTGCACTTCTCTTGTCTGGGGCCATGTGTCGGTGTGGTTTGTGGACAGGGAATTAAAACAAAGAAAACTTCATGTCCTAAAGAAATATCACTTGTGGATGACTTAACCCTCTACTAGAGGGATATTTCTGTAATGATTTCAAAGGTCAGAACACTTTTCTTCGGGGCCACGGTAGAGGCATGAGAAATTCTTAAACTTCTGCTTTTGACTAACGGCTGCAGGCCAGCTATAAGATAACGTGTTAATTATGGCATTATCCGGATATATGACAGTTAGTTCAGACATAACTCCTCTTTACTTGCACTTGGTCTCCTTACGTTGATTAGGGGAGCTGCCCCTTCCTGCCTATAAATATATTTCTAAGGCTTGAAAAGCATTTTAGTGGCCTTAGGTATAGATTTGTCAATGTCTCACGGAAATAATTTTTTCATAGCTGGGAGAGAAGTCTCTCAGAAGGCCGGGTGGGGGACTGCTGCAGAATGATGGGGAGAAAGGTTAAGGTGGTGGGAAGAAGGTCCCCCGTTTTTAGGTACTATTTGGAAACATCTTGGTTGTTTTAACCCTTTTCTGAAATACCAGTTCACTGATGATGGCTTGTTTTCCTAACTCCTGTAATGTTTAAATGTGAAGAACTTTGCTGCATAAGAATTTGTCCAGCGCATCAGGGAGAGTTGGAGAAATGTTCTAGAGAGACTGGAGGGGCAACCAAGGCACAGAGACCAGGAAGACCATGGTAAATGAGGCACAAGGAAGTGAAGTACCAGGCTGAGCCTGGTGAGCCCGGTGAAGGAAAGTTGAAATGGCAAGGGCAATATTGTTGTAAATACTGAGTAATAATAATAATGGCAATGATAGCAAATGTTAATATAGCATTTACCATATGCCAGGCATTGCTTGAAGTGCTTTACATATATTATCTCATTTAATATTCCCAAGTGCCTTGTGAGGTACAAGTACTATTATTTTACTGAGACACAGAGCTTTTAAGGAACTTGTTGAGGGTCCCAAACTGAGATTTGAACCCAGGCAGCCTGGGTTAGGAGTCCGTTTTCTTCATGCTTTGCTTCCTCTCAAATCTAAGAATGAAAGGTAAACTTTGCCTTGCACTTAGTGGATGTTTTGTAGCAGATATAGAAACATTCGAATAAAGATCTTCAATGACATGGGAAAAATGTACAGTGAAAAAGAAAGAACTGTTTTCATTTTCTTTTCCCCCATTTTAAAATTATTATCAGAGGCGAGTAGAGGACTGTATTTAGTAGTCTTACATTTTGTTGAGTATTAAGAACATTTCATATACTATTAGCTTTAATTGAGATAAATGTCTTTTGATTAAATAAGTAGCTTTGGGTCTAATATTTTTTTAAAGTCTTTATGTATTTATTTTGAGAGAGACAGAGCGCAAGTCGGGGAGGGGCAGCGAGAGAGGGAGGCTCCATGTGGTCAGTGTGCAGAGCCTGATGCAGTGTGCAGGGCTCAAACTCATGAAACTGTGAAATCATGACCTGAGCCAAAATCAGAGTTGGACACTTAACCGACTGAGCCACCCAGGCACCTCTGGGACTAATACTAAGTTAGAAACCACATACTAGCATTATAACCTTGAGTAACTTAGTGTTATCCCTGACCAGGTGAATAGATCACAGATTGTAATATTCTACACATATTAACTCACTCAATTTTGATAATGATCTACCTTATAGTGAGTACTTTCTGAATTTTATTATATCTTGTCTTTTGCTCGCATTGCAGTATTTGAAGTTACCATGAGGAGGAATAGGCGTCGGTCACTAGACTAATGGTGTGGTTTATCCTTCAGCTGCGGAGTTGTGGGAGTGCCGTTCATGTTTGTTTTCACCAGAGCAGTGCTCCTCAAACTAGTTGTGCTTCAGACTCACCAGGAGAGTCCGATAAGAGGGATTGCTGGGCTGTGCTCAGAGTGTCTGATTCTGTATGTTTGGAGCAAGGCCCAAGAATTTGGGTTCAGTTTGGTGACTACAGTTTGAGAACTACCTCATCAAAGAAATACTCAATTTTATTGCAATCTGAAGAGCAGTTAATAAAAACCATGCAACGGATGTAAGGCATTAAGAAACTCTATTACTGTAATGTAGTGTGTTAGCTCTCAGGCATCAGGTATTCTTGATCTTGTGGGTAGGAGCCTCAAGATCTCCTTTGTAGAAAAGAAGACGTAGTGCTTTTGGAATTGTGCACTGGTTTCCCACCGCTGGGTAACAGATTGTCACAGACTTGGTGGCATAAGACAACACACGTGTATTATCTCACAGTTAGGAGTGTGGGCACTGTTAGCCAGCTGCTCTGTTCAGGGTCTCACCGGGCTGCAGTTAAGGTGTCATCTGGGCTGCATTCTCATCTGGAGCTTGAGACCCTCATCCAGGCTTGTGTGGTTGTTGGCAGTACTCACTTCTTTCCAGCTCTAGGACTGAGGCTCTTAGCTACTAGAGCTTTTCCAGTTTTCCCTGCCCCATGGCCCTTACCACAGGCAGGTCACATCGCCGCTGTTTCCTTCTTAAAGGCCAGCAGGAGACTCCTGTCAACTGCGAAGACGAAAATTTACATAATGAAATGTAACATGGAAGTGACGTCTCATCACTTCTGTCATGTAGTGTATCTGAATCGAGGCAGTGACATCTGTCACCTTTGCTATATTCTGTTGGTTAGAAACTAGTCACAGGGTCCGCCTCAGGGGAGTGGAATGAATCATCAAGGGGAAGGGATTGCTTATACAAGAGCTCGACTCCCTGGGGATTCCTCTACGATATGTCTGCCACAAATTGGAAGACAAAAAGTGTGTTTTGGAGGATATTATGAGAATAGTGGTTTCAGTAAATTGGGTTTAGGTAGGTCACGATTGTATTTGAGCCAAGAAAATGTAGTCTGGTTTCAAACAAAGTGATCAGTTTCATAGACGTGTTCCACGATGAATCAGAAAGGACTTAACAGTTCGGACTTTTCTGTTTATTAGCTGTTAGAATCCTTGAATTTTATAGGCTCTTCATGTGTAATGTAAGGAGGAATAATCAATCTTACAATATCAAATAAGTACAGCTGTCATTGTTCTGTCGAAACCGTAAAACATTATACAGATGTAAACATGATATGAACAGGGGAAGAGTAAGAAGAATTTTCCCTTGTGAAGGCAAAAGTTGCTGTGGTCTGGGATGCCTGAGAGGTTCAGTCGGTTGAAAGTCTGACTCGATCTCAGCTCAGGTCTGGATCTCAAGGTTGTGAGTTCCGGTCCTTTGTTGGGTTCTGCGCTGAGAATGAAGCCTACTTAAAAAGGGAGGCGAGGGGGCGCCTCCGGGGGGGTCAGTTGGTTAAGTGTCCCGACTTCGGCTTAGGTCATGATCTCACGGTTCCGGAGTTAGAGCCCTGCAGTTGGGCTCAGCGCAGAGCCTGCTTCCCATTCTCTGTTTCCCTCTCTCTCTGCCTCGTCCCTGCTCACACACTCTCTCATGTGCTCTCTCTCAAAAATAATAAACTTAAAAAAAAAAACAGCTGCTTTGGACTAGTTTCTAGAGAAAAATAGATCTGGTGAAGGGAGTACCACTTCTTATCACTGATACATTATACTACTACTTAAATAAACATGCAAAATAGTTCATGCATTTATTTGTTCATCTGTGCAGACATTCAAATGTGTTTGTTGAGCTCAGGCTACTGTGTGCCAGAAGCAGAAAAGAAGAGGTCGGGAAGTCTTCTCTATTCTCTGAATTGTTTTTTGACATCCCGGTGCTCAGTGAGTCCTACATTTGTATGTGAAAGGCTGCTCTTTTGATTGCCTTGATATTTGTTGAGTGAATAACAATTTTTAAAACAGAGATTCCTAAGTTTTATGCTTTGTGCTTAAGTGGGTAGCCCGGGGGGATTGAGATGCCATTGCTAAAGAACTCTGCTCCGGAGGGGTTGGTGGAGTACTTGTTGGCGACAATGGTCTCTACCTCTGTAAAGACGTAAATAGCTAACTGTGATTGAGTCCTGAGCCCTGTCAGCAAGGGTCCGTCCTCAGGATCATACCCCGGTGCTGTACTGGACACCGAGCTTCGCTGTGCGGGGAGAAAAAAGAAAAGAGTTGACTCTTCCTTTCTCTTTCCTCTTTTAAGAGAGGTTGGTAATGTGTGTGTCTCATTTTAGAGATGTCTGAAAAGTTGGTGTGAGCAACAACTATGAGAATTTCATATAATGAACCCAATTGTGAATGAAAATTGGCTCTTTGTGGAAATCTTGCTTTGTACTCCTAAAAACGTGAATAATTTTGAACTCAAGAATTTTGGAAATAAATTTTTTTAAATTTTTTTATTATTTGTTTTTGAGAGAGAGAGAGAGAGAGAGAGAGAGAGACAGCATGAGCAGGGGAGGGTCAGAGAGAGAGGGAGACACAGAATCTGAAGACAGGCTCCAGGCTCTGAGCTAGCTGTCAGCACAGAGCCCAACGCGGGGCTCGAACCCACGAACCACGAGATCATGACCTGAGCCGAAGTCAGATGCTCAACCAACTGAGCCACCCAGGCGCCCCTGGAAATAATTTTAAAAATTAGAAATGTCATTTTGAGTTTGCTTGCAACCTGAAGTGATTGACAATAAGTGCAGTTTATGAACTACTGTTAACTTGTACTTGGCCATGTTTTACAGATTACTACAGTAAACTAATGTGTTTTGTAAGTATAAAAGCTTATATTTCAGGTGGGTAAGGACGGGCCTTATGTTAAAATTCCTTTCACAGTAAGAGTCCTGTTCTCCTTATACTGTTTAGAAGACAAATGAAGCGGGGGAATCTGCTGTTGATTCTAGATGGTAGAGCATTCCTTGGGACAGTGGCCTCTGTCTAATTAATAATTTGTTCAAAACTCTGTATTTAGTGCAAGGTGTGTCAGTTCGTATCAGTTTTCTTATCAGTACAGAGAAGATACTTAAAATACGGTACCTTTATAAAGGAATACTATGTCCAAGGAGGTAGTTTCATAGTTTTCATTAGAGCCAATTTCCTTCTTAAATTAAGGGGAGTCTCACATTTTTAATGTCCTAAAAAATGTGTATGTTACAGCATATTTGGAAATAGAAGTTACTGTACCACTACTAGTCTAACCCATAATCCTCTCTGCCTGATGTACTTTACATCACGTAACTGGTCTCTGTTTACACTTTGATACCCTTCCCGTCCATTTTCTACACTGTAATCAGTATGACCCTTTAAAAAGATGAATCAGGACACACACTGGGCTTAGAATAAAATCTAGCTCCCTGTGGTCCTGCTGGGTGGTGTAGGCCCACATCTCCAGTCTCATTTACATATCTCTCTTCCTTGCTCACTAGACTATAGCTGCGTTGGCCTTCTTCCAGCATTTAAAGTATTTCTAGCTTTGTGGTCTTTGCACATTTTGTTCTCTCTGCTTGGAAGGTAGCTTGGCATGCACTATCCTCCCTGCAGTATGCGTGGGTGCGTGTGCCCACACACGCACACTGCCACATATATATTGTTTATTTTCTATTTCTTTTTAGGTATAAGTTACATATAAATGCATGCACGGATCTTAAGTGTCTAATTTAGTGACACTTAAAACATGTTTTTAATTTCTTTTATTATTTTTGAGAGAGAGAGAGGGAGGGAGAGAATCCCAAGCAAGCTCCGCGCTATCAGTGCAGAGCTCGACGCAGTCTCGATCCCATGAACGGTGAGATCATGACCTGAGCCGAAATCAAGAGCCAGATGTTCAACCAACTAAGCCACCCAAGTGCCCCTAATGTAATGAATTTTTACATACGTCTATACCCATATAACCACCACTCTGATCAAGATATCGAATTATTTCTGGCAGCTCAGAAGGCCCCCATTCAGTCTCTCTCATCAAACTACTATTATGACTTCTTTTGCAGTAATTAATTTGTTTTTGAACTTCATATAAATGGAACCTACAACAGCATGTTCTCTTTAGTGTCTCACTTCTTTCACTCACTATCTCTCTTATGTTCCTTGCCGGTCTTCTCATCTTTCAGGACTCAGCCGAAGTATCCCTTCCTTAGAGAAGCTTTCTCTGACCACTCTGAGTAGGCATACTCCCTGCCCCTTGGCCTCTTGCAAAGTACCCTCTTATTTCCTTCACAGTATTTAACACAACTTGTGATTTTTCCTTGTTTTTGTGTTTACCGTCTATCTCACAAAAGACTGTAGACTTGGTGAGCACAGGAAACGTTCTGGTCTTGTTCATCATTCTCTTCATTGGGTCTAGCAAAAATTTGCTGGGCACAATCATAGGTATTCAATCATAAATATTTGTTGGCTTTCTGAATGAATGAAAATGAACTCTGCTCTATTTTCTGACTTGTACTGAAGTAAAAAAAGAAAGCTCTGAACCTTTCTAGTTTTTGGCAAAATGTAATCTAAAGTAATTCTGATTTTACTAAGATTTTAAGAGAATTTTTTCTCATGGGCAAGATGGACTAATTGCCATAGACGACAGTACAGAATTCTGTACCTAAATAAAAATGATTCACTATACTGAGAGCAATCTTGAGGGAAATGTTTAGAAGTTCTGCCTTGGGACGCCTGGGTGGCTCCGTCAGTTAAACGTCCGACTTCGGCTCAGGTCATGATCTCACGGTCTGTGGGTTCGAGCCCCGTGTTGGGCTCTGTGCTGACAGCTCAGAGCCTGGAGCCTGTTTCGGATTCTGTGCCTCCCTCTCTCTCTGCCCCTCCCCCACTCATGCTCTGTTTCTCTCTGTCTCTCAAAAATAAATAAAAGTAAAAAAAAATTTTAAAAAAGAAGTTCTGCCTTGATCAGCCTTTTTACAGAGACTTAGGTGAAGGCATTATTATTAGCACATGACACATTGACATGCTGAGGGTTTGGAGAGGCATAACAATCACCTTGAATAAGTGAGTCTGAATCTGAAGAGATCTGGAAGGGATAGAAAGATGGGTTGAATCCAATAAGATGAAATGTGTTAACGGTAAATGTAGAGCATGTACCGACTGGGTTCCACCAGTCATCATATTAGCGTAGAGAAAGGCGGATTAGCAGGCCAGCTGTGCGGTTGTGTTTACAGCTGCAGGATGCTTTTGTTGCCATAAGAAATTACTATGTTGAGCATCAGAGAAACAAAGTCATCGAGGAAGAGGGGCTTATGGTCATGTTCTTTCTACTGCTGCACCACATGAAATGTTTCTTTTGCCCCATCACGTGTTTGTGTCAGTTTAACATTTTGGATGGTCTGGCATATAGATTGTCACACTAAAACCCTCATGCACTTGTTTTTGTGAATAACGTTTTACTGGAACACCACCATGCCCATTTGTTTACCTATTTTCTGTGACTTCTTGCTTGCTTCAGTGGTAGTGGTTTGTTACAGAGACCACGTGGCCTGCAGAGCCTAAAGTATTTACTATCTGATGCTTTCCGGAGAAGCTTTCCAACCAAGCTCTGGTCTAAAGACTAGACCTAGATGAGGAAGAAGATTGAAAGCATGGCAAGAGGAGCAGCAAGAGGAACATGAGATGTTGAAGCAGGTGAAGAGAAGACGTAGCTATGACAGGGGGAGAGCAGTCTTCAGGTATTGGAAGCATTATTGTTTGGAAGAAAAATTGGACCCCTATCTGCTTAACTTTGTAAGACAAAATGAAAACGGGATAGAAAATATGGGGCAAGGGGAGGGTTTCGTTAGTGTTTAGAGGAGTTAGTTTAACGTGGGTTGGGTTGCTTCTGGAAAGAATGAGTTTTTTGCCCCCGAGGCATTTAGAAGGAGGCCAGATGACTGTTTTACCTAGTTGCATAGATGAGGTTCAGGCACATAAGAACTAGACATCGTCCGAATGCTTGTGATTCTGAGATTTTGCCTTGGAACGATTTTCTCAAACCCAGGCTGTGGTTTTTCAAGCATTTCTCCAGGGCGATAGCTTCCTCTGGCCTTGCAGACTGGAGATCAAGCAAGTCACAGTGAGCCTTGACAGTGGATTACCTGCCGGTTAAGACACTCGGATATATACCATTCCAATAGAAAATAAAAGTGTATTTAATAAGCATTAACAAATAGCTAAGTTTGGTTTCACATCTTTAAAAGTTTATGTTTTACTTATTTTTTTCTTGCTTGTGGAAGGTCTGAATCGTTCTTTTTTCCTCCTGTTGATTCACAAGACAGTTTTAAGTTTCTTTGTTTATACTAAGTGATACGTGATCTTGAGAAATACGGGGGCATGGAAGGCTAGAGCACGGAGTGTCCTTCGGGTTTATTGTTTGCTACCTTTTGTGATCTCCTGTTACATTTTCTTGCTGTACTTGAGCTAAGATGTCCATTTAGGCAGACTGACTTTCTTGAATTTAGCTCTGCGTTCTTTTCATACTACTGGTCTGCTGAAGTAGAAATTTAGAGGTGAAACTTCAGGATTTAAAAAGAGGAGCTTCTCAGATCAAAATACCATCATTTAAGGACCTTGTTGTAGATCTAAATTATGGAAAACTGCTGAATGACACTCATTCAGCAAACATTCGAATTAAGAACCATCATTTAAGGACCTTGTTGTAGATCTAAATTATGGAAAACTGCTGAATGACACTCATTCAGCAAACATTCGAATTAAGAACATTGTACTTTCTACACCATACATCAGACATGTGATGTCTTCAGCAGTTTCCTTCTGATTTGGACTTCTTAACAGCTTTCGTACTTGGCAGTAGGTGGTGGTGGACTTGAAATGTGTGGTTTCCCCGTTTATCTGACCCGCTGGCCACATCGAGGGGGTCTGGGTGCCGACTTCTGTGGAGGGGCCAGGGCTCCCCGTTGTTACTGGCAGCCTCCAGGGTCCCATACTGGTTCCATGTCCTCAGCTACGAAGATCTGAATCCAAGCAGCCCTGTCAGTTGAGGACCCCTCATTCTGCAGAAGTTCAGATGTAGCGGTATCTATTCTGTGGAAAGGCTTTGTGGCCTGTAGAGAGCTGTGCAAGTCCAAGTTTATTTTATTTTATTTTATTCTATTATTTAAAAAGAAATTTTTAGAGAACACTTCTTTTGAAGTTTGTTTATTTATTTTTTTAGTGTCTCTACACCCAGTGTGGGGCTTGAACTCATGGCCCTGAGATCAAGAGTCACACACACATGCTTTTCCGACCAAACCAGCCAGGCACCCCACGAATTGGTTTTAGTCAGAACAGTAACATGCATTTAAGCAGGCTCCTGCCTGGAGTCCGGCCGAAGCCGCACAGCCTCTCGCTGTGGCTGGCAGAGTTCTCCATGTTCCTGCCACCGTCTAGCTCAGCTCCTCTGTCCTTCCGATCCCATGTCAGTCAGAAAGGAGTGGAGAAACAGAGGCTCAGACCTGGAGTCTGTTCAGTCATTTGACTTACTACCTGTCTGCCTTTGCTCCCGTATTTTAAGTTATTTGTTTCTTTACTTTTTTTGTTCCATCACACTTTTGAGTCTTGAAATGCTGACGAGAAAGTATTTCCTGCATATTCAAAAGCATTCAGGAAGAAGTTTTGACCTTTATGATTTTTAAAAAATTAGATATTCAAATGCTTACTACTTCTATTAGGTACATACTAAGCATAAATATAAAATGCAATTTTTGGGGGGGGGGCTCCTGGGTGGCTAAGCCAGTTCAGGGTTCAGCTCTTGATTTCGGCTCAGGTCATGATCTCATGGTTTGTGGGTTCGAGCCCTGTGTCAGCAGAGCCTGCTTGAGATTCTCCCTCTCTCTCTGCCTCTCCCCTGCTCACAGTCTCTTTCAAAATAAATAAATTGAAAAAAACCCCCAAAACTTCTTGGGGCGCCTGGGTGGCTCAGTCGGTTAAAGTGTCTGACTCTTGATTTAGGCTCAGGTCATGATCTCAGGGTCGTGGGATTGAGCACTGTGTTGGGCTGACAGCACAGAGCCTACTTGGGATTCTCTCTCTCCTTCTCTCTGCCCCTCCCCTGCTCTCTCTTGCACGCACTCTCTAAAGATGAATAAACTTACAAAAAAGTGTTTAAAAAATGCAAAACTTTTTTCAGACATTTGACTATTGTGACATTGTGTAAATGTCAGCTGGACAAATTAGTAATATTGCCACTCTCTGAGGTGGGAATGACCCCTTACCAGTTAAGTATCCCTTCTTCCCTGCACCTAGCGGAGTACTTCCAGCTTCCCAGGTACTCCAGTACGTGTGTCTATTTGTTATATTTTCCTTTGAATTTTTACTAAATAGCTCAATATGTAGGGAATAAACTTGATTACTGCAGAACCCTGACCTGTTGTCTTTCTTTGTTTATTTATGTGATCCGTTTTACTGCTGTAAAGGAATCTGTCATCCTTTGGTGGTTAAAGCACATTTAATAATATCTAATACACAGCACTCAATCATATGATTAATTTTCCTAATTGTTATGGCAGTCCTTTGAGGTATCATCCTCATTTACAGGTGAACAAACTTAAGACAGAGATGAAGTAACTTGCCCAAGGTTGCACAGCTAGAAGTGCATTAGGAGGAGGTTGAAAAAGTCAGTGTTCGAGTGCACGCAGCGTGTCTGTTTCGACCTTGCTTTGGAAGTGAGACCTCGTAAGCAATAGCAATGTCCCTGCGAAGCAGTAGAACACTATACAAGTTGGCCGAGTGAAAAAGAGAAACCTGGCTGCACTTGACTGTCTTTGCCGCATTTATATTGTTCCCCCAGTTTTGTTATTTAGACCAGGACATCGTGTAAATAGACATATTCTCTAGGTTATTTTGGTAATATTATTGTCACTCCAAGGAAAACTGACTATTTTCTTTTCATTTCTTAACAGTACAGTGCTGTGGACACCAATCCACTCTCTCTCTATGTCATGCACCCGTTTTGGAATACTATAGTAAAGGTAAGATGATCAGTAGGCTTGTGCTTATGTTTTAGTAAGTTTTAAATATTTTAAGGAGTATTATGGACGCAACTGTTTTTTGAGTAAGACGTCTAGAGAAACTCCCTCTCCTTCCTCCTTTCCCATAGTCACATACCTTTTCATTTATTTCATCGTTGAAGTAAGTTTATATTCTTATACTAGAATTTATCATTTTTATCCAACGCATTTAAACATTTTCTACATAACTGTAATATTATGACTGTAAGTTTGTCGATCACAGAATTTAAAGTACAGAAGATAGAAGAGTGAAATGCTTGTTTCTATCAACTGAACTTTATGGTTTACATTTTAATATATAGACCTCCTGTGTATGATCTGTCAAGTTTATAGTTTTCATTATGACTTAAATTTGCATGTTGCCTGGTGGCCAGAGCGATTCCTTTACTATAACTATTTTGAAAAAAAATAGGTATTTCCTACGTGGCTGGCTCCAAATCTGATAACCTTCTCTGGCTTTCTGCTGGTTGTGTTCAATTTCCTACTCATGGCATACTTTGATCCTGACTTCTATGCTTCAGGTAAGATTATTACTTTCATATAAAATTTAAAATGTCTAAATAGAGAAAAATGACGTGTGGTTGTTTTCTGGCTCAATATGCTTGTCTTTTGGAGAAGTTTTGGATATTATAAGGGTATGTAAAATGTTAGAGTTGGGTGTAAAAGCTAAGTTGTGTTTTCACAATCTGTTATGGATGTTTCCATTAAATTCTAGAAACCAAATTGGCTACTTAATTTAGACATGCTGTCTAAAAAGCAGTGGGGTTTTGATAACTAAAGAATAATTGGATTTTTAAGAAGGCAGAGTAATTAGGACTGTGACACTTTGCCTGAAATTGAATATAAGCAGGGTCCAGCATACTTATCAGTTCCAGAAATATCCCTTCCCTTTTTCTAATTATGCAAAAAAAATCTCCCACCCCCCACTTTTTGAAGGGAACGTGATTTCTTTCCCTCTGCACAGCATCCATATTTGCCTTGAATAACTCCAAGTTTCCTCTGAAAATGGTTCTTAGGCCGTAAACATTTATTGACAGAAGTCGGGACCCTCACTGGGGAAGGGAGAAAAATGCTTTTGCAGGCAGTTGTCGGCTTCCTTCCACCCCAGGCTCCAGTGTCTTCTTTCATACCTGTTCCTGTCCTCACATTCCTCCCTTGCCCTGTTTCTGCCCGAGGCCGAGGACAGAATCTGGCTGTATTGGGGATGAGGCGGGGATAAGTGGGAGAAAGAGTTTATTTTTATTGCTCAGCCAGTTGATGGTGTTGAGAGGAATAGAAAGATGGAGGTAGATGAATATCTTTTGTATTCAAAGTTAGAGTATATATTTTCCAGTAAGAATATTTATAAATGATGTAGGAAAGAGTCTTAGTGTTATAATTCATTGGTGTTGTGGGGTTAAGCAGACTTTTCTGGACTGACCTGGAGAAGTTAACAGTCACCGACAACATTGTTTTTGTAGGAAAATTCAGAGTTTCAAACACTTACAGCTGGATACTATAGAAATTCTGAATATTGAAACTGTATGTATGCCTACCTTTATCAACTGAAATTTTAAGCCATAGCTTTTGTACATGTAATAAGGTGACAATCGAAGATTATAAGGTACTCTGTGAATAATAACATTAAATTTTATTAAGCATGGTTTTGATATTAAGCGGCTTTTAAAAGTTTGTATTTTAATCTTCAGAGCATCTTCAAAAGTTTATTTTATGACTAGGAATATTAATTTTTCTTACTACTCTAAGTAACATTATTTACTTGTTACTAAGAGTGCTAAAATTTTGTAACTATTATGTATATTTCCCCAAATCATAGAAACTAGAGGACCAGATAAACCATCTAGGCCTGGTACATTTGGGAAATGGAAGATAGGAAAGGTTAAATGATCCATTCGTGGTCACATGGCTGCTGGCATATAGAGTCAGGACTGGAACCCAGACTTCCCGATACGTAGTTAGCCAAATGAAAAGGTCTTTTGTTTGGCTCGTTAATAATGTAGTGAGAGAATATAGACTGAAGGCTCAGTACACGTTTGTAGGATAATCGTCAACAGGATTAAACACAAGCATCTTGTAAGTTCCAAAAACATTAATTTTCATTATTAGCACATAAGTAATTTTCAGGTAGACACGAACAGGCAGTTTTGAGTTATAATTACAGCTCAGAATAAGTGCCTGTCATTTATGAGGGGTTGGGCAGTTGCTTCTTTGGTTTTGTCAGTTTACTGATGTATTTTAATATTTATCTACATCTGCATTAAAATTATATTGTAAAATATTTTACCTTCTAGTTAATAAATAGGACTATTTCTCAATGGCAGTATGTGCTGCAGTAAGAATGATCCTACTTTGTACTAAAATCTGAGTGCTTTCCTTGCAGCACCAGGTCACAAGCATGTACCCGATTGGGTTTGGATTGTAGTGGGAATCCTCAACTTCATGGCCTACACTCTAGGTAAGAAATTGGCAAATACTCGTTTTAGTCAATGGCTGGTGAGTCTTTCAGCAAGGATAGCCATCCACTAAATTACCATTTTCTCCTATGCTTAATTCATTTTAACCAGGGCTTACCGATTTCCTATTCAATATAATAAATACGTTTTTGCCTTTCTCTACGGAAAATATTGTCATACATTGCTAGGGATGCGGAGAATAAGAGATGAGTTGGCAAACTGCCTCTTGCACTGACTCTGTCCTTTTGTCTATTTTTCCTTTTCTTTTTTTTTTTTATAGTTTATTGTCAAGTTGGTTTCCATATAACACCCAGTGCTCTTCCCTACAAGTGCCCTCCTCCATGACTGTCGCCCCCTTTCCCCCTCCCCCTTCAGCCCTCAGTTTGTTTTCAGTATTCAAGAGTCTCTCATGATTTGCCTCCCTCCCTCTCCCTAACTTTTTTTCCCCCCTTCCCCTCCCCATGGTCCTCTGTTAAGTTTCTCCTGTTGGACCTATGAGTGAATTGTCTATTTTTCTAAGTAAAGTTTTATTGGAACACTCCGATATTCATTCCTTTACTTGTTGTCTCTGCCTCCTTTCTTTATTTTTTTCTTTTTTTAAACATCACAAATAAGACTTCTTATTTGTCACCACTAAATGGCCGAGTTTTAAACAGATTCTTGGGCTGGTGGCTCATATCCATCAGCTTGTTCAACTTGAGCACCGGTCTCATCCCCAGTAGCTTTTCCAGAACTACTGCCTTCACCATGAAGCCCCATGAGCTTTCCCAACTCAAATCTGGGCTTCTTTAGCATTTTTACTTTTCTAATGAAGATATCATAGAGTGGATAAATCGATTGACAAGCCTTTTCTGTGTCTTTTCTGATGCTGTCAGGAATCCGTTTGTTGACCACTGCTTTCAGGTCATTTGTCTGCACCTCTCGGGTCACGATTTCCATGATCTTTTTCTGAACACGGTGGAGCTGTTGGTGCTGAGCCTAAAGGTCTTCCAAATCTAACTGTTGCATTTTTTAGTAAAACTAACACATAATAGGTGAAGCAAATAACTGTCAGTGGCTTGACATCAACATGAGCTTCAATCATGGTCTGCCATTTTTTGACCATGGAGCCCATTTTGTCATGGGTAAGATCCATGCCATGGAAATTAGGCAGCTTCTGTCCTGAACATCCTCAGTTATTAGCTTGAATTTTCTAAATGCAGCTTCATCATTCTGTAGATCTGCAAGGCTCACTTAAAAACCATGACACTTGAGGCCATCAGATGTAATTTTGGTTCTCGTGACTAGTGTTTTTCCAGTATTTCTTATATTAAATGTAGCTGGTGCTTTCACTTCGTACTAATCTTTCCTAGCAAATGGGTCAACCACTTTCTTCTTGGCCCCTTTTTTGCTGCCTTTTGCAGGGGCCTTGTTCTTCCTGACCGCCACGGCTCTGCTCAGGGAGCCACAAGGGCTCTACGCTTGCTTTCTGCCACATAGACAAGGTGGAGTAGTAGCAACAGTGTCTCATGATGACCCATAATGACCCAACTATTTACTGTCTGGCTCTTTATAAAAAATATTTACCAGCAACTGGAATAAGACCCCATTTTTGCCTTAAGTTTGGGAAGCAATGCTGACTTGTCAGGTAATTGTGGAATATTGAGAGAGCTGCTATAGTAGAGCACAGCGGGAGAACAGGAATGAGTGGGAGAATGAGGAAGTGATCAATTCTTATTTGATGAAGGAGGTGGTGAGGGAAGCCCCTGTGCTACACCATAACTGTCTATTTTGCCAAGAATGCTTTTTGTTGGTTCTGTCTGCATGGCTTGTTCTGCATTCTCCTATTCTCCTTTCCTTGCTTTATTTTTCTCCATAGAACTTAAAACCATATGGCCTACTTGTCTCTCTGCTCTAAAATGTACGTTCTTTGAGGACTATGTACCCAGTATTTAGAACAATGCCTAACACATTAGTAGGCAGTCAGTATATAGTTTTCATTTTTAATTATAAAATTTATTTTTCGTGCTTTTTTAAAATGATTTTTAAGAGTTTATTCATTTATTATTTCTGAGAGAGAGAGAGAGAGAGAGAGAGAGGGAATACATGCGGGGGAGGGTCAGAGAAAGACACAGAATCCAAAGCAGGCTCCAGGCTCTGAGCTGTCAGCACAGAGCCCTACGCAGGGCTTGAACTCACAAAGGGCAAGATCATGATCTGAGCCAAAGTCACTTAACTGACTAAGCCACCCCAGCACCCTTTTTTTAAATGATTTTTTTAAGTATTATAGTTTTTAAATGAATATAAAATATCAGACCCTGATTTAAAGTTGCTTAGATCTCTTCAGATAAAAATGACTTGTAAAACCAGTATAAGCTGGTATATGATTAAATGCTGACATTGCAGGTGACCAGAGCTGCAAGAATTTGGAGAAGGAAGAGTGAAATCTGGAAGAATTAGGAGAAAGCTTAGTGAAAAACTACATTTTAGGCAGAAGCTTTTGTATATTTGTTCTTAAAGATGAGCAGCTTTAGACATTCTGCTGTAGGGGTGCCTGGGTGGCTCGGTCAGTTAAGTGTCCACTTTCAGCTCAGGTCATGATCTCATGGTTCAGTCTGTGTGTTCGAACCCTGCATTGGGCTCTGTGCTGGCAGCTCAGAGCCTGGAGCCTGCTTCCGATTCTGTGTCTCCCTCTCTCCCTCTCTCTCTCTGCCCTTCCCCCTCTCATACTCAATTTCTCTCTCAAAAATAAAAACATTAAAAAAATTAAAAATAAAAAAATACTGCTGTAGGGAGTGCCTGGGTGGCTCAGTCATTTAAGCATCTGACTCTTGATTTTGGCTCATGATCTTACGGTTCGTGGGGTTGAGCCCCACGTCGGGCTCTGCGTTGACAGCATAGAGCCCGTTTGGGATTCCCTCTCTCCTTCTTTCTCAAAATAAATAAATAAACATTTCAAAATATTAAAACAAAACTCTGCTGTAGGGTTTGATTGCCAAGGGCAGGAAGGAATAGGGAAAAAGGGGAGAGTGGCCTGGGGATTCTGACTTTTAACAGCACCTAAGCTCCTGAGAGCTTTTGATGTACTGTACGATCTCCCTTTTTCATGCCCACAGTTTTGGGAAAAATCCTGACCGAATATGAACTATTTGTTGCAAAACTGCCTTGAACTAACATGAGGCAATTTTTAAACTGTGTTCTACTAGTGCGACTGTTCTTATATTTTGCTGCAGAAATATTAATGTGTTTGGTCTCAGGGTGCTGCTCTGGGTCCTCCAGAGGTGTTTTTGTTTTGTTTTGTTTTGTTTTTTTGTCATAATATGTGCTATATGCCCCGAATTACCTTTCTAAAAAACCATTCTGTAACATCCTAGACCCCAGACTTGGGGAGCTGGAACGGGGTCAGGGGGAAGATGTACAAGACCTAATTAGCATGCAGTTCACGAACTTAGTATTTGTAATAAATGCACAGGAGTTGCCCTGCAAATAGGAAATTAAGCCAGCAAATCATGAGAAACGGCTTTTCAGAAACACTTTCGCTAGCAAAAAAGTTCCCATCATTATGTAACAGAGATCTGCAGTATTGGGGCAGCAATCTCGGACTCGTTCTCTCATGTATTCCTTCAACAATGGTTTTAAAGGCCTTTAAAAAAAAAGATTTTTTAAAAGTTTATTTATTTATTTTGAGACAGAGCACAAGCAGAGGAAGGGCAGAGAGAAGAGGGAGAGAGGAAATCCCCAGCAGGCTCGTCACTATCAGCCCAGAGCCTGATGCAGGGCTCGAACTCCCTAACCGTGAGATTATGACCTGAGCCGAAATCAAGAGTCAGATGCTTAACTGACTGAGCCACCCAGGCGCCCGTAAAGGCCCTCTTGGCCAGAAACTGAGCTCTAGGCACTGGGGCTCATACCGTAGTGAGCAAGATAAACACAGTTAATTACAGGAGTTTTTAATCCCGAATCTTTACTATTAGCCTAATTCTGCTGCACTTGTTAACAAAACTATTTCTTTTGGGGAGAAATTTTTATAGTTCAGATTCTTTTTTTTTTCCCCCTTTCTTAATAGTGTCTTTCCTCCTAGACTGACAGTTCCTGAGACAACCACAGGAATTGTATCTAAGTTATAGCAGGGTGGTTGGTTGTTGCACGAGCGTGCAGAGCTATGCTTCAGACTCTTTGTTCTTTTTTTTTTTTAAGTTTTATTTATTTAAGCAATCTCTACAGCCAACATGGGGCTCGAACTCACAACCCCGAGATCAAGAGTCGCGTGCCCCTCTGACTGAGCCAGTCAGGCGCCCCTCAGACTCTTCTTTTTAACTAGGTTTTACCATTCTCCCTCTCTCTTTCTCTGCCTACCCCCCAGCTGCCCCATACCCCCTGCTCCTCTGTTTCCGACCCTAAATGAAGGCATTTCACTGTGCTTTATCCTTAACTTTCTCTTTCCTCTTATTCCCTGGGTAATCCTGATTCTTACCACTATTGAGATGACTCCTGTGTGTCTATCTAGCCCTTACATGTCTTCTGAGTTGTTAGTAACTTAGGTTCAGTTTCTTGACATTACCATGTGGGTAATTCTGCCAACAGTTCAGGCATCTTTTCCGTCAGGCGCGCTCCTTCTTTGGGCTTCCTTATTTCTGTTAGCACCACGACTCTTAGTTACCCAGAGGGGAAATTTTGGAGAGGATCTTCTGGTTCTTCAGTCTCCCTGCTCATCTTTTGCTGCATTGCCATTTTTACTTTCTTAATATCTCATCTGCCTCCAGCCTCTCATTCCCGCTCTATTCCATCTCGGTACAGGCCTTACCGATTAGTGTTCTCTCCAGCCTGCCGTTCTCGCCGATGCCCGGTGAATCTTCCTGAAGCACGTCACTACTTTTACTCTTGTCCTTCCCCTATTCACACCCTTTTTGTAGCTCCTCATACTCCCTGAAACTTTTAAACTGGCTCCAGCCTCCCTTCTATCCTCTCTACTGCCCTCTTTACATACTGGATTCTTCTCGTCAACCTAAACTGCTTGGCATTCTCTGAACACGCGTGTGCTTTTCCATCTTGCTGTTTTTGCTGATAGCACTCCCTCCTCTTGAAACAGCATACTCTTATCTACTGAAATCCAACTCATTCTTTATGTCCCGACTCAGGTGTCATCTTGTCTGGAAGGCCAATCTTGATTATCTTAGCCTGAAGAGTTCTTGTCCCTTTTCCATACTCTTCTGTGGTTTGGGATGTACTGTATCTTTAATTGCCATGTTTTGTCTCCGTTCTCAGTTGTAAACACTGAGGGCACAAACTTAGTTTGTTCTCAGATTATTCTTATAATTTTCACAGCCTCAGGAATAGTGCACTGCACAGTTTCAATACATCAATACATTTAATTATGGGAGAGTGGCGGAGGGGCAGAGAGAGAGGGGGACAGAGGATCTCACCGATGTGGGGTTCTCATCGGTGTGGGGTTCAAACCCACGACCTGTAAGATCATGGCCTGAGGCGAAGTCGGACTCAGTCAACTGACTGAGCCACTCAGGTGCCCCTCAATACATTTAATTCTTATATTTACTGAACACCTACTGTGTGCAAAGCCTTTTCTAAAAGCACTTAGAATCGGGGAAGGGGTACATCTGTAACAAAGTGGCTATAATTTCAAACAAGATGAAATAGGTGTTATGACTGAAGTTCAGGGTGTTTTTGGATCCTAGAGCAAGGAGCGGTTAGATAAATTTTAGTGAATAACTATTAAATATTCTCTGGAGGCCTGAGAATTTGTGACTAGCAGAACAACTTAGTTGTTTGGCAGATTCGGAAGAGTTCAGAGTCCAACTACAATGCTTTGTCCTCACATCTAAAACTGACTGACACCACTTAGTTGATGTAATATATTTTAAGTTTTAGATTAAACTCTGAGAAATTAAGGTGTTGTTTGTTCTCTTGTTTTTTCTGAAACCTTTGAACTGCAGGAATCAGAGGGTGGATTTTTACTGGCTGGTAGCTGCACTTTAGGTCACAAACAGTCCTATGATGTGCTAATTTGCTTTGTGTTCCTCCAGTTTGTTAAAGAAGATTTTCTCTTGGTTGGTACAGATGCTGACCTTTTCCCCTGTTAATGTGTTTCTCTTGTAGATGGTGTGGATGGAAAGCAAGCCCGGAGAACCAATTCCAGCACCCCTTTAGGGGAGCTTTTTGACCATGGCCTTGACAGTTGGTCATGTGTTTACTTTGTTGTGACTGTGTACTCCATCTTTGGACGAGGACCATCTGGTGTCAGTGTTTTTGTTCTTTATCTCCTACTATGGGTAGTTTTGTTTTCTTTCATCCTGTCCCACTGGGAAAAGTATAATACAGGGATTCTTTTCCTGCCGTGGGGATATGACATTAGCCAGGTGGTAAGTATGTGTTAAATTTCCAACAGTGCTATGAATTTTTGGGGGGTGGGGACGGAGCGGGGTGGGGGAGAGTCTTTGTCATTCCTTCTTTATTTCCCTTATGATTTTTTGGCTAGAACTGATGTGTGCTTTAAAAAAAAATTTCCTTTTTATCTTGTATTATTTGCTGCTTATTTATGAAAATTTCAAACACGCACAAAAGTAGGGATAGCATAGCGAACCCTGTGTACCTGTTCCTTACGTTCAGCAGCAACATGGCTAGTCTAGTTTCGTGTACACCCTTTCTCCCAATTATTTTAAAGGAAATTCCTGAGATTATGTGATAAACATTTTACCATCTATCTCTAAATAGTAAGTGCACTTTTTAAAAAGCACAGTCACAACGTCATTATTACCAGAAAATGAAGTTTCTTAAGGTTAATACATATTCCTTTGAAACTGTTAATTTTGTAAAGAGAGATATGCACATATAATTGTTGCTTTTTTGTCTTTACTGCCAGCTTTCAATGAGTCGAGATACCTTTTTTTCTTTTACTTAAGAGGCTTGCCATTAACTCTCCCTGCCTTTGAAGCCCAGCTTTTTGTGTTGCCATTTTGCCCATTTGTACCTAAGGTCCCAGAAAAGCCTCAGACATTGGAGTGTTTGAAGAAAGTGGTCGGGTAGGCAAATCGGACCGTCTCATACCTTAACCAGTTCCTGAAGTGCCTTAAGGTGTTCTCAGTTATGGCCAGTTGCTTGCATTGTCTAGAAGTTGGTTATTTTACGGCATTGTTGTCTAAAGAAAAATATTTTTAAAGGCAAGAAAACTTGCCACAGTATCATAAGTGTACTTCTTGCTTTTACTAAAACTACGAGACTTAATGCTGCATACAGCATTACAAGCTCCCTGACCTTTCCAGCTGTTAATGCCTCTGTATGCTTTTGTCTGCATTTTCCTTCCAGACTATATCTTTTGTCTACATAGTGACTGCGATTGTGGGAGTTGAGGCCTGGTATGAACCTTTCCTGTTTAATTTCTTATATAGAGACCTATTCACTGCAATGATTATTGGTAAGAAGCTCCATGTTGAAGCCTATTTTAACATCACTTTGTTATCCAAGCCAGTGTTTGATTATGACAAGCAGTAACACCTCCCCCCGCCCCCTTACCCTCCAGCAAGCAGAACAGCCCTACAGCCCTGCAAGGTTTCAACCAAACCAGTAAGGAAGATAAAATTCCTGTGTTTTGGGTTTTTTTGTGTGGCACCAGGCTATTTCTAATCAGAAGAAAATAAATACCAAAATTGCCTAAACCTTGTAAACTATTTACATGAATCTAGACTGTTTTAGAGGCTCCACATTTAGGTGGACATTTGGTGCCTATCTCAGAATTGAAGGCCATCGGTTTGTAGGAAATAGAATAGATGAAACAGAGCGATTACTTTGTAATACATTCACTCCGAAAGTTCAAAGTTGAAGGTTGATGAGCCGTTCCCCTCGGATACACTTTCCTTTTGCCACTGGATCTTAGGTCAAGAATTTTGGTAACGATGTTTTATTTGGTAAAAAAATTTTTGATTGTGGAAATGTTTCCCTTATGATTTTAGCCAGAGGGATATTTACGGGGTGATTAACTGAGGATTAACTGAGTGGGGCGGTGTTTTCTATGTAAAGAAGTTATCTGGGCTGCTACCTTGGGGCACTAGGAGTGGCATTAGGACCTCTGTAGAAGTGGGCAAAACAAGCTGTGGGCTGTTGCTCTGTTCCCTTATCTAAAAAATACTACCCCCCCCCCCCCCCCGCCACTACCAGTGCACCTTGGTGATAGAATGGGCGTTAGATAAAGCTTAGAAACAGGTGAGAAGCCGGTGCATTAGGCACTGGCTTCTAGGCAGTGGTTTGGGCCTTTCTCTGTTGCTCTTGTCTGCAGATATTTTAGAACCCCGCTGTAATCTTCCAAGTGTTCATTTATGGGTTTTCGCACGAACTGATTTCTTTATCCTGAAGAGGCTAGCTGTTTTTCACTCCCACCACATATTGAATCTTCTGATTTAAGTGGCTAGTCTCGTGGCAGTATTGTTGCATTTGACGTTTAAATGTTAAATTTAACGAGAAGATGGACTCCTCTGAGGCGTGAGACATGTTTTTGAATGTTAAGCGGATACTTTTAATAGGCACATAATTTTCTTTGTAACTTCTAAGTTTATCTGAATTCTTCTTTCCGAAACAAAACAAAAGCGCACATGTTTCTATACAAACAAATAAAGCGGCTTTCCCAGTACAGGCATGCCTTGTTTTCTTGCACGTTATTGTGCTTTGCAGATCCTGTCTTTTTTACAAATTGAAGGCCTGTGGCAACCCTTTGTCGGCCAAGGCTGTCGGCACCATTTTCCCCACAGCATTGGCTCCCTTCATGTCTATCTCGGTCAGAGTTTGGTAATTCTCACGATATTTCAGACTTTTTTTGTCAGTACTATATTGGCTGTGGTGGTCTGTGATCAGCGGTCTTGGAGGTTACTGTTGGAATTGTTTTGGGAGCACCACCAAGCACGCCCACGTAAGACGGCCACTTAATAGGTGAATGTGTGTGACTGTTCCATCCACCCTCCTCTCTCCCTCTCATGTCTCTCCCTCCTCGGGCCTCCTTATTTTCTGAGACACGGTATTGAAATCAGGCCAGTTAATGACCCTCCAGTGGCTTTGAAGTGTTGAAGTGAAAGGAAGAGTCGCGTATCTCCCACTTTAAATTACAAACTAGAAATGAAGAAGCTTAGTGAGGAAGGCATGTCGAAAGCCGAGATAGGCCCAAAGCCAGGCCCCTTGCGCCAAACATTTAGCTAAGTTTGTAAATGCAGTGGAAAAGCTCTTGAAGAAAATGAAAAGTGCTACTTCCTGAACCCAAGAATGATAAGAGAGTGAGAAACAGCCTTATTGTTGATATGGAGGAAATTTTAGTGGTCTGAATAGAAGATCAAACCAGCCACAACATTCCCCCGAACCAAAGCCTAATTCAGAGCAAAGCCCCTAACTCTCTTCAATTCTATGAAGGCTGAGAGAAGTGAGGAAGCTGCAGAAGAAAAGTGTGAAGTCAGCAGAGATTGGTTCATGAGGTTGAAGGAAAGAAGACTCCTCTATATCATTCAAGTGCAAGGTGAAGCAGCAAGTGCTTGATGGAGAAGCTGCAGCAAGTTCTCCGGAAGATCTAGCTCAGATAATTCAGGAAGGTGGCGACACTACACAACAGATTTTTAGTGTAGATGTAGCAGCCTTAATGTGGGAAGAAGATGCCATCTAGGACTTTAATAGCTAAAGAGGAGAAGTCAGGGCCTGGCTTCAGAGGACAGGCTCTCATGTTAGGGGCTAATACAGCTGGTGACTTGAAGGTGATGCCAGTGCTCACGGACTATTCCGAAAATCCTAGGGCCCTTAAGAATTTGCTAAACCTACTCTGCCTGTCTTCTATACCCGGAACAACAAAACCTGGACAGTAGCACATCTGTTTACAACATGGTTTACTGAATATTTTAAGCCCCCTATTGAGATCTGCTCTGAAAAAAGGATTCCTTTCAAAATTCTACTGCTCATTGACAAGCACTTGCTTACCCAAGAGCTCTGATTACAACATACAATGGGATTAACACTGTTTTCATGCTTGCTAACACAGCATCCGTCCTGCAGGAGACTGAAAAGTGATTTCAACTTTCGGGTCTTATTACTGAAGAAATAAATAACGTTTTTATAAGGCCGTAAGATCTGGTGGATCTAGGTAAAGTAAAATGAAAACCTTCTGGAAAGGATTCAGTATTCTAGATGCCACTAAGAACATTCGTGATTCATGGGGAGAGGCCAAAATACCAACATTGACAGGAATTTGGAAGAAGTTGATTCCAACCTTTATGGATGACTCTGAGGGGCTCAAGACTTCAGTGAAGGAGGGAACTAGCTGTGGTGGGAACAGCAAAAGAACCAGAATTAGAAGTGGATCCTGAAGATGGGACTCAATTACTACAGTCTCGTGATCAAACTTTGTAACAGATGAATTACTTCTCATGGATGAAAAAACAACATGGGTTTCTTGAGATAGTATCTACAGGGGAAGATGCTGTGAGGAGTGTTGAAATGACAGCCAAGGCTTTCGCATATTGCATAAACTTCGTTGAATAAAGCAGTGGCAGGGTTGGAGAGGACTGACTCCTCTATTTTGAAAGAAGTTCTGCAGCAGATAAAACGCTACCAAACAGCATCACACACTGTAGAGTAATTGTGAAAGGAGGAGTCAGAAGCTTCATTGTTTCTTATTTTAAGAACGTGCCGCAGCATCCCCCCCGCCCCCCTCCAGCAGCCACCTCCCTGGTCAGGGGCCATCAACCTCGAGACAAGACCCTCTACCAGCAAAAAGATTACAACTCGCCGAAAGCGCAGATGACGGTTAGAGTTTTATAGCCATGAAGTATTTTTTAATTACAGCAAGCACATTTTTTTAGGCATAATGCTATTACACTCTTAATAGACGACATTATAGTATAAACGTAACTTTTCTGCACTGGGAAACCAAAAAATTCAGGTGACTTTCTTTCTTGTGATGTTTGTTTTATTGCGGTGGTTATGGAGTCAACCTGTAATATCTCTGAGGTATGCCTGTCCTTTTTATGGAAAGCACATTAGGTGCTATTGCGAGAAGAAATAGAAGATGCAGTGTGTCTCTTGGGCAACCTGTATATAGCCCAGGCCTCCTGCATCCTTGCTGTATGTAAGATAGAGCTAGTTCAAGATATTTGAAACTAAAAATGCTCTCGGTAGCAAATCTTTTGCAAGTGTGTGTCAGCCTGTTTCCAACACCTCAGAGCCACAGTGATTCTGGGTTAATTAATTCAGCCCTGCCTCCCGCCTTTGCTTCCCAGTGTGATGCGGAGTCACCTGCCAGAAAGGTCTGAGGACATCAGCTTGTCTCCTTCTCTCTAAGCTCTTCTAGCTTGAGGAACTTTGTTCCAGTTGGGCTTGGAAGTGGCAGAGTAATTCATCTTCTCAGATGAGATTTCTGTTTGGTGGATTCTAGTCTTTTCATCTCATTTTAGCAAAATGTCTTAGGAATTGTTTTGAAGGCCTCTCTTTCTGTCTTTGATCCTTCAGGTCGTAACTGCACTGAACACCTTCTCACCCCAGGCCAAGTATGGTCAGTGGGAGTCTGGAGTGCATAAGCTAGGGCTAATCTGTTGAGTGACAGTGAAATATCCAAATGAAGTTTCCAGAAACTTGCCTTGTGTTGATTTGGAGTATGACAGAGAGAAAGATCAGGAATTACATCTCTATAATTTGTAGAATCAGAGAATTTTATTTTTACTTATTTTTTAAAATATTTATTTATTTTGAGGGAGGGAGAGAGACAGAGCACATGTGCATGCATGGGAGGGGGCAGAGAGAGAGAGAGAAAGAATCCCAAGCAGACTCCATGGTGTCAGTGCAGAGCCTGATGTGGGGCTCATACTCACAAACAGTGAGATCATGACTTGAGCCAAAATCAAGAGTTAGATGCTAAACCGACTCAGGTGCCCCAAATCAGAGAATTTTAAAAATGCAAGGGACATTAGGAAATCATTGAACCCATCCGCATTGGACAACTGTGGAGTCTGAAGCTCAGAGAGATCGTCTGATTTGCCCCAGAGTACGTTGCTAGCTTTTGGAGTCATCTGCAAGAAGCTTCTAGTGAAAGCTGTAAGAGAGGATTCTCTGAGGGAGCATAGAAGCACAGGTGAATGCCCAGTCGGGAATGCGCAGGGGACAGAGTTGCCAATAAAGGACACCACATTGTAGTGGCTGGAAGGGTAACAGGAACATTGGGAGAATAGAATCACAAAGGCAAAGGGAGGAAAGATTGCAGTTAGTGGAGAGTCAACGGAATCCTCTCACTTAGAAGTCAGGAATGAAGAAAGAATATTGAATTTGGTCATTAGGAGAACTTGGTAAATTCAAGAGTGCAGTTTCTGCAAAGGCAGGCAGAATGAGTAAAAGAGTACTGAGGAATTGAAGACCATGGAAAAGTCTGGCGAGTGATCGGGAATAGCAGAGTAAGATAGTAGAGAGCAAGGGCAGCAGAAGCAGTGGTCGGGCTTCTTGGGAAGGCTGTCCTTGTTAGGTCTGAGGGGACAGAACTGGTGTCTGCTCAGGAGCGGGCGGATAAATGAAGAATGCCTGGGAAATCAGAATCAGTGGAAATGGGAAACTGCAGAATCCATTAATCACCCGCTCTTTCCAAAACTCAACACTTGTGCTGTTGTGCATTCCAGGCACCTTTACGTGTAATGACTCATTGAATTCTCAAACGCCTACCTTGAGGCCAATTTTAATTCTCAAAACCCTACCCTCGGGGCCAATTCTATTATCTCTATTTTGTAAAAGAGGAAATGGAGGCACTGAAACGGTAATCTGCCTGAAATCACATAACCTGTTGGCACAACCGAGATTCAAGCCCAGTCTGGCTCCCGAGCCTCGGCGCCGAGCCGCCAGACTGTCCCGCTGCCCTTGGCGTGTCACTGTTGTTCCAAAATGTATTCAGCCTCACTACACAAGTAAACCTGAGCCTGCGAATCACTGGGTCTAAAAGTATTACAAGTTTTGTATGTATTCGATAATTATAAAAATCCCTCTTGCATAATAATTCACAGTAATTTAAATATTCTCCCTTTTAGGCTGTGCATTATGTGTGACTCTCCCGATGAGTTTATTAAACTTTTTCAGGTAAGTACTTTCTTTACTTGGGCAAGAAGTGTGACAGTTGTTCCTCAGATGAATTTTGGGATCTGTTTTGCTTTTGGAATCTGGACGTTTTGAGAAGGTCATGAAAGCTGTATTTTGAACCTGGGATGAGGTTAGGGCAAGTTAGCCTATCGGTTCAACCACAGCACAAAACTACTCGTTCTTTTGTTACAGTTTTTAGCTCACCAGGAAGCCTTCCAATTTGTCATTTTTTGTGAGTGAATTGGGAAGGAGTGTGTTCCCATTGAATAGTGACAGGTTTACGTCCTTTTTAGAAATCGATGATAAGTTTTTACGAATTGATTCTGGATAAGTTTAGTCAGCATGATCATAACATTAAATTTCTGAACTTGTGTGGTTTAGAACAAACCCCGGATCGATGCTAACTTCTCAAGTCGCACTGTATAAAAATTCCCACCCGGAGGAGTGGGGGGGTGGGGAGAGTACAGTGGGAGTTGCCTGGGCAGAGCCTCATTTCTCTGATCTGTGCTTCACCCTTGCTCAGCCACACTGAATTTTCTTACGGGGCCTGAATGTATTTTGCTCTTTTCCCTCCTTGGTAATTTTGCTCCCACCTCCATTTAGTGCTGTTTCCTCCCCGTGAAACACTTGTACTTCCCACTTCATCCTTTAGCTCTCAGATCTGTCTTGCAGCGTCCTGTCGTCAGGCCACACTCTGTGACCCTTCCCTATTTACGGCAGCTGGCAGCCATACGTAAAGCTCTGAAGGCCTTAGAGATTGAGACATTTCCTCATCTTCTAAGGATGAGGTCCTGATCAGGCACTATCTTGTCCAAGGTCATGTAATCAGTGGCAGAACCAAGCCTAGAATTTGGGGCTTTGTTCAGATGAGCAAACACGTATGGGAGTGTGTGCCCTGAGACACTGAGATGTGCTAGGACAGCTTCAGTGCAGAGTCTTCCCCTCTTAGATTCTCTGTCACTTTGTATCCTAATAACACAGCCAGGTACTCCCTAGTGTTGTTTTGTGGTCGTTGTATTAGCCCCTCGTTCGTCTTGTAACACGAAAGATCAGGTTTTGTTTATCTTTACATTCTAGAGGACCTGGGGTCGGAACATGTCCATTCTAGTCCGGCCTCTGCCACTTGGTAGCAAGTTATATAAATTTGACTTCTCACATTGTCACTTAACCTGTCTGTAAAATGGGGTTTAGTAGTGTCGGTTCTATGTATGCTGTGGGATTATTTTGAGTATTAAATAAGAGGATAAGTGTGAAAGTAGTCTGAGAACTACAGAAGTTACAAATATGGTATGAGTTTTATATGTAATAATGTTCTTTGTATTACTTGATTTTTTTTTCAGAAGCTATAAAAATAACACCTTGAAACACAATTCAGTCTATGAAGCTATGGTTCCCTTTTTTTCTCCATGTTTGCTATTCATTTTGTCTACAGCATGGATCCTTCAGTCACCTTCAGATATTTTAGAGATACATCCTAGAATATTCTACTTTATGGTTGGAACAGCCTTTGCCAACATCACAGTAAGATTTTTTTTTCTTTTCCTTTTTTTTAATGTTTATTATTTTGAGTGTGAGAGAGAGAGCACATGCAAGGGAGGGACAGAGAGAGAGAAAGAGAGAGAGAGAGAGAGGGAGGGAGGAGGGAGGGACAGAGAGAATCTGAAGTAGGCTCCTTGCTGTCAGCGCAGAGCCCAACATAGGTCTCGATCTCACTCACTGTGAGATCATGACCTGAGCCTAAACCAGGAGTCAAACACTTAACCTGAGTCACCCAGGCGCCCCAGGCCTTTTTTCATCTAAGTCATATCTCAGGAATATATGACAAAATGTGATAATTGGAGAAATCTTTAGTATTAAAATAAACAGATTTTAATTTAAAGGTATTTTACAATAGAAACTTGAAAGAATAATAAACCCAAACACAGAACATGCTGGAAATGACCTTTTCCTTTTCCAGATGGCTGCAGATCTAATGATTAGTTTAGGGAAGCTGAAAGGGGTTTTTGAGAAAACACACATAAGCTGCCCTCTTAGCGCAGTTGGCAGTGCGTCAGTCTCATAATCTGAGAAAACACACACACACACACACACACACACACATACACACACACATTTTTAAATCAACTGATTTTAAAATTACGGACAGGGTGTAAAAACTTTTAATAAATACAACATATTTTTCAAAAGCCCTTCCTCTTCGCTGGCCCAGGAAGACAGCACACAGGAGAGATCAGGCGCCATTGAGAAAAGACCCAAATAGTCCTGACAGCCAGCGAGCGTGTGCTCCCACTCTGGTCAGGTCCTTAATAAGTGTTTACTTTATAAGTTAGCCATCGAGCTCATGTGTCCGTGTGTGTCATATGCGTTCATTATCGCCAGTCCTACTGATTTCCCAGGGCTGAAAGATCTGAAACTATTAATACATTGTATTACAAAATTATCTCTGAAGGAATAAAAATAGATTTGAATAAGGTATTGAAGGTAAAGGAAGCCAGAGAGGTTTTGAGGTGTTAATATGACGATGCGACTGAACTGGAGATAGCATCTCTTCGTAACCATAAAGAAATTTAGTTATATGGAGCTATAAAAGACTATTCCGAGAGTTCTTTTCAGATTATCACACCGTCTTAACATCGGGAGAAATTCCTTTTATCCAAACTGTTACCTAGCGGAAGAACACCTTCTACAGCATCCGCACTAAATTGTTTTCCGGCCTCGTCTGACACACACTCTGAGGGTCCACGGGTTTGGAGGTGGGAGGGCAGGGGTTCAGCTGGGCGCCTGAGCAGTTGAGAACTACTGAACTTACTAACGTTGTGTAACTGTGTTGGCTCAAGTATTGGAACGCGTTTAAATGTTGGTGTGACGTATCTTGAAGTGCTTTGCTAATTAAATTTTCATTCTTTTTTTTTTTTCCCCTCCCTGACTTCAAGTGTCAGCTGATTGTCTGTCAAATGAGCAGTACCCGGTGCCCAACTTTGAATTGGTTGCTGGTTCCTCTTTTCTTGGTTGTCCTGGTGGTGAAGTTAGGAGTAGCCTCTTCCATTGAGAGCACCCTCTTGTATACCTTAACGGCTGTTTTCACTCTGGCCCACATCCATTATGGAGTACGAGTGGTGAGTCATCTAGAGCAAAGTTGTTTCTCTTTGGTTCTTGTAAGTAGTAGAAAGGTGGTGAAGGAAACATTTCAAAAGAAAGCCGCTTGTGAAAGTAGCTGGAAGAATTGGGATAGTCCTTCTAAATTTTGGATAATATCCAGGTACATAATATCAGATACTGTTTCTCTGATGAATATGTTAACAGTAACTACAAATAATTTTAAAGCTGGATAATTATTATGAGGAATTCTTGTCTTGAGGTAGAAATGTAAACTGTTTTCTTGGTGCATGGACTTGTACACTCTTGTGTGCTTTTAATTATAGGAGACCAGCTAATCCCATCTGTTGATTATCTATTTCTATACTTTTTTAAAAAAGTTTATTTATTTATTTTGAGAGAGAGAGACAGAGTGTGAATGGTGGGGGGGGGGGTGGGGCGAGGCGGGGTGGGGCGGCGGTGGGCAGAGAGAAGGAGAGAGAGAGAGAATCCTAATCCTGACACGGAGCTTGAACTCACAGACTGTAAGGATCATGACCTGAGCTGAAATCAAGAATCGGATGTGCAACTGAGTAAGCCCCCCAGGCGCGCCCCTCTGTACTTGTTTCTTTAGCTTTAGGGGGAGTTTTTATCAGGGGAATTAGAAGAGAATGGATTTACGAAGTATTTTGCACACCTTAATATTCTAAGAATATTCTATTCTCTTCTAAAAAAAGGGACTAGTTTCGGGGCAAATGGACTAAGGTAGATATAATAAAATGAAAATCAGGACTATGCAATTTATTTTCTTTTCCTCACGCTCTAACATTCTTTTCTAATCTGTGTATTTTAGCATGGTCTTATAATTACGGTTTTTAACTTGTACAGTATTCCATCAAGGAGATTACTTAATAATTACCCAATTTACTTAATTATGATCCAGTTATTTTAATCATCTAGGTTGTTTCCAAATTTTCACCATTACAAATAAGATTGGAATAGTAATAATAATAATACTAACAATAATAACAACAATCCGGAATAATATATTTTTCTTTATTTTATTTTCTGAGGATAATTTCAGAGCAATGGGGTTATGTAAAAGGGTATTCATGTTTTTATGGCTCTTAAAATACTGCTTTTATTTGGTATGCTTGTTTTGAAAGGAACTCTACTGTGACTCAGTTTGAGACACATGTCTTCTGTCGTAATATTTTACAATGAGCGCACCTACGGGCACCTGGGTGGCTCGGTCAGTTAATCATCCGACTCCGGCTCAGGTCATGATCTCACGGTTCTTGAGTTCGGGCCCCGCGTCGGGCTCTGTGCTGACAGCTCAGAGCCTGGAGCCTGCTTGGGATTCTGTGTCTCCCTCCCTCTTTGTTCCTCCCCCACTCACACTCTGTCTCTCTCTCTCAAAAATAAATAATCATTTAAAAAAAATATTTAAAGTAAGCACACCTGTCATGCTTGAGAACTACTTTATACCTTGTATATGTTGCTAAACTTAGGTCTCTTCCCTTAGTGTTCTCCCCAAAGCAGCCTACATTTGTTAGAACAAAGTAGATGAAAAAAAAATCCACGAATAACTATGGATTGTGACATGAGGACATAATCATTTATGTTTTTAGTTGTGCATACTTAACGTAAATGCTTTATTTTATATTAACGGTCTTAGGCTTTTATTTTATATTTCATTGGTCACATGCATGAAGTAGAATACAGGTGTAACTGCAGCCCTTCAGAAGCATATCTTTAGGAAACCGTACATACACCAAACCAAGCCAAAAACCCTTTATCTGTAAATTACAAAGGCAGTACAGTTTCACTGTTAAAAATCTGGAAAATAAATAAAAGTAATTGAAAAATATTCTAGGAACATCTTTTTTGTCTGTCTTTTTGTTCTCTTAACCACTTTGCAACTTTTGACCAGACGGTAAAACTTGCAAGCTACACGAAACATTCATTTGCACTAGTGAAATATAAATAATAGCAACAGAACTACAACTTTGGTAACTGACACATAACCAAGGTCTTGCCTGCCCACTAGGGATACCCTAACCAGTGTGGCCTAAACTTCCTCAAATGTAGAGATCTGCTTTTATACTGTTTCATCAGGATTAGGAATGATTATCTAGAAATGCTGTAAGCAGATGAATACAGAGTCTAACTATAAATGTAAATATTTGATCTACTAGATATTATACGTCAACTAAGCCAGTAGATTTGGGTGTGAATCTGCGTGGTCTGGAGGGCCCTGAGAGAAATTCTAGATTTGGGAGTTAGGCAGACCCATGTTTAAGGCCTAACCCTCCCAAGGTAGTTCTAGTATTCTGTAGAATTCTAGAAGCTTCTAGCTCTGTAGCTATCCTAGTCCACAAAAGCCTCTTCATTATTTCTGCTGAGTTTTGCTGGTCGGTAAATTGTCGTCCCCAGTGGGTGATTTCTGTGTGCTTTGAAAAAATAATTAGGAATGTATTTGTCACCGTCTCACGTTCTGGTTTTCTCTAGGTCAAGCAGCTGAGCAGCCATTTTCAGATTTATCCCTTCTCATTGAGGAAACCAAACTCGGATTGACTAGGAACGGAAGAAAGGAGTATTGGCCTGTAATCTACAGAAGGCAGTACTGTAAATAAGATGCTTGTAAATATTTCATCCATCACCATTGAACTAAACTGATCTGCTTAACAGAGATGGGAAGTCAGTGTGTATAGTACTTGGACAGCAAGAATGATACAAATGTTCTGAACTTACGGAATTTTGGACCTACTAACTCCTAACTTACTTTTTATAAAACCATGTGGCTTTTTGGTTAGGCATAATGTACTTTAGACCAGCAAAATGTTTCTAGTGATTTTAGCTTCATGAGTCCATAATGTTTTGGTTCATACAGAGTTAAAGATGCTTTGTTTTTAATTTTAAAGCCCCAAGATTGGTTTAGGAACCCTGATAGCATTAAGAAAACCACAAAATGTTTTCAAATTTGGTACTGGTTCCCTAGTAGGTCCTTAGCTGTGGGAGTTGTTAGTAGCCCAAATCTAATGTAGGGAAAAGACAAGAGGAAGTCACTGTTAGCCGGAGATGCCAAATGATTACAGAACAATGTGCAGTTGCCAAATACTGCTTTCTCTTTCCCACCGAAATGCCTTTTGTCCTCATGTGCTTAGAGAGCTAATATATATATTTAGATTCTCTAGTATTCTGGCTCTCTTTCTTGGGAACAAGATCTTGATAAATGGTGTCATTTAATTTAATTTTTAAAAATTTTTTAAGGTTTATTTATGTAGAGAGAGAGAGAGAGAGGGAGAGAAAAGGAGAGAGCACAAGTGGAGGAGGGGCAGAGAGAAGAAGAGACAGAATCCCAAGCAGGCTTCACGCAATTAGCTCAGAGCTGATGCGGGGCTCGAACTCACGAACTGCAAGATCATGACCTGAGCTGAGATCAAGAGTCGGACGCTTAACTGACTGCACCACCCAGGCGCCCTGGTTTAATTTTCTTTTAAAGAAAAATATCCTATTGAAACGTAGGAGAGAATGGATTCTGATTGTAGCTCACATATTAACGTGGTTCATTGTTTAAATGTGGTACTTTCCCCCTCGGCTGCAAGTTGCTGAGATTTGGTGCCTGCGAACTATGATGATGTGAATGCATGTGACAGTCCCAGTCTTATGATAATTACTCGTAAGGAACACAGATAAACTTCCCGATAAGAGAAATACATTTTGGAGTTAGGAATCTCATGAACCTCACTATGAATTACTGCTATGAACCTCACTCCGAAATTAGTTTTCTGATTCAATTTATTCTTCCGTCTGTCTGTCCCGTCTCTTTTTTGTGGAGGAAAGAGTGCTGTGTTTTTTATTTCATACAGGATAAAGGAGTAGAAATTCCTTCCTCCCCAATTTGCCCACTTCCCCAGTTGAGGAGAACTTTTGAGATATATGCCTTACTTAGTACCTACTCTCTTTAACATGACTTGGAATAATTTTTGAGGTTTACTGACAGACATAAAAATCCCTTTGACTTCAGTGTGGTTGTTCGATAGAATGTGGATATTTTCTTTCTTTTTGACGTTGTCTCCGTTTAGTTTGGTGGTGGTGAAATTTACTTGCTGATTTTATTTTCCACTGAATGAAGTTTGTGCTTGAATGAAGAGTGTATCTTAAACCCTTTTTTTTTTTGGATGGATTGCACTTGGATAAAATAGGCACCACTGTGTTGATAATGTAATTAAATTCTTCACCATTATTTATCTAGGAATGTGACCATCGTTAAATTTAATTATAGTGTATTCCTTTTTGAATTTCAGTCTGCTGCTTTGTAAAAATAACTCTGTAATTGATACTTCAGTTTTTAAATTTGTAAATTCTAATCACTGTCATCCAGTTTATTAGAAATGAGGAGTCCAGGAGCTAACTCATGGTTCTGTACTCATTTTTAAAAATGGCTCGTAAAGGTTGAGGTATATTTGGTGACTTTTTCTGAGACCAAAAATAGGTGAGAAGTTGATGCAAGAAGATGTGGGTAGTGATTCCATGTTTGTTAGTAAATTGCCATCATGGAGGTCAGAGAAGGAACGAATTAAGTCATGGTAACTATTTTTTGTATGCCTTGTTCTTTGTCATCTGTAAAATTGACCTGGATCAGGTGTTATTTTGGGCTGGGAACAAAGCTTCGTTCAAAGCCTTCTGAGCTAATCGTTTTACTGTCATGTTGACCTTGTACACAGAATGAGATTAATGTGTATTATATAAGAAAAGAACTGATAAATATTTATTAAATGACAAATTTGGACCACAGGCTTTCTTCACCTTGCACAGTATAGTTATACACACACACACACACACCCTTTCTGGCATAGGGTCGTGTCCTGTACTTCTGTGGCTGTTTTATCTCAAAGTGTATTTCTGTTCTTTTTTTCTATTGCATCAGGTTTCTTTGGAATTGTTTGTGCCTGTACTTTTATGTTTCCCTACAGTGGTAAAGAATTATGCCGTAGTTTCATTGGCACCGTTAGATGAAGGAAAGGTGGCTGTCAACAAGATAAAAGCGAAACTGAGTAACTGTCTCAGAATACCGTGGACTTGTAAATCTTTAGTGTCCTGCTGACTTTTTCTTGGTTTCGTCGCCATCTCGAAGCGCATCTTGGAAGCCCCCGTTTGTTATGTAGTGATACAGCCGCTGAGGCAGGACTCAGTTACAGATAGCTCTGAGCATTCGTTGTGCCGATTACCGTAACATTTCCAAAGTATAAATATAAATACAAAAGATATTTCGGGCTTCTGCATGATATTGTGGGGGTGAGTCGAGCACCCCAGCCTCTCTCCCAGCATACACTGAGCTGCCTTTAGGAGAGCAATGGCATGGTTAGCCACCCCTGCATGTTTTCCATCCACTTCAGAGTAGAGTGCCTTAGCCAGGCCAGAGGTTTGCTTTGTGTCTCTGCTGACCAGAGTTACCCAGACCTGCGAGAAGTTTCTTGTCAGGTTACGGTACGAAAAATGTCCTCTCGTGCTTGACAAAAATGATTTCCCTCCATTTGAGGGGGGCATGGGATAGAACAACCTTTACCTGAATAGCGTATGTTACTGCCGCCTTTCCTGCTCCTTGAATAACATTCATGACCTTGAGTGTGTGGCACAGTTTAAAATTGTCACAAGGTGTGTCAGCGCTCCTCCATCCACACACAATCGATGCAGTTTATGACATTTAGTCTTAAGGGTAATAGATAAGAAACAAAATTGTCCTTGGCATTTTATTCATACCATGCTTAAAATACTCTTAATTCTAATTTTCAAAAAGCTCCATGCTGATGATGGTCTCGAATGTTATAGTACTATGACCAACATGGCGTTCATTTTAGTATAGAGGCTTGAGGAAGAGGAGTGTGTGTCTAGAGTTGCCCACGTTCTAAATAGGAACCAAAAGAGTATTGATCATGACCCAGAGTCCGGGCTTCGGAGGAATATGCAAAAGAGAAAGCAGGCATAGGGTCCACTTTAAGGAGAAGAAGGGATCATCTTAGTGCCCAGTGATCCTAGTGCAATGCAGAGTTTAAAATTTTCACACATTTCAATTTAAATCATCATTCCTCCACTAATTTCAAATTCAAATGTAAATTTGGAAGTTTCCTAAGGGTTCGGTTTTCAAAGAATTTATTTTGTAGTCAGTTGAAAAACCTTTGGAATGTACCTTGCTTGCCAAAGTAGACTTTGATTCAATCACCTGTGGAAAATAAAAAGGTAAACTGAAGGTGTTTGAGTCCAAGGCTCCATTGCCCCTTTATGTTTTAACTAGAAGCCTGTGTGTAACTCCTCCTTTCATTCTTCCTTTTAACTTGCCACCACTGAGGACAGTCGCCTACTTGCTTTACTGCAGCGCCTACATCTTGCCACATTCCAATCTCCTCGGTTGCCTTAGATCTCTTTGCTGGTCTGGGTCTGGGAACGTGCCGGAGGCAACAGAATAAAGCCGATGGGCTGGAACTTTTGGTTATGGGTCCCCCCCAAAAGGCGAAAGTAAACAGAGAAATCCTTGGTTGTGCTGATTCCTGTGTTCGGAATGGCCTTCAGCAGTTCTGGACTTGACTGAGCACTCTGTGGGAGATTTGTGAAGTCCAATTAGAATTTTCTTTGTCCTGTGAAGTGTCTGTGTAAGGTCGCATGTCCTTTCGTGAACACCCTGTGGTGTTCGTGAATAAGCTTCCTAGATTAGCTGCCAGTACTAGAACCTACCAGGAGGGATTGTAATTAGGATGCTGCATTTGAAGCACTTTGACATGTATATATTAAGTGACAGTTTTAACAGGCAAATGGTGTTAAACTAATCACTGTGAAACTTGAAAGTGTGATGCTCTCTACATTTTAGGGAGCTTAAGCAAATTTCTGACTTTTATTAATTATGTACCCCGTGTGATTTGCATAGTTTTCAGCTTTGACAGTGGCACAGATGACTGACATATTGGCAGGCAGTTACATTAGGGTATCTGGTAAATCATGGTTGTCTAGCTTTTCCAGAGAAAGTGGCAACATGTTACCTTCTTCCTTGCGTGAAGCCACGGGAGTGGGATCTAGTGGCTAATTCACTGCAGGGTTTCTGCGGTGCAAAATGAACCTAACCTTATTTTTTCACCCTACATGCTAGTAATATGCTTTGCTCTTTAATAAACAAATAAGCGACAGAGAGTAATCTAGCTGATTTTTTGGGTTCGTTTTTAAGCAGGGACATGCTCTTAAGACAGATCTTAAATGAGCTAATTATTTAGGGAAGCCAACAATGGTCTGCCATTTGTAGCCTTCACACAGATGGCCTGAGTGAGGGGATTGTGTTGCATTTGGTCAGAAAGGCCAGGTTCCCAGAATTGGAAAGTGGCACCAGGACTGATTTGAGAATCTTGTAACAAGGGCTTATCTCTGTAGGAAAGTCTGTGTGGCCATAACAGAAGGATTGTCTGGTCTCCTATAGACCATTCATTCACATTGTCTTACTCTTCACAGAATCATTTGTAGAAAGGTAGCCTAAAGCAGAGTGGTGCTGTTTTTAAAGCTTGTGAATTGGATCATGGCCTTAGCGTACCTAATGCTGCATGGAACTTAAAGACAATATTAAAAGATACCAGGATTGGGGATGCCTTATGGCTCTTCAGCTGAAGTCTTCTCTTGAGCAGTTTCTATGGGTAACCATGAAAATGTAGAATTGATGTTGGTTTTTTATTAAAACATACACAGTTCGCCGTGAGCCTTGATTCTTATATTCTTGACAAGCCCTTTATATTTCTAAGGAGTAAGTTCTTGACCTTAACTTGGAACATGTTCAGTTAGTACTTGATGTTACTAACCCATCGTTGGGAGGGATTTTCATCTCGCTAGATATGTGAATGTTGCATTTTAAATCTGTTTGAATTACTGGTATCAATCAGTATCAGACTTTAACAGCTGCTGATGAAAACTGCCCACAATATTAACATTGTAGGTTACTTTGTTTAGATAACTCAAACCCAATTAGCTTTCAGGAGACAAAGACCCAGCTACATGTAATGACTTGCTCGTTCCAAAATGAGCCAAGAAAATAGACTTCAGTATTAAACTCCCAATTTCAGTTGTTTTGCAAAAGTAGCATTTCCTCTGGGTCCTGGGGAAGGCAGTGAATTATTGCCCCGGTGCCGACTCCCTGATACCTACCTTGTCCCCTTCTCCTCCCATAGGACAAAATAGTTTAAATTTGTAGCCAGCTGTAGGAAAAGAAATTGCTGCTTTTCTGAGTAAGGCTTCATGCCCTGCGACTAAGGACAGGTGGGTGGCAGGAATCTTGCTGAATCAGTTGTTACGCTGTATAGCTCGCCCCCGTCGCAGTGTGTGCTTTCTGTAGTGTTCTGAGACCAGGGTGACTCCACCCCTTCTCAGGTACCTGTGAACACCACCAGTTACACAACTAGAATGCGTGTGCAACAAGCAGAGTATGTTAGTAAGATAAAGGGGAGCACAAAGTTTTTCATTTTCTCTTTCAAGTCGTTTAGTTGAGCATATTCATAATCGGTCTGTCGAGAACTCGCTGTGTTCGTGGTAAATAATGTAGCATTTTATCTGGTGTGTGGTGTGTGTGTATATACATATTTAATATGTACACATCTTTTCTGTGTATGATATATTCATATATACACGCAGTGCACTCGATTATCTGCAAAAGGGTACACCCGCGTTAGATCGGTTCTTCCTGTTGACCTAATCAGCACGTAACCCGTAACTCTGAGGCCTCTTCCGCCTCGAGAGCCCTGGTCTTTCCTACTTGCAGTTCATCTCAGCCCCCAAGGAGGGCCCTTGTGAAATACGTCACTTGCTGTTTCCCTTTCACCAGCGATTGTGAGCCAAAAAGACTCCAAAGACTATCTTTGGAGACAGATAGCTGCTTCCGGCAGGTTTGAGACTTCTGGCTCTGAATGGTGATGGGGCCCATTCCCGGCCAGAAGGCAGCTCTGGGAGCAGCTGTGCTCCAGAGCTCGATGGGGGAAAAGATCTAGCTCTTGCAGAAGTGGGGCTTCACAACTTGCTTAGAAGTTCCTTAGCTGCAGTGTTGCGAAGTCTTAGGTAATGTGATCCACAAACAGATCGCAAGCGTGCATTTCACTGTTCCTTCTGCATCGTTGGTATTACTGTTCCCCGTTGCTGGCCCCGATAATCAAGAGCCGACTGTTTCTTGCCGCTGGGCTGTAAGCCTTTGCCTTCTCAACTGGATTCCTGTTTATTTCTGCTGCTGTGAACCCCGAAAGGAATGCAGTAGGTTTTAATTTAAAATGGTTTCTATTATTGATAAATATTTATTGTAATAAACAGAAAAGAGTAAATAATTTTTAAATCCTTTTAACTGTTTTCAGATTGTCTTCTTTATTTTTCCTTGGTAGATGCAAGAGGGGAGGGTGCTCTGAGGGAGACTATTGTCCGGCCACTTGCCTCAGAATCATTGGTTATTTTAGAGCAGCACAGTACAAGGTCGTTTGTTTTGTGTTGCTGAAGAATGATCAGCCTGCTTGCTTCTGGGTATCCTACAAACCCTGGGACTTGATTCAGAAAGCCGAGTACCAGGCAGGTGGCAGCAACAGCTATTCATAGTGTCCTGCTCTTGACTTCCCCGGAACCGGCTGCTGGGCAGTATATGACAATGACCGGGTCACACTTCAGTTAGTCGGTGAGGCGGTTGCCTTAAACTTACTCACATTTTCTTATAGAAAATGTACGGTGTCAGTTTCCCAGGCTAATTCCACAAGAATCTAATGACACACACTTAGTACGCCTCAACTTTAGTTCAGCTTATAAACCATAAGCTTTTATTTTAAAAACTCCTGTTTTCTAACATTGCTTCTGAGAATTCCTTCTCTCTTTTACGTCAGAATTGGTTCCCAACTCTGGCAGCAGACATTTGAAGTTTTTTTTCTGTGACAGGATTTGAAGAGGGTAAGGGGAAAGTGCCCCATATTTTACCCCGGGGCTGCCTCTCCAGCGGTGCTTTTAATGCCCTGCCCCACCCAGCCCCTCGGTTGCCCGCTCAGTTCTCCCTGCCCTTTTGTCTGCAGACCTCGAACACCTAGCGGGTACCTGACACTTAGCAGGCTCGTACTAGGTAATAAGCAGCTTGGGGCCGTCCAAGCTCGGACCCTGGGCCTCCCAAGTATCTTACTCCTTCTTCCTGCTTTGCATCTTTTTTCCTTGCTCACAAATTTCCTGAAAGAAAACTTGACGATATCTGCTCCTTCCACTTTCCTTTTTGCTTTTTTTATTCCGAAGGTTTCTCCAGACCTCCCAAACTTTGAATGCCATGACTGTTTCTTAGTCATGTTCAGTTTGGCAAGCCTTGACCCAGGGCAAGTTACTTATTTTTTCTAAGCCTCCAATTCTTCACTCGTAAAATGGGATTGGTCACATTACTGTGCTCATGCATGTGTGTTGTGAATGATGCTTGGAGGTAGTTAGCACAGTGGGTGGTCTAAGGTAGGTGCTCAGTTTCTACTAACACCTAGGTCTCTATTTTTTTTTTTTTTTTTTTTTGGCCTTTGAACTCTCCCCTAAGCCTTATGACCTACTCACGACTTCCCTTTCCTTCTCTCTACCATCCTTTGTACCTTTTGTTGTCAATACATGGTGATGGTGAGACAGTTCTAAAAATAACTTGAAATGAATAAAATAAGATTGCCTTCTGAGAATCTCTTAGTAAAATCCACACAAATCGGGAGACAAGCATAAGCCAAGAAATTATGTAAATGTCTGATGAATCCTCAAACCCCAATTGAGGTGATTTGGTGTAATCTTATGGATGTGGAGATAAGTATGTGACTTGACTTAGTATACTGAAATCTAGTCAGCGTATCAGTTTTCTGGAAAAAGACTGTACATTGAAGGTAGATGGCCAGACTGTAGCCTAGCAAAGGAAGCCCATGTAGCCGAAAGGGTTTGCATGTATTACCCCAGACTTACCCAGGGATGGGGGGGGAGGGGTGAAAGGCCTACCTAGTCTTTGTGGCAAGTTATACCCACTGTGGGCCCCTGGGTTCATTAGAGCCAGTGGCACAGCATCAAGAAACTTGCCAATTATAGTTGGATTCCCTTGTTGATTGGCCACTGACATATGCTGGTCACAAGTCAGAAATACACAAGCTTTGGGTGTCAGTTGCAGTTTCCCGCTCAAATTAGGGTGTCCTCTTTTTCTTTCATGAGCTTATTAGTGGAAGTCAATTCTCAATTCAACTCTGCTTTTGGAGCATTGCCTGCCAGTGCGGACCAGACTGGATGCTTGTGAGTCATCACGGCGGACGTCACCTACGGCCCTCCCCCCAGATCCCTCTCACCTGTGACATCGGCCTGCTCCAGTCTCTTCGGGACCTCCTGTTATGACTCTTAAAAAAAAAATAAACTACATTTTCTTTTATGATGTCAAAAGTGATTTGTGTTATTTGTAAACTGTTTTTTAGAATAGAAAATTAAAACCACCTGTAGACCCAACCCCCAGAGATATCCACCACTTTGTGTTCTTTTTCCTTTTTTTTTTTTTTTTTTTTTTGGCCAAATCGAAAGCTTTATTAAAGTACTGTAAGTTTGGGCAAATAATGGATATTAATTTCTACATTTTAATTCTTTCTCCCCCTCCCCCAACATTTTTATCTGAATTCCAGTTAGTTAACATGGAGTGTACAATACAGTGATTCAACACTTGCATACAATGCCCAGTACTCATTACAAGTACACTCCTTAATCCCCATCACCTATTACCCCTTCCCCCCCCTCTTCTGGTAAGCATCTATTTGTTCTCTGTATAGTTAAGAGTCTGTTTCTTGGTTTGCCTCTCTGTTTCCCCCCTACCACCTCTCCCGCTTTGTTTTGTTTCTTAAATTCCACATATGAGTGAAATCATATGGTGTTTGTCTTTCTGACTTATTTTGCTTCACATTATACTTTAGCTCTATCCGTATTGTTGCAAGTGGCAAGATTTCATTATTTTTTATGGCTGAGTAGTCATTATCTACACACCACATGATCTTTTTCCATTCATCAGTTGATGGACACTTGGGCTGTTTCCATAATTTGGCTATTGTAGGAAATGCTGCTATAAACATCAGGGTGCATGTATCCCTTTTAAATAATTTTTTTATTTAGATTGCAGTCAGCTAACATACAGTGTAATATTAGGTTCAGATGTACAATATAGTGATTCTACACTTGCATACAACACATAGGATACAAAATCAATGTATAGAAATCTGTTGCATTTCTATACACCAGTAATGCAGCAGCAGAAAGAAAATTTGAGGAACCAATCCCATTTACAATTGCACCAAAACCAATAAGTTACCTAGGAATAAACCAAAGAGGAGAAAGACCTGTACTCTGAAAACTATAACACAAAGAAAGACATCCATACTCATGGAATGGAAGAACAAATATTGTTAAAACGTCTCTACTACCCAAAGCAATCTACACATTTAATGCAATCCCTACCAAAATACCAACAGCATTTTTCACAGAGCTAGAACAAATAATCCTAAAATTTGTATGGAACCACAAAAGGCCCTGAATAGCCAAAGCAACCTTGAAAAAGCAAAGCAAAGCTGGAGGCATCACATTTCTGGACTTGAAATTGTATTACAAAGCTGTAATAAAACAGTATGGTACTGGCACAAAGATAGACAAATAGCTCAATGGAACAGAATAGAAAACCCAGAAATGAACCCAGAACTATACGGTCAATTTTCTACAAAGCAGTGAAGAATACCCAGTGAGAAAAAGAAATCTCTTCAACAAATGGTGTTGGAAAACTGCGGACAGCAACATGCAAAAGAAGGTAACTGCACCACACACAAAAATAAATTCAAAATGGACTAAAGACCTAAATGTGAGAAGTGAAACCATTTATGGTTTCCTAAACCTTCTCCTAGAAGAGAACACAGGCAGTAACTGCTTTGACATTGGCCCTGCCTTGTGTTCATTTTTCTTGTGTAGGTGCCATATATATATATTTCAAGTAAAACTTAGATCACATTCCATGTACTGTGCTGCACCTTCTCTTCCTCATGTAATACAGCTTTCTGTCTTTCTAGGTCAGCTCCATTCTTAGTGGCTGCATTGTTTTCCATCCCATGAAAGCTTGATCAGTTCCGCCCCTACTGATGGACTTTGGGGTGATAACCAGTTTTTTTAATATAGTAACTGCAGCGAGCTCACAGATATATCTGTGTACCTTTCATTCGGCAAACATTGCTTGCGCACTTACTACACATTAGGTATCATGCTAGGCGCTATTTGTACCGGGCTGGACGAAACTGCTGTAATTTTCACCCTACGAAGGTAGAGCCTCAGTCGCATTCTCTCTCCAGAATAAAAACCACCAACTGCACGAGTGCTGAACGCCGGTAGGCGGAGCCTGAGGAGCCCTGCGCGCGCACTCCAGCTGCGGGTCAGGTGACGGCTCCCTGGCAACGGCTTGTTGCTAGCAACCGGGCGGTGGGCTCGGCTTGTTGCCGAGCTGCCTGCGGCGGGAGGCACCTGCCATGAATCCGCCGGGGTCCCTGGGGATCCTGGAGGAGAAGGAGGAGGAGCACTTGTCCACCCCGATTCTCGGGCCGTCCATATTCTCTGACAACCCTCGGGAGCGGATCCAAGCCCGGCGCCTCCGCATCGCCGCGCGCCTGGAAGCCCGCAGGCGGTGAGCCGGGGTCTGGCCGGGGATGACGGCGACGCAGGGCGGGGACGAGGCGGGCCCCACGCGTGAGCGGGACTTGTTTCTCTAGGAGCTAGGAAAAGTTTCTTTCAGAAGGTTCAAGCCAAGTATGGGACACTAAAACATTCATTACGCTTGTAAAGTCAAAGACGGAAATAGTAGGCCCCTTTCAGCACTTTTACTGAGAGCCATGCGCTGTCAGCAATCCACTGAAGACGCAGGCCATCCGTGACCTGCCCTCAGAGGTCCTTTTTTCCTCCTTCCGTCCCAACCTGCCTGCCTTCCACATGCATTTCTGGAGTGGGACCTCAGCTGTCACTTCTGCTGGTCTCAGTGGCTTATCTGGTTGTGTGACACAAACCCTCGTTCCTGAAGGATCTGACACTGATAATCATGATAACCTGCTCAGGCCAGGGTTGTTGCCTGTCCTTTCACAGACACAGTAGGCTGTCGTAAGAGGCACTGCATGATCTTCTGAACTCCTGAACACCTTCGCTGTGTAACAGCACTTCTACCTTGTCCTGCTGGTCAGGGTCAGCTACCCTACCAAGGTGGTGACTTCTTGTCTGCTGGCCATGGGACACAAGGGGCCCGGAGTGGTGTGGCTGTGTTCCAACAAAACTTTATTTATGGACACTGAGATTTGAATGCCATATAATGTTCATGTGTCACAAAGTATTCTTGATGTTTTGATCTTGTTTTTCTAAGTTAAGAAGCTTCACTTTTTTTTTTAAATTTAATGTTTTATTTATTTTTGAGAGAGAGAGAGAGACAGTGTGAGCAGGGGAGGGTCAGAGAGAGAGGGAGGCACAGAATCTGAAGCAGGCTCCCGGCTCTGAGCTGTCAGGACAGAGCCTGATGTGGGGCTCGAACCCACGAACTGCAAGATCATGACCTGAGCTGAAGCCGGATGCTCAACTGACTGAGCCACCCAGGCGCCCCAAGAAGCTTCACTTTTTAAAGGAAGTTTTAGGTTCACAGCACAATTGAATGGAAGGTACAGGGATGTCCCATATACCTTCTTGCCTTCACACACCCATAGCCTGTGCCACTATCAACGTCCCCCACCGGAGTGGTACATTTGTTACAAATGATGAACCTGCATTCATACATCATTACCCAATGTTCATAGTTTACGTTATAATTCACTCTTGGTGTTCTATGGATTTTAACAAAAATAGTGACCTGTACCTACCATTATAAGATCAAACAGAATAGTTTCATTTCTGAAAAAAACCCCAAGAATGGCTTGAACAGCTCGGTAGATGACAGTGACTTTTATTGAGATAATAAAGACAGTGATGGGGAAAGTGAGGCAGGATTTGGAAATCAAGAGTTTGGCTTTGGACATATTAAGTGAAGTTGGTTTTGGGGAAGACATTAAAACCTAGAGGTCCATTAGACAGGTGGACATGGTTTTAAACTCAGAAGAGAATCTGGGTTCGAGATGTCAGTTAAGAGAGTCAGCAGCATTATAATTGTATTGAAAACCATGGGAATGGATTAAATTACACTGGAAAAGAGGATAAAAAGAGATGAGAAGAGAGCTCAGGCCAAGCCCTAGGAAAGGTCTGCATTTAGAAATGGGTAGGAAAGGAAACTCTGGCAAAAGTGTCCATCATATAAGAATGACATAGAATGGCCACTTGGTCCTTGTGGAAAATAAGTGACGTGCAGTGGCATACCTAATTTAACACCTGGAGCTGGTAGTTTTTAAAACACAGCTAATAACAATAGCCTGGAAAGAAAAGCAGACAGTGAACATTTTCTTTGAGTGAACTTTGTTTATATAACCAGGCCAGTAAAATAATTTTACAAATAAAAGTAAATGTTCCAATACGAAATAAAATAGTAACAGATCAATACCTTTTAATTACATTAATGTATTTTTTTGCTGGGAGGGGTGGAGGGAGGAAGAAAAAACATGAAGAAACGTTTCCACAAGTGTTTTCAAAAGAATTCTGCAAGAGGTAGAGAATGATTGTAAATGGCAGAACTGAACTAACTAGCTACAAGCATGGATGTCGTAGCCCAACTCTGTTCTCCTTCTCCGTGTTCTGTGAATTCTCTTCCTTTCTAAAAAAATTTTTTTAATGTTTATTTTTGAGAGAGAAATAGAGTGTGAGTGAGGGAGGGGCAGCGAGAGAGGGAGACACAGAATTTGAAGCAGGCTCCAGGCTCTGAGCTGTCAGCACAGAGACCGATGCAAGCCTCGACCTCACGAACCATGAGATTATGACCTGAGCTGAAGTTGGACACTTAACCGACTGAGCCACTGAGGCGCCCCTGAATTAATTTCCTTGTTAGTTAAAGGATAAGAAATAGAAAGGTGCGATATCGAAGCCTACACATATATTATTTTTTTGAAATTTGTTTTAATGTTTTATTTATTTTTGAGAGAGAGAAAGAGACAGTGTGAGCAGGGGAGGGTCAGAGAGTGAGGCAGCTCAGAGACAGCTCTGAGCTAGCTGTCAGCACAGAGCCTGATGTGGGGCTCGAACCCACGAACGCAAGATCATGACCTGAGCCAAAGCCGGACGCTCAACCGACTGAGCCACCCAGGCGCCCCTACACATATATTATTAAAAGTCAACAGCAATTGCAGAAATTGTTTAGAACTTAGATCAACAAAAGATTTTTCAGAAAGGAGTGTTTTGTCACTGACCTTGTTTTGTTCCTGGCCCATGTTGATAATAAAAAGCAGACTTTTGGTCCGTTGTATTGTTTTAAATTATTTATAGGCTCCTCAATTACCTCTGGTGCGCCCTGCCCTAATTGCTTGGGCCTTGATATGCTACTGAGGTGTAGCTTTTGGGAAGAAACTGTTAATAGAATCAAATGTCACATAAAAATAAAGAACAGAATTAATAGGCTAAAGCTTCTGAAAATCCCAGTCTCTACCGTCTCAGTTGAAATTTGAAATTCCTGGGAGATGTGATTCGGGAGTGAGGATGACAGATGGAACACATACATTTATCTTGGATCTCTATCAAAACTCCATTAGCGTGACATTTAAAGGGATTAAATAAAAAAGACATAAACCCACGAAGTCAGGCAAAACAGAAGGACTCAATAGCAACAACATTTTGGAAGCTGGGAAGCCTAAGGACAGATGGTAGATGGCTTAGCAGATTCAAGAACATGGAATATAAACTGGTGGTGAGGAAAGCTGAGAGCCCCCTTGATTTACTCGGCAGTAAGTCTGCAAAAGGCCAGGAAATTGGAAACATCAGGTTCCTATGGAAGTAGAGGTGAGGAAGGGGACGAAAATAAGGTTTTGGAAAATTGAATAGTTGGATGTCAAGAACATTTTTCCCACCTTGCACAAAAGACCCGGAGTTTGGAGGAAGTGAAATGGAGGATCTATGGTTTGGGGCACGCTAGACAGAGATGAGGCAAGAACACTGTACTAAAAGCAAAGGGGGGCACCTGGGTGGCTCAGTTGGTTGAGCATCTGACTCTTGATCTCAGCTCAGGTCATGATACCAGGGTCATGGGACAGAGCTCCGTGTCAGACTGAGCATAGAGCCTACTTAAGATTCTCTGTCTCTCTCTCTCTCTCTCTCTCTCTCTCTCTCCTCTGTCCCCCCGTGTCAGACTGAGCATAGAGCCTACTTAAGATTCTCTGTCTCTCTCTCTCTCTCTCCTCTGTCCCCCTCTCCTTCTCTCTCTCACACACACAATCTCTCTCTCTCTGAAATAAAATAACAAAAGCAAGGGGGTTCTGTGACCCTGTGCACCCTGGAGATGAGACCTTGCTTTCCTTCTGCCCATTCTGGAAATTTGGGCTGTTGGAGCTTCACACCGCAGGCAGGAGATTGATGTCTCTCTGTAGAACCTGACCAGCCCCCCGGGAAGGATTCAAAGGCACTGAAAGCCAGATTTGCGCACCAGGCCATCCAAGTAGATCGTCCTGCACTCAAGTTCACTGTTAAGCTACCCCCTTGCATTCAGAGCTTTCGTTCAGTTTTTCCGTCTTACGGGGATAAGGTAGCCAACGATCTCTAGACGTCTGAGGAAAGTCTTTATCATGAAAGGTAGACACCAAAATGAACACACAGAAAAAAGCAACTTAGAGGAACTTGAGACTATGGGGGAAGAAAAGGCAAGCCTGTCATTAAGATGATCCAAGGAGAAAAAAGAAATGCTATCGCAACCATGGAACAAGAATAGGATGCTATTGAAAGGGGTGTTGAGAGAACAAAATAGAGCTCTTGGAAATTAAAATATTTGATAGAAATGGAAAACTCTAGAAGGGTTGGGAAGGGTTGTGGAATGGCACAGAAGATAGAGCAAAAAGAAAAATAGAAACTAGTAGAAAAAATATTTTTGAAAATTAGAGGACTAGTCCGGGAGATCTAGTATTCCTTTCTATTTTTTTTTTCTTTAAATGTTTGTTTACTTTTGAGTGAAAGGGAGAGAAAGTGTGAGTGGGGGAGGAGCAGAGAGAGAGGGGACAGAGGATCCGAAAGGGGCTCTGTGCTGACAGCAGAGAGCCTGATGAGGGCCTCCAAACAGGAACCGAACCACCAGATCATGACCTGAGCCCAAGTCAGACATTAACCAACTGAGCCACCCAGGCGCCCCTAGTATCACCTTTCTAGATCCATAAAGAAAGAGCAGAGCAAACAGAGGGGAGGAAATCATCACTGAAAGTATTTGAGAAAATTTATCGGAACTGAAGTTCACGAGTTTCCAGCTGGTGGGGAACACCTGACCGAAAATGTGCAGCCCAACGGATACAAGTAGACCCACCCACAAGCACACCATCGAGAAAGTTGAGTGTTACTGAAAAACCCAAGTTCAGCTGCCTGTTGCTTGAAAAGCCAATACTCAAGAGACAACTTTTGATTGGAAAAGAATCTGAGCTTTATTTAGAGGGCTGGCCCCCTGGGGAGAAGGCAGACTCTAGTTCAAAAACCAGCTCAGGTTTCCATCTGGCCTAAAGATTTTTAGAGGAACTTTAGGGCAGTTAATCAGTAAAAGGAGAGCACGGTGGTCCGTAACACTTCTTGATAGCAAGCAGACGCAATAGTGCCAGCTAGACGTTATCATGGCGGTCAGAGGTCAGAGGTCAGAGGTGGTGCCTGGGGTGGAGGGGTGGGGGAAGGTTGTGCGAGAGGGTTTGGTCCTGAGTCTTTCTAGGAAACAATGCAATGCATGATCTATAGATACACAAAGAAAGGTTTAATTAATCGATCACTTAGGCTAAAGAGCTTGCTAAAATGTAGGGGCACCTGGGTGGCTCAGTCAGTTAAGCGTCCGACTTCGGCTCAGGTCAAGATCTCACGGTCCGTGGGTTCAAGCCCCGCATCAGGCTCTGTGCTGACAGCTCGGAGCCTGGAGCCTGCTTTGGATTCTGTGTCTCCCTCTCTGTCTGCCTCTCCCCTGCTCAGGCTCTGTCTCTCTGTCTCTCTCTCTCAAAAAAAAAAATAATAAACATTAAAAAAGATTTATAAACAAAAAATGAAATGTAAAGACTACTAAAGTGGCCGGAGGGGCCGAAGCAGTGGCTTCCAGAGCACTGAGGACCAAGAGAAGGAGGCTACAAGTTTCCAGAATGGAAACAACTGTCACATGCAAAGAAAGGATTAAGAAACAGAGCAACTGCAGGTTTTTGAAATAGCAACACTGGAAGGTACAAGACAATGGAGCAATGCTCTCAAATTCTGAAGGAAAATGATTTCCAGCCCTAAACTCAAATCCCAGCCAAGCAATCAATTAAGTTCCAATTTTTTAAATCCTGGGAAGGGACTTTGATTGCTCAGGAGGTGGGGTATTCAAGAAGATGGCAGCCCATTGAGACCCCATGTACGGCAGTGGTGAGGAAGCAGTTTCCTGAAAGTGGGATTCAGCTCAAACCCGAGGAGCGAGAAGCCTGGGACAACTCCTTTGGAATATGCTAGGTCAGCATCGAACAACAGAGATACAATATGAGGGGCGCCTGGGTGGCTCAGTTGGTTGAGCAGCCGACTCGATTTCGGCTCAGGTCATGATCTTGTGGCTCGTATTCGAGCCCCGCATGGGGCTCTGTGCTGGTGGTGCAGAGTCTCCTTGGGATTTTCTTTCTCCCCTCGTTCTCACCCTTACCTCGCTTGTTCTCTCTCTCTCTCAAAATAAATAAATAAACTTAAAAAAAGAAATACAGTGTGAGCCACATAGGTAATTAAAAATATTCTACTGAAATTTCTGTAAATTTCTCAAAACACAAAACAAAACAAAAAATATTTCTAGTAGCTCCGTTAAAGTAAACAAAACAGGTGACATTAAATTTTGTAATTTATTTAACCTTCTGTATAAAAATATTATTTTAACATGTAATCAGTATAAATCATATTGAGATATTTTGCTTTTTTTTTCATTCAAAGTCTTCAAAATCTGTGTAGTTTGTATTTTATACTCACAGCGTATTTCAGGTTGGATCAGCCACTTGTGGGTAGTGGCTGCCATATTGGACAGTGCAGTGATAGGAAAGTCAAAAATAATAAGGAAAAAGCAGCAATGGGATTCAAGTTAAAACTAGGTAATAAGAGTTTGTGGCATAGTTATTTTTCTTTCTGGAGCACTGGCCTTTGCTCCAGAAAGTGGTTGGAAGGATTTTTAAATAGAGTTGGTGACTAATTGGTGATCAAAGTAGAAAGTCAAGAGAATGAGTGCATTTTGTCTGATAATGGGAAAACCATTAACCTGGCGATGTCTGAAGACTCCAGTAGAATGGAACAATTAGTTTTCTTAGCAATGGCAAAGAGTAGGTTCAATAAGAATAGGGAAGTGAATGACATGACAAGAAAGAAAGTTTTTGGTTAGATTTGGAGTTGGGAGGCGGTGGTAACTCAACTCCGTATTTCAAAAACAATGTAACACTATGTAGAGCTGTGCTGAACTTTGAACAAGGGAGTGGAGATGGAAGCCAGTATTAGAAAAAAAAAAATTCGAGAGTTGCCTGGGTGGCTCAGTTGGTTGAGCATCTGACTCTTGACTTCAGCTCAGGTCATGATGTTATGGTTCACGAGATTGAGCCCGGAGTCGGGCTCTGGGCTGAGAGTGAAGCCTGCTTGGGATTCTCTCTCTTCCTCCCTCTCTGGCCCTCTCCTACCCTCTTTCTTTCTCTCCCTCTTTCTCTTTCAAAATAAATGATAAACATTAAAAAAAAAAAGAAAGAAAGAAAAAAGGGGCCCTTGGGTGCCTCAGTCGGTTAAGCGTCGGACTCTTGATTTCAGCTCAGGTCATGATTTCCTGGTCCGTTAGATCGAATCCTGTGTCTGGCCCTGTGCTGACAGCTCAGAGCCTGGATCCTGCTTCAGAATCTCTGTCTCCCTCTCTCTCTGCCCCTCCCCGACTTGTGCTCTCTCAAAAGTAAACAAACATTTAAAAAAAATCAAGAAAGAATGAGACAAAGGGATCTGCTCATTTCACTGTGGATGAGATCATAAGACGATGGTTTCATTTTTCTTTTTTTAAAGGATTTTTAAAAATGTTTATTTATTTTGAGAGAGAGAGACAGAGAGAGAGACAGAGAGAGAGAGAGAGAATGCACAAGCAGGGGAGGGGCAGGGAGAAAGAGAATCCTAAGCAGGCTCCATTCTGTCAGCATGGAGCTTGACTCGGGGCTCAATCTTGTGAGATTGAGAAAATTGTGAGATCATGACCTGAACCAAAATCAAGAGTCACAGACTTAGCCAGCTGATCCACCTAAGTGCCCCATCATTTTTCTTAAGACAGTACTGGGAGCCCTTGTGGCCACTGTTCCCCAGAGAAGAGAGTGGACCCCCAGGCTGTAATGGTGTGATTGGTGGGGTCATTCCCCCCTGCCTCCTCTAAAGAAGCCCATAATCTAGAACCTTATTTTACCCCTCCGCTTTGGTCTTACTTTCTAATTAACACACACACTCACACACATGTACACACTGTTTGTAAAATTCAAGTAATACAAAAATATAGGAACTAGAAGTCCTCAGTAAAGCTCCCTTTCCTTAAATAACTACTGTCACCTTCCAAAAATAATCCTATGTGTATATAAGCCTATTTTATTTAAAAAAATTTTTTTAATGTTTTATTTATTTTTGAGAGAGAGAGAGACAGCGTGAGCAGGGGAGGGTCAGAGAGAGAGGGAGACACAGAATCTGAAGACAGGCTCCAGGCTCTGAGCTGCCAGCACAGAGCCTGACGCGGGGCTCGAACCCACGAACCGCGAGATCATGACCTGAGCTGAAGCCGGACGTTCAACCGACTGAGCCACCCGGGCGCCCCTATAAGCCTATTTTAAAAAGAAAATTTATATTATAGTTTACATATTGTTCTACAACTGGCTCTTTTTACTTAACTATTGTGGACATCTTTGCTGACTGCTAGATATTACATCATACTCTTTATAGGCTACAAAGTATTTTCTTCAATTGGCTCTTAAACAGGCCAGTATTAATATTTGTGTAAGAATGTTTCCATATTCCTGCTAGTATAGTCAGTGCTGTAATAATCATTCTCCCGCAGATTTCTCTGAGGACTTGCACAGATTTCTTTGAGTACTTTGTACAGAGAATTCCTGAACGTTGGGGCAGAGGGGAGGCATATTTAAGTTTGTGATAAATCTTGCCAAAGCGCCTTTGAGACAGGTTGTTACACTTCACATCCTCAGCCGGGGAGTAATATGAAGAACTGGGCACCCACATCTGTTGTTATTAATAACCTTTAAATCTTTCCTCGTCTGATATGGAGAGTAATGATACCTCACAGGCTTTTCACTTTCAGTTCTCTGGTTCTATGTGAAGTTGAACATATTCCCAAATGTCCATTTACTATATGTATTTCTTCTGTAAATTCCTTGTCCACATCCTTCGCTAGTCTTTCTAATTGGCATTTTGTCTCTTTTTTTGTATCGATTTGAGGGAGCCCATACTATTTTCTAGATGGCAAAATTTCGTTAAGTATCTTTGACCAGTTTATGCCTTGCTTTTCAAGGAGAAGAGTTTTAAATTTTAGGAAGTAAAGTCTTCCAATCTTTTTTCCCCCTTCCTTTGGTCTTATTCTCAGATGGGTTCCCTCCTGTGTCTACTTCTAGTGTTTTTATGATTGTGTTTTTTTTAAATGTTTAAATTTTTATCCATGTGGGGTGTATTTTTATATATGGTGTCATGTATGGTGGAAACTCTAAATATAGAATCTATGTACTGGAAATAACTTCAGTTTCTCTACTGTCTCCCATTATAGGGAAGTTCATGGAGAATATTTAGATGGAAAGAAAGAGAGTGAGGAAGATCAAAGCAAGAGCTACAAGCAGAAAGAAGAAAGCAGACTGGTATGAGCTGTGTGGCAAATGGGTCCCATCAACCAGTGACACTAGGGAGCTGGGTGTGATGTCATGGTTTTCATACCTTGCTAGAAGGATCTCAATAGAGATTCCATGTTCCTGCCTCTAGGCAGAGGTGAATTTGAATCTTTCCCATTGTGAGAGCTCTCTAGGAGTGAGCTTTCATGTTATTGGATGGGCTCTTCATAAGATCAAGTCCAAATGTTTAAGTTGCCCGTTCAAGGCCTACAGTTCCCATCCCAATTTCATGGTCTTCTGTCCACCGCTACCTACCTTGGGCCTTCTTCCCTCTGGCTTGGCTGATCTGCTCGCTCACCTCCAGTGCGGTTCCGTGCTTCCTGTTGTGTGCCTCTGATCATCCAGAATGCTAAGCCCCTCCCCTCCTCTCTTCCCCACTCTCCTCTACCTTTCTTCTCCTCTCCTCTCATCAGGATGCTTTCCCGTATTTCAAGACCATCTCAAGTCCCAACTTAAGTCCATGATACACATCCAATACTTCTCTGTGCCACGCATGTAATTTTAGACCATTTTCTCCCTTCTGTGACTTCAAATGTGTGTGCCTGCAGTGTCCCCAGGAGAGCTGTGAGCTCTATATCCCTGAGGAGTAGTGCCGAGCTTGGACTCCATAGTAAAAGAAAGTCATTGATGGATCTCCCACAGCAATGCCAGGGCTCCTGGGATATTTAATAAAGGATTTGGAACAAGAGGTGCAGGAAGAATCAACAACAGTTCCCAACAGCAAGCAGAACTGGCAAAGTGCTGCATTTAATTAATTGCTACATGAATAACATAGGCACTGGGACTGTAGGAATTGAGGTGAGCAGGAGGGCTCCCCAAGCGGGGCTGGTCGGGGAAGGTTATATGGAGAAAGTGGAATCTGAGCTGCATCTTGGGAAAACAAGTGGGATTTATAAAAGCAGAGAGGAGAGAGATGATTCCTGGCAGAAATCGGAGTGCACTTACTGGGGGAAAAAAGTTCAACTTACCGCGATGTCATTACAGAGCATAGAGATACATAGAGATCACTGTACAGTATGGTGTCAAGGCTAAGATGCTTTACGGCCGTGGAGAGAATGCGGCGGTGCCGTGTGCTCTTGTCCCAGATCTGATGCTTCCTGTGACGCATGAGCCACGCCACGTGTTCTTACTGATGTTACTTCATCAAAGGGCAGATGATCTCTGAGCGTTGCTGGGTAGGATAAAAAGGATATTGTATACAAACTGGAACATACTGTTATAGTTTATACTGATGTGATCTTCAAACTACTGATCCACGGTTCCTCCTGAGCACTCTTTGAGTGAAAAACCTGAAGAGATAATATTGTTTTCATGAGCAGCTTTTCCAGCTTCCTTTTGCTTAGGACTTGAGTCGTGTAACATGTGGCATAGAAAAGACATGTATAAAAACCAAATGCTACCTTCCTCAGTATCAAGACATTAATAACCAGTTTTGCCCTAAGACTTGGACAGGAAGGGCCCCTGTCCTTGGCCTTGCACTCATCAATCATTTTAAACAGGTGATTCTTCTGTTTCTTGTTTAATCTCGGTCTACTCCAATTTTCTAAAGATATCTTTCCAGGTTTTCTCTTAGCAGCTTTATTGTTCTGTCATTTACATTTTGGCCCGTAATCTATCTAGAATTGATTTTTTGTGTGTGGTATAAAGGTAAGGCTCAAGGTTCACTGCTTTGTATATGGATTTTTCATTGACCCAGCACCATTTATTGATTAGATCTTCCTTAAAAAAAAAAGAAGAAGAAAACAGAAAAAGAAAATATCATCCTTTTCCTCTGCATCATTTTCCCCACCTTTGTTGTGAATCAGATGATCACAAATGTGGGTTTGTTTCTAGATTCTGTATTCTGTTCTATTGGCCTAATAGTCTGACTTTGTTACAATTCCACATGATTTTAACTACTGTAGCCTTACAACAGGTCTTGACATCTGGTAAGGTAGGTCCTCCAACTTTGTGGTTCTTCAAGATTGTTTTGGCTATTCTTGAACCTTTGCATTTCCATATACATTTTACAAATCAGCTTGTCAATTTCCACCAAAAAACCTGCCAGATTTTAGTTGAGGTCACATTGAATCTATAGATCAATTTGGGAAAGAATTAGTATCTTATCAACAATGAGATTTATGATCCATGAGTATAAAATATTCCTCCAGTTATTTAGGTATTCTTTAATCTTGCTCAACAATGTTTTACACACTGTGTTGAGGCTGTATGTGTTTATTGCTGATATATAAAAGAACAGTTGGTTTTTATAGTGACCTGATACTCAGTTAACTCTGTCAAATTCAGTTGTTAATTCTAATAGTTTACCTATGGTTTCTTTTGTTCGTGTGTTATTTTTTTACATATATAATCATATCATCTGAAAATGACAGTTTTAGCTTTTCTTGTGTCCGTTGGTCTGTTGGTGACTGTAGCAGTTTAAGTTTTACTTTGAGTCTGAAATACTTGATGCAGAAATTTCTCATGTTCCCATTGTCTGAGCAGAAAATAGAAAATCGCTCAAAACTACAAGAAAGCCTTTATTTCCTTAGGCATGTAAAACCATTTGGTACAAGTGAAAAAACTGTAGCCATTTAAAAAAAAGTGTGGAGTACCCCAGATATCTAGGTTAAGGCTCTGTGCTGTATTCAGTAAAACTGCATTTCCAAATGTCTTCAGAAGGATGAGATGAAATAGAGCCTCTGATCATCTCAATGATTCCTTCGTATGGTGGTGTTTATAGTGCTCATTCAGAAATGAGTTGAGAGTTGGAGAATTTGTAAGTTCCAGAACAGACTTGGAAAAACCTAGGCATAGCTTAAGGATACCTGAACTTTTTTTTTTTTTTTTTTTAAAGCATGTGATCACCCAAAGGCCAGGAGCAAAGACACGGAGCGTGGAATTCAAAGAGGGATTTAGAAGGGGGATACCAATAGCAAAATTCCCGAGCCATTATTAGAGACCAGGGGGCAGCTAGCGGCAGTTCTCTCCTGTATTAGAGCCTCTTAGAAGACCCCATGTTACGTGAGCTTAAACGTGGAAGCCATTCCCTTGGGTTACTTAATAGTTCGGAGTGTAAGTACACTGTCCAGGGCTGCTATGGGGGCTCCTCGATATTGGGGACTTCACCTCCTTCTGCCTGTCCTTAGGTTGCTTTCCTCTGCTCATCGCGTCGTTCTCAAGCACCACATGCCAGCTCGGGAGAAGGGGGAACGGGGCAGCAGAGGGTACACCTCTTCCCATCAACGCACGACTCAGAAGTGGTACACATCACTTCTGCTCATGTTCTGTTGATCAGATTGTACTCTAGCTGCAAAGGAGGTTGGGAAGTGTATCCATTTTGGGAGGTCAAATGTCCAGCTAACATCAGGGGTTCTGTTACTCAAAGAAGAGGCGGGGGACAGGGATGTCAGAGGATGACTGCCATTTTCTGCCTCACCTCTCCCGCTGAATTCTCAGAAAGACCCCTGGCCGTGTCAATCACTTGGAGGTCTACTGGGGCAAGTGATGAGATGTACCTAGAGGGCCTGCCGGTGTGCGGGTTGGCTGGTCTGCACTCTAACGAGAATAAACAACAGTGCCTTCAGAATCACAGGTGCTCTGAAATTGTCATCCCTGACACCACACCCCAAACGTCCTGATGGAAATGGGTTGCCAAATAGATGCTACTCTTAAGGGTCTTAAGGTAGCTTTTGAGTCCTGCTTGGCTGCATGGAACAGCTACAGACAGTTGTGCAAAATGTTTCTAACTGCATAAATTCTTGTTTTCAGAAATTGGCTAAACTGTTGCTCTGTGGCACTGAGTTGGTGACAAATATCCAGGTAGCTACGGATATTAGAGAGGTCCACAGGAGAGTGGAAGAAGAGGAGATAAAGCGTCAGAGGTGAGGAATCCCTGTGGCTTGGGGACCTGAGGACGTCTCCTCTGTGGGTCCCCAAATTGTCCCCACTTATGGGAAAGTGGCTGTGTCAAACAGTCTAGTAGAATCCTCTTATTGCCCCTTTGGAATTCCTTCCTTCCTTCCTTCCTCCCACCCTCCCTCCCTCCCTCCTCCTTTTCTTCCTTCCTTCCTTTCTTTCTTCCTTCCTTCCTTCCTCCCTCCCTCCCTCCTCCTTTCCTTCCTTCCTTCCTTTCTTCCTTCCTTCCTTTCCTCTCTTCTTCCTCCTTTCCTACTGGACCATTGTAGCTCATGTCCACAGTACATGCAACTTCCTTCTGCCTCTCATGGACTGTGGCCAGAACTGACTTGGTGATTCCCAGCCATGCCAAAGAGTTAGGCTTTGATCTGTAACCACTGAGGAAAAATTCAAGGTCTTTTTTTTTTTTAATAAAATTTTTTAATGTTTATTTGTTTTTGAGAGACAGAGACAGAGTGCAAGTGGGGGAGGAGCAGAGAGAGAGGGAGACACAGAATCTGAAGCAGGTTCCAGGCTCTGAGCCATCAGCACAGAGCCCAATGTGGGGCTTGAACTCATGAACCGTGAGATCATGACCTGAGCCAAAGTCAGATGCTTAACCAACTGAGCCACCCAGGTGCCCTGGAAAAACTGAAGGTCTTAAGTGGCAGAGTTACAGGATAAATGTGGGTTTTAGAAAGATGACCTGACTCTTTTTCATTTTCTGAGGAAAAAAGTCAAGTGCACTATAATATGTACTGTGTGCTCTAGCTCAGAGGGAAGGAGGGAGGGGAGCACAAAATGGTTCAGTGGTGATTCCTGTCCTTCAGGGGTTTGTGCTGTTGTTTGGAGACAGTCTCATAGCATCACAGTGTGTGAAGGTGGAGAGAGAGTCTCTGTGTCTGGCCTCGCGTCCGTTCTCGGGAGGGGCCTCGCCTCTCAGCCTTCATGCCTTCCTTCCGTCTGGTCCCATCCTCAGTGTACTCCATCACAGAGTCTCTTTGGAATTTCTGGAAATTCTGGAAAGGCCATCCCTATTCTCCACTGCTGATTGTGGAGTTTCTCTGTTTGTGTGTTCCACCAGTCATTTCTTAATAATTTGGGAGAGGAGCGGTGCCTGGGTGGCTCCGTCAGTTAAGCGTCCGACTTCGGCTCAGGTCATGCTCTCGCAGTTCGTGGGTTTGAGCCCTGCATCGGGCTCTATGCTGACAGCTCAGAGCCTGGAGCCTGCTTCAGATTTTGTGTCTCCCTCTCTCTCTGCCCCTCCCCCGCTTGCACTCTGTCTCTCTCTGTCTCTCAAAAATAAATAAACATTAAAAAAATTAAAAAAAACTAATTTGGGAGAGGAATGGCCAGACACCTGAGGTCATGTTGATAATCAAAAATAATAACATGAGCACCATTCATTAAGGGACTGTTGTGCTGAGCACCACCTCACTTAATGCCCACCATGTGAATGCTCACTTAATGCAGCCGTGTGAAACTAGATGCTTCCATCCTCTCCATTTCACAGGTGAGAAAAACGCAGCTTGCAGAGGTTAAGTGGCTTGTCTAAAGTTGAGAGTCTCTCAGTAGCAAAGTCAGGCCTTGAACACAAGCTGTATGACTCCAGAGATCAAGTGCGTGTGTCGCAGAAGGATGTGGCAGAGTGACTCCTGATCTGCATGTGTGTGCCCGTGTGTGTGTGTGTAAGTAGGTATAGCTTTAAGGGTGATCTGTTTTCGTTATGTGCCACTTTCTCTATTTGATCTCTTACAGATAGTCAAGCGTTAAACTACAAGGAGATTTCTCACAGCCTGGGTGATGGCGAGTGAGAGTATCTGGAGGGAGTGCTTGTACAGACTCTCGAGCACCTGCCTGCCCAGACAGGAGGCAGGACCCAGAGGTGGGCTGGCGTGATGGGTGTGTTTGTATTTGCAGACTTGAAAAGCTGGAGAACGAAGTCAAGACGAGCCAGGACAAATATGATGAAATCACCGTGAAGTGGGAGGAGGGCAAACAGAAGCGAATCCCTCAGGATCTGTGGGACATGCTCAACACCCAGCAGGCACACTGTGCCGGGCTGATAGAAGACAAGAACAAGCTTATCAGCGACTTACAGCAGGCAAGGGTCCCGGGCCCCTTGCCCCCAGCCACTTGGGCTCTGGCTGGGGGAAGCGACTGGCTTATTGGTTTGCTCTTCCTGAATGGAGGCCTTACTTCATTACTCAGATGATTGCACACCTCAGGCAACAAACTCACCCAGAACGAAAAGCTTTTTAGTTATTTTAGAATTACTGGCAACCTTCGAAAGACGTACGTTCATCGCGAATGCTTTTTCAGATTTCCTCTTCTCAGTTAAGGAATGGAGCTTGGGCTGCAGGAGCTGTGTTCCCGTGTGGAGCCTGGGTGTTCATGGCTCAGCTGAGATGCCTTAGCGCTCTGGGAGCTTACAAAGAGGTTTGTAGCAAGTGGTCACGGACAGTTTGATCCCGTGCTGCTCATTTGGGCTTTGCCCCGAGCTGAGGCCACTCTGATCCATCCGCCTGTGCCTTCTCCCGGGGATCCTCAGAGTCTCCTGAAGCTACTTTTCCTTTGCACAGTTGCGATTCCGAGTGTTCATGGATATTGAAGAGAGAGGTCCCGGTGGTGCGTGCTTGGCACCCCTTGCTTTTGTCTCGCTTGGTGACCAACCTTTGATGTGTTCTTTTCTAGGAGTTAAAAACAAAAGATGACCAGTATGTAAAGGATTTGAAGAAACAGTCAGATGACATTTGCCTGCTCCTGGAGAGGATGGAAGAGCAAGTGAAGAACGTGATGAAAACCTTCCGTCAAGAGCTCAATCACATTGAGGTAACAGGGTGTGAAAGATGTCTCGTCCTCTGCTTTCTGCCCCTTAATTGATTTACCCATTCATTCACTCATCCAACAAATATTCATCAAGTGGCTACTATGTGCCAGGCACTGGACCAGGGGCTGGGGATATAGCCATGAACAAAACAAAGTCCTTGATGGAATCCGTATTCTAGTAGAAGACAGCTAGACAATAAATAGATAGACTGCTAAATATATACTTGGACAGGTAGAAATAAGTGCTTTGAAAGAAAATAAAACTATGTAAGAGTAAGAAGCGTGGGGGGGTGGGTACGTGAGCTGTTTGCTGTACTAATGGCAGCCAGGGGTGGGGCATGGGAAAGCAGGTTCAGGAATCAATACTCTGAATCTGAATGAAATGATAAGGATTGAGATTGAGACCAGCCTTCCAAAATGGAAGGGAGCCAAGAGGGCGGGGACTTCTCTCTTTGGATTATTATAGACCTGTTTCTGCATTCTGCTCCCCTTGTGAGCAACATGCCCCTTTGTTTCCCGGGAACCAGCCGTAGCGATGCAGCAGCCCTGGGTGTGACTGAATTGTATGCCAGGCTTTGCCCTGTGACTGCCACCAAGGGCATGGCCCTTCCTCCAGCTCCCTCCTCTGAGACCCACTGAGCCACAGGACAGGTGGTACATTTCCTCCCTAAATTTGTGTGAAGCCCGGACTTCATAACACTAATTAGCACGCAACTCCTTCCATGGCCATTTGGTCCCGTGAAACTTGGCAAGTCTGCCTTTGGCTCTGACTTGGACCGTGTGGTTGGTACATGGCACATGTGCCATTACTTACGAGTTCTGTAATGCTGTGGGACCTACCTAATCAGCACAGATGCCAGAGCCTCTTCCTTCTTGGTTGTAGAAAGCATTTGAAATGGAGCGACAAGACCTGCTGACCAGTAATAAGAAGATCTGGGAGCAGGCCCTGCAGGCTCACAAAGCCAAAGAGGTAAAGGGGCGGCGGGTAGGGGAAGGGCTGGCGGACGTGTCAAGGGCGACCCATGGGGTCTGGGGCAATTTCTACTGTGACAGAATTTGTTAGCCTTTTTGTCTCTTGGGGAGGATTGCCATGGCAGACATTTATCACTACCCTTCATGGTTAATCAGGGTGGCCCTGCGGATGGTGGGTGCTTCTGGTGGTGGTGAATACCATGGTCCTGTGGCTCTCTTCTTTTTATCCTGAGCGTCTACTCCAGCCATGGATGTTCGTGGCCCAACAAGATGTTTTAAGATGTTTTAAAGGGTGTGGGGTTATCACTTTACTTTAGAGACACAAAGAACGAAGAAATAGCTTGACCCGGATCCAATGGGTCTTTTTTGAGACATACAAAGGTCTGACCACAGGTCCGTGTCTGAGTTCTATTTGAAAAATTTTTTAATGTTTATTTATTTTTGAGAGAGAGAGAGAGAGAGAGAGGGAGAGGGAGACAGAGCAAGAGTGGGGGAGGGGCAGAGAGAGGGACACATACAGAATCTGAAGCAGGCTGCAGGCTCTGAGCTGTCAGCACAGAGCCCGACATGGGACTCCAACTCACAGACTGCGAGATCATGACCTGAGCTGAAGTTGGACGCTTAACCAACTGAGCTACCCAGGCGCCCCCTGTGTCTGATTTCTTAACGGAACATTCCTCTTGGAGTTTCTCAAGTAAGGAAGCTCCAGTGTAAGTTAAACTGTACACAGCCTTGGGGGCACAGGAGCTTCTGAGGGCTGACCAGCGCCCTCCAGCTCCATGACACTTTGAGACCCTTCCCTGTGTCACGTTTGTCAGGCCCCCTGAGTGGGGGCAGGGACAGGGCTGACGCTCCCCTTGTCTTCCTGTGCCTTCAGCTGGAGTATCTTCTGAACCGCATCAAGAAGGCGGAGGAGTACGAGAAGCAGCTGAACAAGCAGCGGGTGTGGGACTGTGAAGAGTACAACAAGATCAAGATCAAGTTGGAGCAGGATGTGCAGGTCTGACTTGTTGCTCGGCGTCTGGGTAGCAGAGCAGACGGAGCACCTGTGCCTGTTCTATCCTTGGTGACTGCCCCGAGTGTTCTAGGGTTAATCCGTTCCATAGATAGGTAGGTGTGCATTATCTGCTCTCTTTCAAGCCATCATATCTGAAGGAATTCATGGGCAGGATGTATGTGGAGGAATTCTTTCTTTAATGAACCATGGAGAGCTGCAAAACTGGCAACCATGACCTGTGGAATTGCTGAGAGGATTGTGCATGTTGGCTGAGCAAAGGGAAGGGTTCCCTGGGGCAAGTTTATCCCGAGCCGCCATCTACTGAGTGTCTATCAGCACGTAAGGCACAGTATCTCCAATCCTCACACTAACATGCAAGGGAGGAATCACAGCATTTTATATGCCAGGAAATAGGCTCAGAGACAAGGCTACTTACCTAGTAAATGGTGGGTCCTGGATTCAAACCCAACTCTGTCTGGCTCAGTAACCAATAATGTCCCTAATATTCCGAATAGCCCCCGGCTGACAGGTGGACATCGCAGTAGGGCAGATTTTGACTTGCCACCAGAAAGAACTTTCTAGGGGCACCTGGCTGGCTCAGTCAGTTAAGCTTCCGACTTCGGCTTAGGTCATGATCTCACAGCTCGTGGGTTCGAGCCCCACATCGGGCTCTGTGCTGACAGCCTAGAGCCTGGAGCCTGCTTCGGATTCTGGGTCTCCCTCTCTCTCTGCCCCTCCCCCACTTGCACTCTGTCTCTTTCAAAAATAAATAAACATTAAAAAAAAGAAAAAAGAAAAAGAAAGAACTTTTTTTTTTTACCTTAAAGACTCATTTATTCATTTTTTCCACAAATACTTATTGAAAACCTACAATGTGTCAAACACTGCTCTGGGCAAGAAAGAACTTTCTAATAAAACTATCCAATACAGAAAGGGTCATCCCACAAAACAAGGAGTCTTTTCTCTCATAAAATATTTAAAGGCTGCGTGACTGTGGCTGTCTTCAAGGCTGAGGAAAGATTCTTGCCGTTGGAAGGAGGTTACATTTTCTGGTTTCTGAAGTTCTTTCTAAGCCTAGGATCCTGTGCTGCAAAGTTAGTTAAAAAAAGCGCATTCTAATTACATTTAGGTGTGATGTAATTACCTCTTAATATTTAAACATGATCTATTCAGTTGAATTTCTGTCTTGAAAAACGTGTTAGACTAAAGCTTTTCCACATGGCCTTTGGTAGAATTTTGGGTCTTACTAGCCTTGTGGCTTTATCTAACAGGGTTGAATTAACCCCCTACCAGACTACAAATATTCTTAACAGCCTGGAGAATTTTCCTGAGCCTTTCTCATATTAATGTCATGGACGTGACAGTCCCTGACAAAGAACAGTGGAGGTCTGTGAGAGCAGCGCTGTTTGTGTGCGCCGTGTACATTACACGTTTAATAAACATGCCTATTGTTGAGCTTTCTTAAGTTATTTTGGCTCTATGATAATTTATGTGACAAAACTACGTGTCCCTGGCCTCAAACAGTGAAATAATGGAAACTCATGCTCTTTTATTTGTCGTTTTGTTTTTCCTTTTGTGTTAAGAGCATGTAACACAAGATCTACTGTCTTAGCAAATTTTTAAATGTACAATAACAGCCTTGTTACTCATAGACCTTCTGTTGTACCATTAGAGATTCCCAGAACTTATTCATCTCATCCCATAACTGAAACTTTGTGCCCTTTGACCAGCGCCTCCCTGTTTCCCCTCCCCCAGCCCCTGGCAGCCCCTGGTAGCAAAAATTCTACTCTACGCTTCTATGAGTCTGTTTTAGATCCCACATACAAGTGAGACCATGCAGCATTTGTCTTTCTGTGTCTGGCTTATTTATTTCACTTAGCATAATGTCTTCCACATCCATCCATGTCGTTGCAAATGGCAGAATTTCCTTCTTTTTTAAGGCTGAATAATAGTTCATTGTATGCAGGTACCACATTTTCTTTTCCTGTTAGTCCATCGATGGACATTTGGGTTGTTTCTGTATCTTGGCTATTGTGAATAATGCTGCAGCAAACACAGGAGCACAGATACCTCTTCAAGATCCAGATTTCAATTTCTTTGGATCTATAGCCAGAAGTGGGATTACTGGACCAAAGGGTAGTTCTGTTTTTTTGATCTCTTGAGGAACTTCCATATTGTTCCCACAGGGGCCGCACCAGTTTACATTCCCACCGCCAGTGCACAGGGTTCTCTCCTCCATATCCTTGCCAGCACTTGTTGACAATAGCTATCCTAAGAGGTGTGAGATGATATATCATTGTAGTTTTGATTTGCATTTCCCTGAGGAGTAGGGTTGTTGAGCACCTTTCCAAAAACTTATCTGTCATTTGTATGGTTTTTTTTGGAGAAATGTCTATTCAAGTCCTTTGCCTGTTTTCTTTTTTTTTAAGTTTATTTGTTTATTTTGAGAGAGAGAGAGAGAGTGTGTGTGTGTGTGTGTGTGTGTGTGTGTTTGCACAGGAGCAGGGGATGGGGAGGGAGGGAGGGGAAAGAGAGAGAGAGAGAGAGAAAGAGAGAGAGAGAGAAAGAGAGAGAATCCCAAGCAGGTTCTGCGCTGTCAGCACTCACAAACTGTGAGATCATGATCTGAGCCAAAATTAGGAGTGGACACTCAACTGACTGAGGCACCCAGGTGCCCCTCCTTTGTCTATTTTCTAATTGTTTAATTTATTATTATTATTATTATTGCTATTAAGTTGTAGGAGTGCAACCTCATGTTCTTAATCTAATCTTGAAATGCTTGAACAAAGCCAAACAATTCTGGAACGTGAGGAGATTTTGGGCGTAGGGGGTAATGTAAGACTGGGGAGATGAGGGACAGAGAGGCAGAGAGTCTGGGGCACCAGATCTCCTTGCTCACCCTGTCTGGTTGGGCTATACGTGGAATGTCGGTGTGCAGGAGGCAGGCAGGTGGAGACCTTCAGATGGGGAAGTGTGTGCAATTCCTATGCACAACAGTTCTTTCCTGCATTAGAAGAGAAACTGTACCCCCTTATCCTTTAACCAGGAGCAGATAGTCAGATCAGGGATTACCATACTGCAATATGTGGGATATTTTAGCAGATCAAACTTTATCCTGGTGCCTCTTAAGTATACTTTCACTAGCCATAAAAGTCAGATAGCATTGATTTTTGTCAAGAAGAGGTAACATGCAGCTCAACATGAGATTTGACATTCGCTCTTCCTAAGTCATTCATAGCACTGTGTCCGTTCTGACATACAGAAGTAAAAGTTTGCAAACCGCAAACATACGAAGGATCCAACACACATAGATTTGGTTTGATGGGTAAAGTACGAGAAGTAAAAAAGAGAATGTGTACTTCCCACGTGCTTCCTGCCAGCAAGGTCACATTATTAATGAACTAAGGGAAGCCTGTAAACAAGATGCCCTCCAGAAGGATTTTAGCACACTGGCCCACCACCCCAAAATAAGACTACTAGAAACACTTAGTTCTTGATACAGGAAGCAAATGTTTTCATTTTGGATCCTACATGTGCTTTTAACATTGAAAAACAGTTTAGTTCAACTTCAGGGACTGTTACATTTAATACCAGAATATGAATCACAAAAAATCAGATACAGGTTACATATTTAACAAACATTGTAAGCTTACATTGGTGCAAAACGCACAGTTTAGCAGGTTACAGTTCCTGAGAGTAGAGATGGAGAGGCCCAGTGAGATCTCTGAGGTCAGCCCACCAGGCCAGGGGAAAGGCTGTGATAAATTTCCATTCTGCTTGGGGCAATGATGGCAGCTGGTTTTCTGGAGTGTGTGAACAGGAGATTGCATGGAAATCGACTGCCAAGAAGCTGGTACTGGTGCAGGAAAAACAGGGGAAGGCACGATCAACACCTTCGGTACCCATAACATTGAAGGACTTTTGTGGCAGGTTAGATCGTAATCCTTATAAATTATTCACAAAAACCGAACACGATGGCTCACCATTTGTTTTGGGAACATAAAGCGCAACTTGGCAAAACTATCTTTGGATAATTGCAGAAGAAGCCCAGACCGTTAACACAATCCATTACAATTTTAAAAATAGAAAACCCTCTTCGAAGTATGACAGCTGAGGACGGCCTTATGTTGAGACTCAAACCTGACATAATTAATAATAGAGTCACCGGTATCAAAATTATCTTGAGCAGAGGGTGTTGAAAACAAGTAATGGGTGATGTCATTCATGTAACCACCTGCTGCAGATACTACAGGTGCTGTGAGACTACAAGACTATCAGTTCTGAAAGTTCACTGACAGCAATTGCCAATCACTCCCAAGTGGCATCATGACCATGGGGCCAGCAGAGGTCTTGGGCGAGAGCTGGGGGGACGGAGCGGCTGAACTGCCAGCCAGTAGAGATGATAAGCACACAGTGCCTGTTGCATTGCTGGTCCTTCTAAGCACCAGTCTCCTAGGGACATAGTCTAGGGAAGAGCAGGAGTAGATGTGTTCCACAAGAGAAAAGAAAATCAGCTAATAAATATTTAACCACAAACTCAAGCAAAGAAATGCAAATTAAAACAGGTGACAGGGTTTCTTTGTTGTTTTGCATGTAAAATCAGATCAGAGGTGAGTTCTTTCAGGTCACAGAGGAAAAGACATGGCTTGATTACCTTAGTTCCGAGTTTTGAACCTGAACTGTGTTCAGTTCCGTGAAGTATTAGTGGCGGTTTCATAAAACTAACAAAGAAGGTGAGTCATTCATTTTTTTCCCTTTCCAGACGTATTATGTAGCAAAAGTACAGAGTCCATTTTCATGGTATTATCTAATAATCTGCCTTCAAGAGTAAAATTTACATGAACGTTCACGTGATAGAGCTTGCATTTGTAACTCGCCTGCTCTCACTTTGTTATAAATATAAAGACTGTTCTATGGCCAAATAATTTTGGGACATGTGTGTTCGTGATAGGGGCTTATTGCAAAGCTACAAGAAAAAGGAGGTCCCTGGATGTCCTTAGAGCAAACACCAGGCACTCTGGTGTCTCAGGGTTCCTGACAGCACGTCGGTCAAGACTGACCAGCCATTCATTGTCATTCCAAGTCAGAGCAGCTCTGGAGACCTTCCTTCTCTGCGGGTGTTCGTCCCTTCCCAGCTTGTCTCCACCCAACAAGAAGCTTTTCTGTTGGACTTTGTGCTGAGCCAACTCATAGGCCAGCGGCCTTCCCGGTGTTCAGGGCTGATCACATTTGAAGCAATGGCGCTGGTTTCATTCGGAGCACAGGGGCATAGATCATTGCGAGTTTTCGGGAAGAGGTGCTGAGAGTCGCTGTCTCTTGAAGACACGCAGGGCCATCCCTAGAAGGGGACAAGGCCGAGAGTGATTCAGCCCGGGATGACTCAGGATAATTGGATAACTGCACTTGAAATAAGGCAGTTTCTGTACTGTCAGTGTCATAGGCACTTCAGGAAATTGTTCAAGTCAAAAATTTTGAAATTAAATTTTCATCATGCTCAGGAGGAGTCCAGTGCAGCTCCTGCCCGCTCCTTGCCCCTCCCAACGGGCTACCCAAGGGCCAAGGGCCTGTGCTTGAGCTTCACAGCCAACCCCATGCCGTGCTCAGTGCCCACGGGCTGTGCAGAATCGGGCACTTGCACGCACAGCCAGTGGGAGTACAAACCATAGACCCTCTTTGGAAAGCAATTAGTTGAGAGCTTTTGACCTAGTTAATTCCACTTCTGAGAATCAGCCTTAAGAAAATAAATAAAATACCCATAAAATTTTAAATAGAATCATTCCCAGCATTATTTTTATAATATCGAGAATTATCAAAACAATCTAAATGTACAATGGTAGGGAAATGGTAAAATAGTACGGTATATGATGAATGTTATATTTCATATATGATAAGTGGTCATAATATATAAAAATATTATGCACCATTAAAATAACATTGATAAAACTAACATGGAAAATTCTTGTTATACTATTAAAGGAGAAAAGTAGAATATAAAACTGTAGCTATGGTTTGATCTTAGCTATGTAATGAACGCTGGAAAGAAACATGCCGATAGGTTAACAGAAGATGTCTCTTTGAGATGGAATTTGGGTAAAATTTTCCTTCCCCTTCTATGTCTTCTCCTTCTTTCTCCTTTACTGTACTTTCCGCATTTTCTACAATGAGCAAGTATTACTTTCACAATCAGGAAAACTTTTTATACAGAAAAGCATATAGTTAGAAAAAAGCAAATAAAAAGTCGACTCAGCCAGTATGGAAATTGAGAGGTAGTTAGTTATAATCCCAGTGACCTGTATGTTCACTGACCACCTGTGATAGGTATTGCGGGCTTTTGTTCTGAAAAGAGATCTGAACACCTGCCCCATAAACGGAGATTTAGAGCTCCCTGGGAGAGGCAAATATTGGGATACTCTGGACTAATTCTCTCGTTTACAACAGGGATCAATGTCAGTGCCTTTGTTCTCTGCATTACCTCCTAGCCAGTTATTCTCCTTGAGGATGACCCAGGGGTCCAGGGGGAGCTGCCTGGAATCACTCCTATGTGTTTTTTTAAAATGTTATTTATTTAGAGAGGGAGAGAGTGCAAACAGGGAAGGAGCAAAAAGAGAGAGGGAGAGAGAGAATTCCAAGCAGACTCCACGCTCAGCACAGAGCCCGACCCGGGGCTCCATCTCACAACTGTGAGATCATGACCAGAGCCGAAATCAAGAGTCAGATGCTTAACCGACTGAGCCACCCAGGCGCTCCCATCACTTCCCAGGTTGATCCCTTGGCTCTGTAGCCCTGTGGCGGGAGATGAGGGAGAAGAAGCCTTGAAAGAGCGCCACATGTCACATGCCCCAGCTTTGTCAAGATCAGATTACGTTTCATTGCATCCTCTGTTCCTGCATTTCCACTCCCGAGAGGCAGGAGCGAGCTTGCCTGTATTTGTCCTGCCTCTAGCCTTGCCCTGCTCTCAGCAGTTTTTGTTTGTTTGTTTTTGTTTTTGAACCAACTGTCAATGTGATCTTTCTATACTGCCCAGACTGGTCACTCCACTTTCCTGTTGAGATCTTTAGTGGCCCTCCATGGTTCTCATAAAGCTTTAAAGTCCTCACTTGATACGACCCTGCTGCTCTGTCAGCCTCTTTTCTGACCATTCCCAGCCTCGTACCTCACACCCTAACCTGCTCGTGATTTCTCCAAAGCACCTCTGTCCCCTTGCTTCTCTGGAGAAGTGTCCCCTCGAGTGTCCACCTGAGTAGTAACTCCTACTCATTTTCCAGGTCTCAGTTAGACATGCTCGTGCGGACTGTTTGGGGACGCCTGCCTGGCCTTCGAGGCCACAGAGAGTCCCATGCCACCCTGTGCCTATCCCCCTCTTACTTGTTGTCACCACGGCTTGCTGATACCCCCTAGATAGGACACGACTGTGTCTCTTCCACCAGCGTTTTCTCAGCAGCATCTGGAAAAGTGTTGACGTTTAGCAGGTACTCAAATATTTGCTGAATGAACGAATACAACTAATGGAAATCCAGAAGGAAGGGATGGTTGTGTCTAGCCTCCTTTAAAATGAACACCGTTTGCTAAACACAAACACTGCCAATTGGAGGTCAGCGTGGGGACGTTGCAAGCTTCTGTGCCAATATTCACTTGTATGGTGTTTTTAGTGGGGTGACATGTATCTCCATAGGGTCTGGTGCGGAGCAGGGGAGGGGGCCAGCCGTGAAGGCTCTGTCATCTCTCTTAGGCTTTAGGGACATAGGCTTGGGCTTGCAGTCGAATGATGCATTATTTCCTGGCTGGCCTTTCATTTGCCTCTACTGACAGATTTCCTAAGAATTCAGGTGGAGGTTTTTGTGCCTACGTTTCCTCTGACATGACTCCTGAATGGAGTATTGGGGACCCTCAGGCACAATAGATGATACCAAGGCCAGTCAGTATTATTATTTTCTTTAACCTTTAGATTCTTGAGCAGCAGCTCCAGCAGATGAAAGCAACTTACCAGCTAAACCAAGAGAAGTTGGAGTACAACGTCCAAGTGCTGAAGAAGAGAGACGAAGAAAGCACAATGATTAAGTCCCAGCAGAAAAGGAAGATCAATCGGTGAGCGAGCACGCAGACCGTCGACTCTTCCATCCTGAAGATGGTGATGGCGATGAAGTCTTCCCTTCCAGAGGAGTGGAGGCTGTTACAGATTTAGCTAATTCTTAATTAAAAGAGGTTTTTGTTTTGTTGGAAAAGATAATATTTCAGCTGCTCCCTCCCTTCCCCCAGAAAGAATGTACAGCAAATGTCTGTCTCTGATCCTCCATTTTGTGTGGTTCCTCTTTCCCACCTCTTTGTTTCTTCCAGAATTTCTTTGACCACATACAAGCAAACACAGACAAATCTTCTCACCGGCCCCCTCTGTTTGTAAACCAAATGATAGCCTTCTATACACACGGTTTTGTATCTTGACAATGTTTCCAGACCAGTTCATAAAGAGCTCTCACATTATTTCTTAGGTTGCCTAACCTCCACTTGCACATACTGTGATTTAATGTCCCTGTGGGTGGACATTTAGATTGCTTCTAATCCTTTGCTGTTGCAAATGATTCGGACATAGGTCCTCATGTCAGTGTCTCATGTTGCATATGCACAGAGCTGTCCGTAGAATACATTCTCAACTTGTTATTACAGAAGTGGTACATGTGCATCTTGGAGAATTAGAAAATACCCCAAGTGAAAGTAAGATAAAAACATAAAAACAGTATATTCCTACCACCAGGGATTAAGTGTATAGTGTGTATCTTTTCTGGATCTCTCCTCTCTCTCTCTCTCTCTCTCTCTCTCTCTCTCTCCATCTGTGATGGCCACTAATCTGTACAGCCAGTTAGGAGTTCTCTGGGAAGCCTTCCTGAGGAAGTGAAACAGTGAAGGGGGGAGGGATGTGAATTGGGAAAAAGGAGTTAAGCCTCTGGGGTAGACAGGGCCAGAGGCAGGAATGAAGGTCTGAAGGCAAGGAAGTAAGAGTCAGAAAGTTCCACATTTGGTGAAAGAGCCTGCATCATGGGAGAGGGGAGGTTGGTGGGACGGGAGGTGGGCAGAGGTACGTGAGGCAGACCTTGATTTTGATCCGAAGGGCAGAAGGATGAGTGGCATCATTTCCGCCATCCCTTCCCTGGTTCAGCCCTCTGACTTTGAGCTTGCAGTTAGCAGCAGCCCCTGCTGCTTGTGTGTGCGTGCTAACACTTTCTCTTTTTGCTGGCCTGGCCGTGTTCCTCTCCCCACCGGCCCCTCCCCACCACAGCCAACACTCACAATTTGACCTCTGACCCAGAATTGGACAACAACTCCCCCCTATAGGTTACCAGTGATGTCCTTCCGGCCAAACGCCGTGGCCCTTTTCAGGCCTCACCCTATGGTTATCGGTACCGAATCTCAGAATTTTTCTCCTTTGGCTTTTATGACTCTAAAATATCTGCTCTTCTTTCTCAGTGGATTCCTAATTGGTTTCCTTTGGTGGTTCTGTTTTTTTCTTGCCTGATAAGATATTCTAGAAAGCATCCTACCCCTTTTGCTTTATATTTGTATTCCCTCCACCCTCTATGCCAGTCTCATGGCTTTGAGTAGGCCTTCTTCCTTGATGACTCCAGCTTCACCTCTCTGGTCCCGACCCCCACCCCCTTGCTTCATTGGGACTGCCAAAAACCAGTTTGGCTCGGAGAGTTGCTGTCAAGGCCAGTGGACACATTTTGAAACCAAGCTTGCCTGCCTTCCCAGTTTTCCCATCCTCACCCCTGTCCCCTCCATCTCTAGCTTCCAACCAGTCACCAAGGATGTGACATGATGTTTTGTTGAGTTTCTTCACCCTTGTGGCCATCCCTTTCTGCCCATCCCCTGTCTTGCCCAGACCTGCAGCATGTACCTGGAGTAATATTTTGGTTTTATGAGCTTCTGTGGTTAGATGACACATAGAAACTCCTTTACCAGGTGACACTGGGAAAAAGACTTTGGGATGGCTACTTAAAAACATGTTTGTTTGTTTTTTACACCTATATGTGGCTTGTCTCCTAGAATGCTGTAGTTAAGAAAATGAACTAGATACTGCTTTTTATCAGAGTCCAAGTTAAGTTGCTTTTGCATTTTATTGAGGATGATAACACAAAGGATGGATGTTCGTGTGTTTAGGGATCTTATGATTATTTCAGAATGATGATTAAGAGGGAATATCTGATTTTTTTAAACTAAAAACATGTAGACCTTCAGACTCTCTATTCCTGTGTAAATGGGATGTTGACATAAGACACCTCTTCACTGGTCCAAAGTCTGAAGTATGGCCCTGGCTCTAAAAGCCATACCTGCCATGCGTATTTCATAGTTTCCACGCACGGAGCTCCCAGAGCAGTGAGATGTGGAGATGCCTGGACTCGCAGTGCCCTTGACCAGGCTATCACTGTCTCTCGCTGTGCTGGAACCTTCGACAGCTCAGGCCAGAGTAAGTTCCCTGCCTCACCCCTGGGCTCCCCTGGCATCCTATGTAAACCACCCCCACAGTGCTTTCACTCCACTGTGATGAGTGTCTTCGTCTCTGGCTGGACCGATAGTGCCTTCTGTCCAGACATATCCTTGTATTCATCTTTGGATTCAAACATATCCTTGGCTCACGAGAGACCTCTCAAGTGAATGAATGAATGAGTTATTGGACTTGTGAGCTGGGTCAGCGTTTTGAGGATGGAGGACGCATGTATCATAGACTTGCGGTATGAGGTTTTAATTTTTTCCTTTCTGACTTCTTTGTTTTAGAAGTGAAATGAATATCCAAACCATGGCAGTGGAATAATTGAGATACACTATTTAAATAACGTGAGGTTGGCCCTGGAGGCAGACACACTCCCAGATGGTGTGTTGAGGATTCAGTCACACTCCCAAGCAGGAAACTGCCCCTCAGTGGGTCTGGGCTTCTGGACTGTTCTAAAGGAGTTTGGTTCTGGACAGTCCCCTTACCTCCCGCTGCCTTCTTTTCCTTGATCGCCATCAGGGCGGCTAGGGTTTGGAACAAATGGGAGGGTTTTCGGCCCTTGTACAAATCTGGCCCTGGGTTCTACAGAACTGTGTGAAGTAGCTGAGAAGAGCGTACATCACGGCTTCTGTTCAGCCACAGACGAACTTCTCTCCGTCTTCCTCCCAGCCTGCACGATATACTTAACAATCTGAGATCGAAATACACCAAGCAGACCAGGCAGTTTCAGGAGGAGAACCAGTCACTAACCTCCGACTACAAACGCCTTGTGACGCAGTTCAAGGAGCTACAGAAAGCCATGAGGTACCTTAGGGACCTGGGTCCCACGGCATGTGCCCTAGAACAGAGGTGGGCCCAGGCACTAAGAGTCTTAGCGGGCTGATTTCCCCGCCCCTGGACTTGCTTGTCACCTGCCCCTTCTTGAGCCCCTTTGGGGATGGCCTCCAGGCTACCATAAGTGAGGCCCGGCAGTCTGGGTCCAGGGTGCACCCCAGCTCTGCCTCAGTTCTTGCCCAACTGCTAACTGAGCGCACGCTGGCCGGGCCCCGGGGTCCGCTGGCCATGCCGAGCCACTCTCCTTCACAGGCATTTTGCTCTTATTGATGACAAGCGGTTTCGAGAGATTTGGCTGATGAATGAAGAGGAGGCGAAGGATCTGATAAGCAGAGCCTTCGATGTGGACAAGATCATCCGCACCCAACATCTGGGGCTCCCGTGGACGGCACCTGACTTCTGGTTCCTGAGGAATGTGGGACCTTTATCTCAGCAGCAGCAGAGATCTGTGACACAGATTTTAGAAGAAGTGCTGATGCAAACAGGTGACCGGAATGGAGCCCTGGAGTCCTAGAGCTGGACCGGGGGGGGGAGGGGAGGCGTGCTGTGAGACCATCGGCTCAACCCATTCATTTCACAGACAAGCAAACTGAGGTCCAGACACTTCCTAGCTGGGAAGTTCAGAGTCTTTAATTTAACCTATGGCTTTACCCTCTTCCCTCTATTATAATCTGGTAGTTCTATCTAGAAGCTTGATCAGATTCAGGGTCAGCGTAGTTTTGCTAAGTATACTGTTGAGTACCTCCATTGGGATCAACTAACGTCAGGTTGTCTCTCTCTTTGTGAGACTAGCAACCATTGGTAGTCATTGTCTAAGAGCCATTAATTGTCTTAGGGTTTGCACAATGGTGACATTCTAAATTCTATCATATGTCTTCATTTATTAGCTGGGATACTTCTGAAAAGAGACTCTTCTCCTCATCAGCTATTTGTTACCCTGACGTTCACACAGGAAAAGCAGAAGAGATGCTTGTCCTTTCTCTGTTTAGTAGCTTTCAAAATAAATGGGTTGGGTTTCTAGCATCTTCCAAAAGTGACCAATGGCATTTTATAAAACAAGGATCATTACGAACATATTGGATTTAAACAGATCTGATGTGTTTGGGTTTATGGCACTCATTATCCTTACTGATGCTCAAAGTGTCCCATTTTGGCCAGTGGGAGTCTCTTCAGGTTGGCTTCTGGGTCCTTCTGACACACCAGGTGCCCCACAGATTGCTGTCTCTTAAGGTCACTTAGAATAGTTTCTATTTGGGTAGGTCACCATCTGAATACGTATTTAGGTCTTTTTGTTTTGTTTTACTTTTGATAGTTAGGGATTTGTTTTTGCAATTTAATTTTGTGTTATAGTTATGTAGAATATTTACATGTTTTCAAAATCAAATGTACAGAATGAGATACACTCAAAGAAGTGTAGTTTTATCCTCTCTGTTCTATTTTATCCCTCTCTTATAGGTAGTTATCTAAAATGTATGGTTTCTGTTTCCATTGCTTTTTAAAACAAATATGTATATATATACTTGTTTATATTTATGTAGACACTTAAAAATTTTTAATGTTTATTTTTGAGAGAGAGAGAGAGAGACAGAGTGCAAGCAGGGGAGGGGCAGGGAAGAGGGAGGCGCAGAATCCAAAGCAGGCTCCAGGCTCCAAGCTGTCAGCACAGAGCCTGACCCGGGGCTCGAACCCACGAACCGTGAGATCATGACCCGGGCCGAAGCTGGATGCCTAACTGACTGAGCCACCCAGGAGCCCCTAGTATAAAACATTTTAAAATTTCTGATTTTAATTAAGAAAATGTTGGCTCTTGCCATCAGCTGCCGATAAGTGAGGCTGCCATTTGACCACCGTTGCTTTGGCCGCTTTGGATCTGCCGTGGGTTTAGGAGCCACCTAGCAGATGTGCTAGCTTGATCTCTAAAGTGCGAATAAATAGGCTCATCCTCTCCCTTCCACTCCCTGGTCATGGCCGCGTTTTGAACACGGCGTTTCCAGGTCGATGGAACTTAGGAAAGTGAAGCATTGTAGAATGGCAGAATTCTCCAGCTTAGTCCAATCCCCAGCCTTCCTGTTGTTCCTGCATACCAGGCCTTCTTCAGCTTTTTAAGAGGTAAATTTTCTCAAGGAAAGACGTTCGGCTATTTCTCAACGTCCGCAAGGCCAAGCAGCTATCTTCTTTTTCTCTCCCACCCCGTCTTCTCTCTGCCCCGTCTGCAGAAGAGGAGGGGACAGAGGAGGCCGCCTCAGAAGCAGAGTCTTACCTCGACCTGCCAAAGCAAATTTCCATGAAAACAACCAGAAAGATCCTCATGCTCCTGTGTGACGAGTCGGTGAGGCCGGCCGCACGGGGCTGCACCAGGGGGACTCCTGGCCGGTGGCTTTGCTGACCTTCTGCCCTGGCTTCTCGTGTGCTGCTTCTGACGGCCCTGGCCGGGCCGGACGTGGCCAGGAGGCCGGGGTGCACAGGCACTGGGGAGCAGAGCTGTGGGCACTTACCCGAGAGCCCGTGCCTCAGAGCTGCCCCAGCTGGCAAATGGGTCCTCCCTTAGTGGGTCTGCAAGGTGTGGGCCAGATCAGCCCATGGGCTCCTGCCAATTAAAAAAAAAAGCTCGCTCTGCAAGAGAAGGGGTGCCAGCCTCCCCTCCGTGAGCCCACCTGCCGAGTAGTGTGGCCACAACTGATGCGGCCTTTCTCTGGGACTCAGTTTGCGATAACTCTGGGTGGGTCAGGCTTTGGCTACCCGCTCTGTATGCTAGCAAAGCCTCCAGATTTAGCGTGAAGGGTGTGCTGGGGCTGGTTCAGCTAGGACTGGGCTGGAGGGGCGTCACCAGACACGACCGGTGCATGTTTAGGTCCCGCAGTTCTGAGAGGAGAGTAAAGGAGATGCAAGGCCTGGCTGCCTCCTGTCCCCTCGGGACAGTTGTCTTTGGCCAAGAGCTGGCTCTTGCCACTGAGGGGGCTCCTGCTGAAAGAGATAGCAGGCAGGGGCTCCTCTCTCTATTTGCAGGCTTGCTGCCAGTGGCCCCCTCTCCAAGGAGCCCTCCCCTAGGCCTTCCCAGCTCAGAGTGGGTGCCTGGCACCCAGTCTTCCCACCCACTCCCAACTCCATGTGCAACGTGTTGTGACATGGTGTGTCCACCAGCCTCTGTGCCCTCCCCTCCTCCGCCTCAGTGCCTGCTGCCCCGTTCTATAGATATCTGAGGGCTAGCATAGGAGGGCAGTGACACTGGACGGGTGTGAATCTGTGACTCGATCTGGGCCCCTGTGGGGAACTCGCGTATTTGCCCAGGGGCTTGTGGGTGAGGTGAGTGGGCACCCTTTCTGGGGGGAGCTAAATCCATGATGAGTGTTGGGTTTGCCCCTGGGAAGGGCCCTTAGGCATCCTAGGAAGGCCTTGCTCCGGGGGCCCTGCTGCCCAAAGTCTCATCCCTGAGGGTCCTGCGCTGTGGAGTCCTCATCCCTGAGGTCCTACCGCTGGCTGGTTACACAGAGGTAGGCTGAGCCCCTAGTACTGGTTTCCGAACCCCTTCTCTGATGGGAGATATCCTCTTTCTTCTCAGGGTTTCCTCATAGAGACCAAGCTGCTGAGGCTTCTCCGTCCCCTGGAGAAGAGCGAGTGCTATCTGCTGAAGTTGGACGCCATCTTCTCAGTGAGTCCCACCGGGCTGAGTTGACGGGGGGAGGGGGGCCCTCACTCTATGACAGCGCCCTATGTTTTCCCAACATTTCCTCAGTCCTGGGAGTAGATACGGTCTTCCGGGGCTTCCCTGGGCTGTCACATCTTTCCTTTTCCTTATTCTCCATGCAACAAATTGGCCGTGGTGTTTAGATGTCTCCTGCCCCTTCCCCTTCCTCTACCAGCTTCTCTCCCTCATGGCACGGCTCTCAGACTGTAGGTTCTCCCCTATACCCTTGAACTTGGATATGAGTTCAGCCTCCTTTTCCATCCTCATACCCACCAGGCTTGTACAGAGCTGTTCCCGACTCTGAGTATTGTTGCTCTGTTCTGCTGTGGCCTCGCTGTGCTGCCCCAGTGTTGAATGGCCTCACTCTGGGCCATGGCAGGTGCTGGGGGAGGTTCAGGGGAATAAGCCAAGCCTCCCGCTCTTAGGAGCTGAGGGTCTCTGGACTCTCGTAGCGGCCGGTGGACTTCTTGCTGCGGTGGCTGAGCAGTCCTGTTTTCCCCCAGGCCCTTGGAATTGAAAGTGAGGACGACTTGTATAAACTGGTGAACTTCTTCCTCAAATACCGAGTTTATCATTCACCCTCCAGTCAGGTAACGTGACGTTCAATAAAAAAGAGAGCGTTTGAAATTCTGGAAGCCCCCAGAGAGCCGTGTTACCTTTGAATAATACTTGTGGAAAAATAATGAGTATTTTATGTCAGTCAGAGATAGCTAACTTAGTGTTTCCCTCATTATTGTTACTTTTTCTATTTGCAGTGGGAAGAATGGCCGGGGATGAGAGGCTGTTCTCATACTAAGGCCTGAGGCGTCTTATCCTGGCTCTTCCTCAAAGCCAGGCCTCAGCCACTCTGAGCCCTGGGCCCACCAAGTATTGGATATTTTGATCCTTAACACTTTCCTGCAAAGCAGGGCCCATTTGTAACACCTAGCTTGATTGTAATGGACTATTCCGAAGAAGTCATCATGTTAAAAAATATTATAAAGGTTTAATTTAAAAATGAAAAATTTGATTAAAAATTATTTTTAGTGTTGCTGGTCCCCGGGGGAGTATCCTGACAATGCTTCCAAAAAGGGTCGGCTGGGCCTCCTGGGCGGCTCGGTTGGTTAAGCATCAGATTTCTGCTCAGGTCATGAGCTTGCGGTTTGTGGGATTGAGCCCTGCGTTGGACTCCATACTGACAGCTCAGAGCCTGCTTGAGATTCTCTCTCTCTCTCTCTCTCTCTCTCTCTCTCTCTCTGTCCCTCCCACATGCACGCACGCACTCTCTCAAAATAAATAAACTTAATTTAAAAAACGGATTGAAAAAAACTGAAAAAGAGTTGACTGAGTGAACAAAACCCGGAAGCCGTAAAGAGGGAAAACTAGGATCTAGTTGACGGCATTAAAAAACATCCTGTAAGGCAAAAATCACTGTAAGCCAAGTGAAGATACAGATGACAGCTGGGGGGAAATGTAAAAAAAAATTTTTAATATTTATTTATTTTTGAGAGAGAGAGAGAGAGAGACAGAGAGTGAGCGGGGGAGGGGCAGAGCGAAAGAGACACAGAATCCAAAGGAGGCTCCAGGCTCTGTACTGTCAGCACAGAGCCTGACATGGGGCTTGAACCCACAAGCTAGGAGATCGTGACCTGAGCCAAAGTCGCACACCTAACCAACTGAGCCACCCAGGCATGGGGGGAAATATTTCTAACTTATATCGCGGGCCAGTTTCCTTAATATACAAAGAACTCATATAAACCAATCAGAAAAAGACAGCAACAAGTCCAGGGAACAGACAAGGGACATGAACAAATATCTCCTATAAGAGGCAATACGAGTAACTTTTAAACATATGAAAAGATAACCAGGCCTCTTGTAATAAATGAAGTGCAAAGTAAAACTGCCCAAATTCCATTTTCACCTGTCAGGTTGGCGGGACTCCACAAGTTTGATAGCACAGAGTGATGGCTGAGGGGTAGGGAACAGGCACGCTCCGAAGTCACTGCCATGAGAGTTCATTGTTGTGCCTCCATGGGGGTCCGTTTGGTGGCACCAATTACAAAACCATTTTCACCCTGCAATTCTTCTTCTAGGATTTCCTTCTGCAGATATATCTCCATATATTTGAAAGAATGTGTTTATTTGTAGCTTATTTATTGCAGCACTGCTCGAAATGGGAGAATAGTGGAAACGACCTACAATTCCAGCTTGAAGGAATTGGTTCCCTACCAAGTGGTGTATCCACACAACAGAATACTAATGCAATTGTAAAAAAAAAAAACAAAAAAACAAAAAAAAAAACAAAGAAGTTCTTTACGTATTTAGGCAAAAAGATCTCTAAGGTTTATTGGTATGTGAAAAACACGATGTGCAGAACCGCCAATGTGGTAGAGTATCGTTTATGTCAAAACAGGAGCGGAGGTGTGTGCCCCTACGGACATGGTATTTCTTTGAAAGGATAGGTAAGAACCTGATGGCATCGGTTTGCCTGTGGGAGATGAACTGAATGAACTACAAGACGGGAGGAGGAGGAAGACTTCCTTTAATTTAAAAATTCAAGTGTAATATGTATGACGATTCTATATATATATATATATATATATATACACACACACACACACACACATATAGCGTAAGCTTTATGAATTTCAGTAAAAAGGACACCTATGAATCCCGTTCTAGAAATAGAAGATTATCACTGTTTGGAAGCCCCCATGTGCCTCTCCCCGATCCCATGCCCCCACTTTCCCCCTCTTTCCCCTCACTCTTTCTTCCTTCCTGAAAACATCTACCTTTGCATCTGTTCTGTAACTTTCCGTAAACTTTTCTCTGTTTTTTTTTTTTCTCTGTCTTCATACATTCATGCTTGTTGTGCGCCCCAATCCATTGTCCCCCTGGCACCTTTCTCCAGATCAGCCCCTGGAATCTGTCACCCCCACAGGAGCAAACAAGCCTGACATTGGCCCTGGACCCAGGAGAGCAGACAGACCTCAAGAGACAGAAGGAGGAAAGCCTTGTGGGAGGGGAGCCAGAAGAGAAGACGGCCCCCCTTTCTCCCACGCTCATCCACCCCAACGAGGTCCTCAAGATCCTGGAGGCCTTTGTCATGGGTCTGAGGAAGCCCAGGTATGGTGCTGGAGGGCTTGCCCGAGGCCCAGGGAAGCCGGCTGGGGGTGGGGGTGGGGGGTTAAGGGACCCGGGAGGGCTGGAGGCCTCAGTGGACAGATGAAAGGAAGGGGTGTAGAAGCGATTTGCATTTTCCATTCGTCATCATTCCACCGTCATTCACTGGGGTCTGCGCTCTGTCGGCTCCGTGGAGAGAACACCTGGTGATCGGAACCACGGTCAGAGTCTACACCAGGTGTCACATACGGCAGTCAGAGAGGGCTTTAGGAAGAGACGCATCAGAACCGGGTTTTCCTAGGTGGATCCGGTGGGGGAAAGGGCATTTCAGGGGGTCACAGTGTGGGGAAAGTCCTGATGTGTTCAAGAATCACAACAGAGAGGTGTGGCTGGGGTCAGGGTCTTGGGAAGTGGGACCAGTGGGTAGGGGAGGCAGGCCAGATCTTGGAGAGCCTCACCCGCTGTGGCCAAGGTCTTTAGTCTTGAGTGGACCAGAGTCAGAACATGGTCTTAAAACAGTGGGAGAGCCATGATTAGGCTGGCATTTTAGAAAGATCCCTTTGGTGGCAGGGAGGGGGTGACGCTGGATTACAAGGGGGGCAGCGGGAAGGTTCGTCGCGGTGGAGGCGATGATATCCTGGATCAAGGCTCTCCTCGAGGGGATGCCGAATTCTGAGAGCCGTTTTAGATGCATTCGTGAAGGAAATGGCAGCGTAGTGGGATGTAAAGCCAATGAGGTAAACTGGCCGAGAGAAAGGGGGAGGATAGAGCCCCAGCGATGCTTTCACAAAGGTGACAACGGCACCAGGAATCAGGAACGCTGATCATAAGCACACAGACTTTCCGAGAATCTGCCGTAAACCGAGAAACTTGCACGGCTGAATGGGAAGGGGACAGGTTTACAGGCAGAAAGTCCGGGAGGGACGGGCACCGCATGACTGGTGCTGCGTGGGAGCCTGGGGGTGCCAGGGGGAGGTGGTGGTGCTGTTGCTTGTAACCCCCAGGGACTCTCCAGCACCAGTGAAGCTGGTGAAATACTTGCAAGATAACTCAAAGGACTCTGCGTATTGGGAGGCCCTGGCCACGGTTATCCCTCCTGCCACGCAGAACCTCTGGGACGCTCTGTACACAGCCTTGGAGAAATACCAGTAAGTGTATATGTCACAGCCCAGGAGGAGGAGGGAGCCAGGCATTGGTGGGGAAGGATCCTGGCCACATTTGGCACTGCCCTGGCTTGGACAGAAAAGCTGCCCTTGGAGGGAAGCCTCCTGTTGGGGGCTCATGTGGTGCTGGGCGGCTGGCCCTGCGCTCCCTGTTCTGTTCCTAGCCTGGGGTGTTCAGGGCAGGACGGTCGCTCTGCTGGGTAGAGCTTCTGGGGCCTCTCCCAGCTCCAACCAGAACAAAAACGCAGAGATCCTGGCCCCTGCTTCGTAGAGGATGGAGGGTTCAACGAGCCTCTAATGGATTTTTCCACCCAAAGCCTCGTCCTGACCCAGAGGGCCAAGCTGCTCATGGAAAACAATGCCCTGGAACAGCAGAACTCCGAGCTCCAGCTGCTGCTTCAGCAGTACCTAGATTCCAAGGTGGGCGACGGGGACCCTCCGAGGAGGGTGGGCAGGGGGCCGTGGCAGGGAGCGGGACTGGAGCTGACTCTCTTAGGAAATAGAGTCCTATCCCTCCCCAGATGCAAGGGAGGTTTGGGATGTGTCATAAAATATCAACCATCACACCTCAAGCTGGCCCAGAATTATCGGGCAAGGGAGTGGACACTGCCTGAAGTCTCCTCCAGGACACGTGGGTTGTAATAGTGCCCTTTGGATGCCCACGGTCTTTGGCGCGATGCTTGTCGGACATCTCTCCGGAGCAGGGCCTAAGCCCGTGAGAGCTCCACAGCCTCGAGAGCCCTTCCTTGTGAAGTTTCTTCTTTGGTCTCAACAACCCCTCGGTGAGGTCGATAGGGCACAAATCATTCTCCCATCAAACTGGGAGACTCTGTGACATGCCCACAGCCCCGGGCTCTTCCCAGCCCAGGTTGTCTGGCCTGGGGTGTGGCACGGTGAGAGGAGGCTCCAACTGGGGCAGGCAGTCCTTGGCCCCCACTCTTGCCCACCCACCCCAGTGATATTTGGGGCAACTTCCCCGTGGCCTGCAAGAGAGGAAACCTCACCGTCTCTGCTCCTAAGGTTAGAATCCACTTGTGACACAGTTGCTGGCTCTGCTCTACTAGTTGCAGGATCTGGGATCCTGCACGTGGCACTGAGGCCGTGGGCCGGGAGGGTTGTGACATACTGGGCTATGTGTGTGAGAGGTGACTGAGGCCAGCCACAAGCCCGGGAACTGGGAACGTGTGGCCCCACCGTGGTCACAGGCCCCAGGCCACACCTGAACAGAGGATGTGATGAGCCTTGCGTCGCGATGGCCTCTTGGCCTGTTACAGTCATTAGAGGACTGCCCATGCTGTCGTCGATGCCGCTGCCTACGGGAGGATTGGGGAGGAGGAAGGAAGGGCAGGGCTAGACCGGGGATGGGATGTGCAGGTGGGGGGGTGGGGGGAGTAGAGGGAAGATGTAAGAGTGTGGCCCAGAGCAGAAGGTTCAGAACGTTTCCAGAGGCTAGCTAGCTGGAGCAGAACCAAACAAGAAGGAAGGCCGACCGTGGGCTTTCCCAGGAAGCACTTGGGGGGCCAATGCTTGCCGAGGTTTGGAGCCCTCAGGAGAGCCGACATATGCACCTGACCCCCAGAGGTCATGAAGTAGGAGGGCCCTGGGGAAGCTGTAATGACCTTTACTCTTTTCTTTTTCAGATCAACTCTGAATTGCATGTCCCACCAACTCAGGTGTTACGGGTGCCCACAAAATAGGGCTGGGCCTCCACAGGTGCATGCCAGCGCCGAGGCTGGCACGTTCCACCCGGGGAGCCGCCAGGGACTACTCTGGGTTCGCCAGAGCTGCTGTGATAGGGCCTGTCAAAATAAGGCCACAGGAGGAGTTACCTGCATCCTGCAGTCATATTAAAGTCTTTAAAAAGTTGTGGCTGAATCTCTTCAAAGAGGTCAGGTCCAGTAAGACACTGGCCCATGACCCCACCGCTGTGTCACCGAGGGGACGCTGTCCCCACCTCCGATTGTGGTACGAGAACGGCACGTCCCTGCGAGCCTGGCCCCGGCCGGTGGCATGGGGCTCCCTTCTTGCATTTGGAGCGGGTCTATGAGTGGAGGCTAGAGCTTTGGGGCTCTTGCAAGGTCTTAAGTGTTCTGACTGTCCTTGGGCCTGCAGGAAACCTTCTGTGAGTTTTTGGGGTCCCTGGGTCCACCTGGTACAGTGTGAGGCTCCTCCTGTGGGCAGCCTGGGCAGGTGGCCCAGTGCCTTAGGCTCTCCTCGAACCCTGGGCCACGAGGCCACCTGCCCAAAGGGGAAAAGCCAGAGGGGCTCAGCTGGTCACTGAGTTTGCCAACCTCAGAGTGCTCACAGACCTCGTGCCCCTGTACGGGTCCCCCAACTCGGCCAACCGGAGACTGGTCAGCTCAGTGTTTAATTCTTTTATTATTAAGAGAAAAATCACCACTCGAGGCAGGAACAACAGCCAAGAGAAACCCAGGTCTCACTGCAAGTACCACCTCCCTGGGCTGCCCGAAATGAGGGCCTGGCAAGGCAGGGTGGGTGGGCACGGGGGAGGGGTGGGGCGCAGGGGTTCAGGCTCACTGCTCCTCGTCTAGGCGTCTAGGCGTCTGAGCACTGGCCTGGGGGCGGAGGAAGCTCTGGGAAGCGATAAAGACCCACAGGCCCGGCAGGGCCTGGGCTTGTGCTCCCACCAGGGTGGCTCCCCGAGGCAGGAAGAGGATCCACTCTGGGAGGGCGGCAGGGAGAAAGCAGCCATTCCCAAACCATTAGCGCTGGGCACTGGCCCGCGACAGGATCCTCGGTCAATTCCATTAAAGTTTTACTCCTTCACTGGATGGGGAGGGCCTGGGGGGCACCTGGGATGGCTTCCCCAGAACCAGGGCCTGGAGAAGAGTGGTGCCTCAGCAAGGAGGGGCAGACCCCACCCCTGCCCACACTTCCCACCCCCCAGGGCAGGGGCCACAGGGGTGGGCGGGGCCCGCAGCAGGCTCAGGTGGAGGAGGGGCGGGGATGTCACCAGCCCAGCAAGCTGGAGGCTGTAAGGGTGGATCCTGGGCTTCTCGAGCTCCCCAGGGAGACTGCAAAGTCCACGCCAGGGGAAGGGTGAATGCACAGGCCAGGGAGGGGCGCGGGCAGCCGGGGGTGGGGGTGGGGGTTGCTCACGCCCCCAGGAGCTTCTTGACCATGTAGCCAGGGAGGCTGTACAGGAAGAGGGCCAGCATGAGCAGCCCCAGCAGCGCCAGCACGATCTTGATGATGAGCCACTTGTACCGCGTGCAGATGAGGTACTTGATGGACTTGAGGGGGTTGAGGAACCAGACGAAGGCGGTGTCAGGCCGGCTGGGGGAGGGGAAGACGCTGTCAGGCTGTGGGCCTCTCCAGGGGCACCCCAGGCCCTCAGCCTTCTGAGACTCCAACGAGCCCGGGCACAGCCCTGGTCCCCAAAGCAGTGAGTGCTGGACCCAGGGTTCCAGCCCTTTCTAAGCACGAGGTTTGCTGCTTGCATTCCTGGTGCCTTTTGTAGGACTCTCTGGCCTCCTCCAAAGGCTCGGAGGGCGTTCTGGGAGTTGGGCAGCCATCCAGCCTCCACCTGGACAATTGCGACCTTGGCCGCTCACCACCCAAAGAGGCAGCCGCGGAGCTGCAGGCCGTTCTGATTACTGGGAACCTCCCCTGTTTAGCAACTGGGATCCTCCTCTATTTAGCAGCTCGCTGTATGCGCTCCAGGCTAGGCCCATGTTGTCTTTCAGTGAAAGCAGCGTTTCTCAACCTCTCCCCCTTTTCTGAAGAACGTGGGCTTCTGTCCCCAGCAGGCCCAGCCAAGGGTCTGAGGAGCCCCGCTGGGGCGCCCGCCACTCTCAGCGACCTGGCCGCCTTCGGGGTGGGGTCACAGCCCTACCTTCAGCAGACCCCCAGCCCAGAGGTGCTTGCTAAGCTTACCATCTGTTGTCTGTGTCATGGGCACAGTTTTAGAAGATGTCAAGCTATAAAAGTACTGGATATGTTTTTTAAAACTCCTGTCCCCCAGGCAGCCGGAGGACACAGACCATGCCCTTCCCCAGCCAGGCTCAGGGCGGAGCAGAGCTCCAGCGCAGGGCTCCTGGTTTCCAGTCTTGGCGGTGATGGGCAAGTTGGGCTCCTGTCTGAGCCTCAGTTTCCTCACTTTTGCAGTGGGGTGAATAGAGGACCCCCGCCTCTGGGGTTGGTGAAAAGGTAGGGAGAGAAAGTGCATGTGAAATGCTAGGCAGGGTGCTGGGCCCTGAACGGCTGCTCCGCGAGTGCTGGCTGCAAAGATGTGGGAATTGGACGGGGTTCCTCAGCGCCCCGCATGGCAGAAAATGGCTCTGGGCTCAGAGGGGAATGCTCGTGGGAACTAGTCAGGCCTCGCTGGCTAATCCGAGCCAAACCCGTGCCCCGTTCCTTGTCCACATGTCAACTGCTTTCCCTGGTTAGAGTCTGTCTGTCGAGGACAGGAGGCGGTGTAGTGCTGAGAAGCCTGGCTTGGCCATGTGAAAACCGAGGCTGGATCTCAGCTCTGATCGGCTGGGTGACCTCAGGCAAGTTGCTTCGCCTCTCTGGCCTAACATGCACTCATGGAAAACAGTGATTTTAGTTCTGAGAGCCCGTGGTACCGTTTGCCAGCTCCCAAGTTGCTGTGTGTAGGCGTGCACTCATGTGTGGGTGCGTGCGTGCGCTCATGTGTGCGTGCGTGTTTTGCATGCTGCCAAGCTCGTTGGCCCTGGGTCCAGAGAAAGAAGTGGGGAGGACCAGAGCCAGCAGGATGCCGGGCTCAGGCACCCAGGATCTTTTTGACCAGGTAGCCAGGCACAGAGTAGGGGAAGAGGGCGAGGAGGAGGAGCAGCAGCGGAGCAGGAGCGGTTTGAGGAGCAGCCCGCCGTATGTGTGCCATAAGAAGTAGTGGGCAGACTTGAGAGGGTTCAAGAACCAGATGAAGCTCTTGGCTGGCCGCCTGGAGCAGCAGGAGGGCAGAGGGGGGCACGGAGAGAGGACACAGAGGATGAAGGCTCAGGGTACGGCCAGGGGTCTTGCGACGGGGGCGGGGCGGGGGAGGTGACCCTGGGCTGAGCGGGTGCGCTTCTGGGCACCTCCCTGGCCATCAGGGACCCCTGGAGCCCCGCCACCGCCACCGCAGCCTCTTGCTTCTGGAAAAAACGAGGAAGAGCGTTTAAGTCTGTGAAATGGGGCCTTCCCTGGGAGAGGAGCCGATCCCCTGCATGGAAGCCCGTGCTCTGGTTCTGAGCGAGGGGCGGGTTCCAGGGGGAGGCAGAAGAGGGAGGAGGCCTCCCTGCAATGAGACAACTGGCCGGAAAGGTGCCTGCTGAGTGGGAGCAAGAAGATCAGAAGGTTCTGTCCCCTCCTTCCTGTCCCAGCGGCCCCAGGAGTGTGGCAGGGGGGCCAGACGAGGCAGCGCACTCACTTGGGTTTCTCTAGGGGGTCAGGTTCATTGCGGGCCAGGCCCACGGGATTCTTCTCTGCCTCCTCCGCTGTCAGTAGATGCAACTCTGCCTCCACCTTGCCCTGCAGAGAGGGACAGAGGGATCCAGTGCTCAGGCCGCAGCACCCGCACCCGGCCCTGCCCCGCCCCCTTCCGGAGGAGTGCTGGTCCCCACCGTGAGCTCGAACTCGTCGTTCTCATTGCGGGCCAGGAGGGGCCACCAGCCTTTGACGCGCTTCTGCTTGAAGATGGAAACCAGGGGTATGTCCACCTCCCCCATGGCCATCTCCATGGTGCACTGCTTGGCTGTCCTGGCGCCCCGGGGAAACCGGTTCAGGTCCAGCTCGATGGCCCCTGTGGCGACCTTGGAGTCAGCTCTGACAGCCTGCGTTGGGCTGATCCCCACCGGGGTGGGCTCCCTTTGCCACCCCCCCGCCTCCCCCTGCCCGACCCCTCCCGTTCCCCAGCCCTGCACCCAGGAAGTCGTCCGCGGAGAAGTGGTCTGCGTCCCAGATCTGCAGGGTGAGCCGTGCGGGGATCTTGTACTCCGTCTCGTCCCAGGAGAACATGGACTCCTTCTTGGAGATGACAATCTTTTCCTCAGCGGCCAGGTAGTCGAAGGGGAACAGGTAGCGCCAGTTGAAGTTGCCCTCGCCGGTGAGGGAGTGGTAGTGGACGTCCGTGTCCTGCTTGTCCTCCTGCTGGCCCTTCAGCCACCTGCCGGGTGCCAAGGGCTCCAGACCTGCGGCCACCCGCAGAGAGCCCCCTCCCTCCTCTCTGGCAGGCTTGCTGGGACAGTGGGCTCGCCCAAGCCAGCACCCCCACCCCCACCCAGGGGCCCTCTCACCCACCCCCGCACGAAAATGTCGCTGGACTTCTCCCCAGTGAAGAAGTCATCGTCCTCCAGGACCACCTCGTCTGTGTTCCACACGATGACCCGGAGCTCATACCTGGGCAGGGGAGAGGCTGGCTCGCAGTCGGTTGGGGGGGGAGGGGGCGGCCCCAGGGTCTTGGTGTAGATGGGGCAGGTAACTGAGGGGAGTCCTGGGACTCGTGAGCATGGGGCCTAGCCCAGGCTGGGGTGCAGAGAGCACACTTCGGGGAAGGGGGCAAGGAGGGGGAGCTGAGGGGCTCCAGGGGAGGGAGAGAGGGTCAGCCAGCCAGCATGGCTGTTGTGAGGAGAGCCCTAGGGGAAGCCTGGCTGAGGGCGGGACAGAGCACACTCCTGACTCAGGCCTGGGAGGGGCAGGGGCCACCGCTGCAGGGGTGGGCTGAGCACCATCTCAGTCTCCAGGGCCCAGAAGACACGGTGTGTCTAACACAAGTGTACGTGTACGTGTGAGCCCAGCAGCTGCCAGTGGACACACATGGCATCTGGTTTCCTTTAGGTCCTTGTCCCAGAAGAAAAGTTTTCCCCTTGCAGTGTAATTGTCATTATAAATAGGTACATTTCAGCCTTTAGGAGTGAGCTTGAGTTGTCCCCTCCACCTTACTCAGCTGAGACTGCAGCTCTCAGTGGAGTTTAGCCCTGACTGCAAGTCCCAGGTGACACAGTGGGGTCGGGTGTCCCCTAGTGGCCACCCCTGGGACAGCACACCTGTGACCTCAGACCTGGAGGCGATTCCAGGCAGAATTTGCTGTACAATTTGCAGGGCCCAAGTGCAAAATGGAAAGGTGGGGCCCCTTATTAAAAAATCATTAAGAATTTAAATATTGCCATCTTGAAATGAGTGTGGGGCCTGCGCTACTTCCCCGCCCATGCAGTTGGCCCTGGTTCCAGGCCCTAAGGATGTTAGATGTGGCAGCAACTCCATCCTGCCACCTTACAGGATGGGAAAACCAAGGACCAGGGAGGTAAAATGACCTGGGCAGGGTCAACTAGGAGAGGCAGATGGCCTGGCTTCTGACCCAGTGCTCTTTCCACTCTATCAGCTCCCACCTCTTGTAGGCACTCGCTCCTAAACATCCCCTAGGCAGGGGCTTTAAGAAAACCTGGCAGAGCTTGGGGCGCCTGGGTGGCTCAGTCGGTTAAGCATCCAACTTTGGTTCAGGTCATGATCTCACGGTTCGTGTGTTCGAGACCCATGTCGGGCTCTGTGCTGACAGCTCAGAGCCTGGAGCCTGTTTTGGATTCTCCCCGTCTCCCTCTCTCTCTGCCCCTTCCCTGGTCATGCTCTGTCTCTCCTTCTCTCTCTCAAAACTAAATAAGCATTAAAAATTTTAAAGAAAACCTGGCAGAGCTTAATGACAGCCTGGATTGGGGACAAGGGGAGTGGGCTCTCAGGGGCGATGCTGCCGTAAGAAGAAAGTCCACTGGAAGGTGCTGGCAAGTACCCATCACCTCATTGCCCACATTGCCCGCACACTGGGGGTGTGGCTCTGCCTCGGCAAAGGGGACCCACCCAGGGCAGGTCCCACAGCTGTCTCCATGAGTCGCCCTGTTCACAGGGCTCAAGGCCACATGGGAAACACCACTGACCAAGGTGATGTAGGTGGTCTGGGCCTGGGGCTCCTACAGGAAGGAAGGCTGTTGGGGGAGGGACAAGGGGTGGGAGAAGTAGTGACGGGCCCCAGAAGCTCACTTCTTGGGTTTCCGGGGGGAGATGTCCAGAGGCGTCCCAGGGGCTGGCATGTCCATGGGGAACATGTCCACCCACAGCTCCAGGCGGCCCTATGGAAGAGGGGGCATGGCAGATCTCCCCAAGGACTCCCTCCCTGCCCAGGAAGACTAGCTCTCTTCTCTCTCCCAACCTTTGTTCCCTCAGGACCCAGTTCATCAATTTTCATCCTTGGACACCAGAATTCCTACGACCTCACCAATAGCCAATCACAGCATCTAAGGGAGACACTGCAGGGCTGCACCGGAGCGGATGGGACTCACACTCAAAGTAAAGACACAGGCCACTGGAGTTACCGTGAGGGGCCATGCTAGGAAAGTGCTGCCAGGCTTTTGGGAAGGCAGCGAATAGTAGGAGGATCCATTTTTATGGGCCCAGGTAGGGACTCCCTGATCCCAGATACCAAAGAACCTCAGATCTAGGCCTGGCGAGCGTCACCTGCTCGATGCCTGGCTTGTCAGGGTTGAGCAGGGGCCGAGTCTCCACGTGTTCGGGCACCAGGCGGCAGCCTACGCGGGGGATGTCCTCCCAGTGCCTCAGGGCAGACAGTGCCACGTGCTCTTCCGTGGGCTTCCTCTGACCTGTGGGTGCCAGTCGGTCAGCTGCACGTAGGGCCTCAGCACAGCAAGAGACCCGTGCTGGGCTGGACTCAGGGGAGGCCCCTGAGCCATCACTCATCCATGCTGTCTCCTTTTAGTGTTGGGGAAACTGAGGCACGGGAGAGCGTGGCTTGCCCAAGTTCTCAGCGAGACCTGTGCTCTTGGGGTTCCTCTGCCTGGGAAACCTGACCAGAGAATCCTGCTGGGCTGTGAGGGCAGGCAGGGGAGGAGTCCACTTCTTGTCTCAGCGCGCTGCGGGCGGTCAGCAGGAGTTCTGCAGTGCGCGCCTCCTGTTCTCTGGCAGTGCCACACGGGCAAAGGAGTGGGGAGAGCCCGGGGCTTGGAGTCAGCTAGAACCTGGGCCCACACCCTCCCTCTGCCCCCGAAGGGCCATGTGACTTTGGGCAAGTCACCGCAGAATGGGGAGAACCTCCCTACCCCACAGGAGTTCTGAGAGGGAGAGAGAAGGCAACGAGTGCGCGGGCGCTGCGTGGAAGGGCAGAGGCTGGGCTGGCAGGAGTGGGACGCTAGGCTGACGGGCAGAGGGTCTAAGGAGACCCCAGTCTAGGCCTCGAGGTCCCGCCACAGGGAAGTGTGGGTCCCTCTTGGCCTCCGACACCCCCAAGGCCGTGTCCAGCGCCCTGTTACCATTCTCGTCCTCAATTTCGGAGGGCCCGGTGAAGACACGGTTGGACACCTTCACTCTCCCGGGGGGCCCAAAGTGGGGGCCGTCCACTTTGCCCTCCTTGCAGAGGCGGGTCAGAATCTGGCTGGGCTTCATGGGGTCCCGCCAGATATTGTAGCCATGTCTGTGGGAGGGGGCACACAGGTTTCGTGGGGCTCAGCGTGGGGCTGGGACCCATCCCCCGGCAGCAACTGGTTCTAGCCAGTTCTCTTAAGTTGCCTGCTGGAGCCTCTGATCCCTCTTACCCCAGGCTCCAGCCTCACATGCCCAGTGTCCTGAGGACGAGCTTCCAGCCTCCCTCAACACAGCCCAATCCATCCCCCAACTGGGCCCTCTCCTCTGGAACTGCAGAGCCTCCCAGGAGGACACTGATAACCAGAGAGGTTAGGGATGGGACGAGGGTCACACAGCCTGTCAGGGGCAGAGGCTGGCTGGATCCCCAGTGGCCTCTGCCTAGCAGTGCCGCCTCTCTTCCCAGCCCGCGGTTCTCTCCTTGCCCTGCCTCCTCTGTCCCGGAACCCCCCAGCCCTCTCCTCGTGTTAGAATCTGTGGTCTGCTCAGAACCTGTACAGAGGGACGCCTGGCCTGGGACAGAAACTCTAATATATCCGCCTTCCCAGATCGCGATCTCTGAATCTTGTGTTTGGAGCCAAGATGCAGCAGGTGCACCCGCCCCGCCCCCACGCACATGGAGTAGGTCTGGGCGATGCCACAGGTGGCGCGGTGTTTGCTGTAGAAGCGGTTCTCCAGGTCGATCTTGGTTTCCCCAATGAGGTCATCGGTGCCTACCAGATCCCAGTCGTACACGGCCACCGTCAGCATGGACTCCATGGGGAAGGAGGCCTCGATGTCAAAGGACCTGGCGGGGTGGGGGTCGGAAGGACTGAGGGTCAGGGTGGGGTGGGCGGGCGGGTATCCGGCTGGGGAAGCCGGGTGGGGCCGGAGGGGGCGGGGCATGTGGGACACCAGGAGGCCTTACTTCCCAAAGACGGGGTTGAGCTGCTTGGAGATGTAGTTCTCCTTGTCTCGGATGTCAGTTTTGCCTAGCCGGATGGCAATGTAGGGGTCGGCTTTGCCATTGATGTCTGCGGGGTGCAGGTCCGTGGCCTGGGACGGGGGAGGGGTGCTCCTGAGCAGGCCTCACCTTCCAGCGCCCTCACCCCCTCCCTGATGGTCCCATGATAGCAAAGGGTGGGAGCACTGGACCAGAGAAAGGGGACCTGCTGTGTGACCTGGGGCAAGTCGTTGCCCATCTCAGGTCTTGGCTTCCTGCCCTAGAGAAGGTGGGAACTAGGCCTGGTGACCTCTCTGGTGCCTCCCAGTTTGGGGCTGTCACTTTGCAGCTGCTTCAGCGCCTCCAGGGCAGGAGGACTGGGAGACTGGTGGGGAGGGGATTCGAGGGGAGTCTTACCCTGACCACATAGACTCGGACCAGCACATTGATGGGGTCGTTGCTGGGGATGCCCTGGAACATGCCGTAGGTGGGGTCGTAGCCGGCTTCCCGGGACACGTCCTCTGGGAGTGGCACTTTGTACACACAGAGGGAGCCCTGGGGCAAGGCAGGGGGCTCAGGCCGGGGTGGCATTCAAAACAGTCCACAGTGCAGACGGACGGCACCCTGCTGCTCAGGGTGGATGGATCTGAGGGGTGTCCAGCGGTTCAGGAGGGAGTGGCCAGGGCAATGTTGGGGGTGGGGCCCTCAGGGCAGATGCTCTTTTTTTTTTTTTTTTTAACTTTTTTTTACATCTATTTATTGTTGAGAGACAGAGTGTGAGCGGGGGAAGGGGAAGAGAGAGGAGGAGACACAGAATCTGAAGCAGCCTCCAGGCTGTCAGCACAGAGCCTACCACGGGGGCTCGAACCCACGAACCATGAGATCACGACCTGAGCCTGAGCCCATGTTGGACGCTCAACCAACTGAGCCACCCAGGCGCCTGCGGATGCTCTTTTTTTAAGCAGCATAGACGTATTTTCACATTTTACCAATCAGCGTAGCTGACAGTTCCACTTGACTGTCAGCCCTGGGCTTGGGGTGGGGAGAAGAGATGGTGGGGGTGGGGTGGGAGGCTCAGGGCCCGGCGCGCCCTCTTTGCCTGACCTTGAACCGGCCCACGATGCGCTCCTCCTCGGTGGAGCCGTCCTCGTCATCCCCCGTCTTGCCCCGCAGCAGGTTGAAAGTGTGCAGCCAGTCCTCAAAGTTGTCAAATTCAGACTCCAGCTCCTTGGGGTACACCTGAGCCAGGCCGGGTCATCAGGGGGGACAAGGCATGCCCACTGCCCCCCCGCCTTGTCCCATCTGCCCCCGCCTGCCCCAGGCAGGACCCCTCAGCCACCCTCACCTTAAGCTCATCAATCTTGGGTTTCTTCTTCTCAGGGGCCTCGGCCCCCTGGCCAGTGCCGGGGCTCTGGGTTCTCTTTTTCTTCTCCTCCTTTGCCGCCTTAGCCTTCTCCTTGCCCTTCATCGGCCCCTTTAGACCTGGCAAGAACCAGAAAAGGAGGCTCTGGTCAGTTTGGGGCACAGGCGGTGAAGCAAGAAGTTCTGGGTTGGAGACCCAGATCCGCTGCTCATTGACTTTGCTAATTTAACCTCTCGGGGCTCTGTGCACTCATCTGGAAAATGCAGACAGTACTCCCTGGCATACCTGCCTCACACGGGTGGGGACAGGGCACCGATAAAGCCATGCTGGGACCGTGTACAAAGACTTCTGCCACGCCCTCCGGCACAGCAGGGCAGGGAAGGGGCACGGGTCTTGAGCCGGGAGGCCTGAGCCGCACGGCACTGAGCTGTTTCACTTTCCTCTCTGGCCTCAGTCTACTTACCTGTCATATCAGGAGGGCTATTCTACATCAGCATTTCCTAACCTGCATCCAGCGGGACACCAGCTGTGGGTATTCTTGGAATGTTTTAGAAGAAAGTGCATGTTGTGGTCAAATAAGCTGGGGAAACATTTTAGATTATGTCTTCCTTTTAGAGACTTATAATAACATTTGTATATTAAAGGCACTAAGAAGTCTTGTGCCAAAAGACCTGTTTAATCCATTTGACCAAAGAATCCTCTTTTCCCTCGGGAATACCCATGAAGAGCGTTCCATGGAAAAGGTCTGGAAAATGCTGATGCTCTGAGGTCCCTTCCAGCTCTGTGGTTCTTAGGCTGTAAATGTGCGTCCATCACCATGGTCGCTGAACTGGTCGCTCTAGACAAGAGCCCACGCCTGCCCCCTGGTGCCCAGGGGTGGCTGTGGCAGCTGCCCTTGGCTGTGAGAGCTGCGCAGGCCCCTGGGAGGGGAAGGAGAAGCCGCCGGTCCTCCAGGGGCAGGAGGGAGGGAGAGACCCAGGGCCCCAGGCTCACCCTCAGTGTTCTCCACCTCTTCCTTCTCCTCCAAGTCAATGCCTGAGGCCTCTTGCTGGCGAAGTTGCTGCCAAAAGATGAAGTGAAGAGGAGGGAAGGTGGGCTTCATGGGGAGGGGTCTTTTCACCTCATACTGGGGTCTCAGACCAGTCTTAAATGCTTAGAAACAGAAACTTTTTGGGGCGCTTGGGTGGTTTAGTTGGTTGGGCCTCTGACTTTTGGTTTCGGCTCGGGTCATGATCTCACGGTTTGTGAGTTCGAGCCCCACATCGGGCTCTGCACTGATGGCACGGAGCCTGCTTGGGATTTCTCTCTCCCTCTCTCTCTGCCCCTCCTCGGCCTGCTGGCTTTCTCTCTCTCTCTCTCTCTCTCTCTCTCTCTCTCTCTCTCTCCCCTCTCTCTCACACACACAAAAAAAAAAAATTAAAAAAAAACCCTAGAAATTTTTTCTATTGGGGTTCAAAGCCATCATGCATTCTGTGTAAGTGGGTTAAAAAACTTTATGTTATTGTGTACAATATGACCAACTGTGGTCAGGAGTTCATGATTCTTTAAATTATGCATCATTTAAAAATAAAATGCCCTTTAATGTTGATTCTTAGGGGTATTCTTTTTTTTTTTTAATGTAGAAAAATATAACTGAATACGAAAAAGTGTGCTTTCTGTTCTTCCACCCAGTCCACCTCACCTGCCGGGAACTAAATCGCAGGGTTTCAACCAAGGCGCCACCTGGTGGCACTCTATGCAAATTACAGGATTAGACACCAGGAGTCAACAGGCAGCCCCTTGGAGCTCGAGCCTGGCCAGGTTGAACCCAGGAGGTGATGGTGGGAGAAGATACTACTACGTGACCCCCCCAGTTATCTGCCTTCCTGAGTTTTAGAAGTTTTTCTGGGCACACAGGCGTGTAGGTAAAGATGACCTAAGTGTGGCTGTGGCTACAGGGACTAGATTTAGGTGAACCTAAGTGGAAGTGATATGTGCAACCTCTAGATTGGGCCCTTAAGAGGAAAGGAGTATGCTTCCTCCTCTTCTCTTTGCCCTTTCCTGTGCACTGGTATTAGGATGTGAGGGTGAGCCACCTCCAACCACACAGATGCCACTAACAAGTGGCAGGGTCTTCGTGCCTGCCACCGTCACATCACCATACCAGCCTAACTCCACTCTCTGAGACATTACGTGAGACAGAAAGAAGCTTCTGCCTCGTTCGCACCAATCTAACTTGCTTCAGCAATTCAGCTATACTGAACTAATGTGTACTGGAAACATCACACACAGCCTGGGTCACAAGAAGGGCCTGGGGGCAGAGGATGGCTGGATCGGCTCAGGTCCTACTGAGGAGGCACAATCACAGGCACGTGTCCCTCCTGGTCGGTCGGTAAGTCAGGGAGTGCCCTGGGCTAGGGAGGCAGAGTGGAGAGAGACAAACGAGGAAGAGGAGAAATGCACCTTCTGGAACTTGCAATCAGTCTCAGCAGAGAGAAGCTGCCTGTGCATAGTAGGGGAAGGATACTCCACAGCCACGGTGACTGAGACGTGTAGGACGCAGCAGTATGAGGAGGTGCAAGTACTACTAAGAAATCATTATTCCCTTTTGACCTCTCTGAGCACGTTTCTCCTCTTCCTCAAAGGTCACCTTCCCTGGGAAGCCTTCTCTGACTCCTCCAGGCATCTGTCTTTGCCATCACACTGTACTGTGTCGGCCTACATGTCCATGTTGCCCAGTAAACTGAGGGCTCCTTAGGGCAGGTATGGACTTAGCTTTGGCTCCCATAGTACCTAGGATGGTGTCTGACTCATCATATATACTCAAGAGATGTTGGTGGAGTAAGAGGTAACCTAGCCAGGGAAGGCAGACTGGGCCGCCATTTTGGAAGAGGCGGATCCTGAGCTAGAACTTCGAGGATGTGAAACAAGTGGCTCTGGTGGGGAATGGGAAAGAAGCTGGGTTGGAAGGGCTGATGTGGAGTTTGGGTCACCTCCCCTCACTCCATTCCTCCTTGGCTCCCCAGCCCAGGTCTGGGGCCTCACCTCCTTCATGGTATCAATGGAGGCGAAGTACTTAGACCACCAGTCCAGCATGCTCTCATCGGGCTCCTCTTCCTCTGGCTCTTCTGAGCTGCCCTTTTTCTTCTTTTTCTTCTTCTCCTTCTCCTCGTCAGCCTGGAGGATTGGGCAGGTCCAGAGTCCCGCACACATCACTGTTCCCTGGCCATTCTCAGAGCCCTGGACCATCCAGGGGTCCCCCATCCATTCTGACCATCTGCTCCTGGGAAGCCTTAGACTCTGTGAGGCTCCTTGGGGCCACCAATGTCAAAGGGTCAGGGCCATGTTTTGTGGAGGAGGATGCCCTGGCCCAGGGAGGGTCACCACCTGTCAATTTGAGGTGCTGGCCAAGGCAGGACTGGCACTCAGGGGCTTTGCTGCCTGAGTAGTTCTCTCCCTCTGCCTCTTTGGAAGGGTGTGCTGGCCCCGAGCATCCAGGTGCTGGGGAGCAGCTCAGTCCCTGATGTCGGGCCCCTTGGCCTGATACCCTATGCCACTGCAGGGTCCTCTCTCCCCAAAGCCCCCAGATGGGCCCACACTCACCACATCCACCTTGATGACGGCATCAGAACTCTGCAGAGGGGAACCAAGGAGACAGGGAAAGAATTAGCTACCAGGGGCCTGAAGTGGCAGATGGCCACTAATCCAGAAGAGGAGAGGAAGAGGAACGGGAGTTGAGAGGGAGCTCATGCAGGGCCGTTCACCGTGAGCCCCTGTGCTCTGTGGGCCTTGCACTGACAAGTGCACACTGCCTGGTGAACGTGAAAAAGGTCTGCTTGACAGATGTTTCCTCAGACTTTCAGAGATGGTGGCTCTCAACCCTGGGTGCATGTTAGAATCACCAGGGGGCTTTTACAAATGGTCAGTGCCAGGTCGCCACTGAGTCCAAATGTGGGGGCTGGGCACCTGCATAGTTGTAACCCCCCCCCCCCCCACCAATGGTTTCAACGGGCATTTAGGGTTGGGCAGAGAGCCTGACCCACATGCGGTGGGAGTTCAGTAATGGTGGCCAGACAGGGTCAACTTCAACTCTACTTTCCCCCTTTACCAGGGCCAGAGCCTTAAAAATTTAGCGGATGCACACCCAACTGCGTGAAACACCCCACCAGAGCCCGGGGCCTGGGGGATGATGGAGAAGCTCGGGCCCATGCTGTCCTCGGTCTTGTTCACTGATGGTCTGACATTAAGGGGCTCACCCCGGGCCCCAGCAGGAGCCCCCAGGGAGGGAGCTGAGTGGGCACGGGGTCTCGGGGCCTAGCCCCCGAGCAGCAGGCTTTCCTGGAAGTGCCATCGCAGGGCTGTGGGCCAGGCCCTGGCCCGTATCTGCTCCCCTTTCCTGAGAATCACACCCAGTGCTAACTCAGCCAGGTGCCTGGGACCCTCTGGGGTTAAGGACTGGGGGCCAAGGGAAGGTCATTTCAGGCCAAGCTCAGACCTCAGAGGCTAGGAGGAGCCCCAGGCTGTGTGAAGCATGTGAGGACAGGAATGGGATGGAGATAACGCGGGTAGGGAGGAGCCCACATCCGGCCCCTTGGTGCTGTCTGGACACAGGATGGCCTGGTCCAGGCCGGCCTCTTTCCCACCCTCCCCTGTAGGCACCATCTCTGCCACTAAGCCCCAGATGACAGGTCGCCCTCTGGCAAATAAATGGCCCTAGTCCCAAGACCAAGAGGAGTAAGAAACTTCCACCTGGAAATCCTTCTGCAGCCCAGGCCTAGGCAGGGTTGTTCATGAATGGCTAGGATGGAAACCCAGGGACCCTCTGGAAAGATCACTGGTGTTCATGCAAGGAATCTATTGTCTATAAGGTGTGGCTTGTTGGAGTAAAAATAATTACAGGCCATTACCTCAAACGGTTACTGCTCTCTCTGTGTCTCCTACATGCACACCACTTGCTCGTGCATGTGTGCACCCTCACGCGCACACGTAGGCACGCACATGCGGAACTGACAGTCTTGCATTCCAGGACAGTGTTTGGATGGACTGCTTGCACATGTAGCCAGGGTTAGCCCTCGACCATGACATGCCAAAGGAGGTGGCCCCGCCCACGAGAAGTGTCACACGTTCCCAGCAGGCGTGGGACTGACGCCTTACCGCGTCCAGCTTCACCATGGTCTCCAGCTTCTTGACAGGCACCTCTGGCTCCATGTTCACCACGACCTCCCCTGCGGGGTGAGAGGAGGGACCCCCGTTGCACAGTACATGGCGACCCCGAAGGAGCCTGCCTGGACAGAGAGATGGACAGACAGGCAGACAGACAGAAAAGAGCAGGAATAACAGTGAGAGTCAGAAGCGGCTGGAAGGACCAGAGGCCTAGAGCTGATTCTGGAACTTTCTGAGGCAAGAGGGAGGGACAGGGCAGTTGGGCATAAGGCGAGGGAGAAAGTGAGCCAAAGAGAAGGCTGAGCTGCAGTGGAGTGAAACAGAGGAGGCTGGGCTGGGAGGGAGGCTGGAAGGGAGGCCTGGGTCTCATCCAAGAACTGGCAGAGGAAGCCACCGGCCCCCAGGCCCTCTAAGGGTGTGTCTGGCTCCGGTCCTCTCTGGCTTTAGAATGAGGGTCAGCCAAAGGTGGCCTTGGCCCCCAGGATGGGGCCTCCCCTGGCCTTCCCCTCACCCACTTGGGGACGCCCCGCGGAGCCAGCTGGCGGCCTCGGGGCCTGGACGGTGAGCAGGTGCCCCTCCCGTGGGCCAAAGGAGCCAGGCCTGGGCTTCGGGGTGAGGCCGTACCCGTGGTGTTCCAGTTGGGGGCCGAGCGGTCTGGGGGCCTGTAGATGAAGCGCCTCAGAGAGCTGACGGCGTGGGAGCCCACCAGGGTGTATCGGCCGAAGGCCCGGCAGTCCACCACTCGGATGTTCAGGGGCGGGTGCAACAGCTCGTTCTCCGGGAGGTCCTGGGGGTGTTGGCCAAGCGCAGCCTGGGCTCAAGGAGGGAACCGAGGAGCCGGGCCACCCCCAGCCACGCCAGCCGCACCCGGCTCCGCCCTGCACCCACCACTTCAAACCACTTGACGAGGGTGTTGAAGTTGGGGTTCTTCTTGTAATTGTGGATCAGGGACGACTGCACCCCTTTCCCTGCACACTCGATGTCTACCCGTGGCCGGTCCACCTGGGCCAGGTTGACCCGCTTCAGGTCCCGCAGGCCCCAGAACAGCACCTGGGTAGGGGAGAGGCGAGCCCCTCAGTGGGGCCAGTTGAGGGTGGGCTGGGCCACCTGAGAAGGAGCTGGGCAGTGGTTGGGCAGCAAGACCGGAGGGCCAGGGCCCGGAGAGCCGATGAGAGGCGGGTGTCCTCAAAGGGCTGCGGGGCGAGGGTGGGTCTGGGGGTAAGGACAGGAGGGCTGGGAAAGGTCCTGGGGCAATGCAGTGTGACTCAGTGCAGACTGGGCAGGCACTGGATGAGGGGGAGCTTGGCTCTGCTACTGGCTCTGGGTGTGACCTTGGACAAGTCACTTTCCCTCCTAGGCCCTCAGTCTCCTGGATGCCAACAGTGTAACGTGTGCACACGAGCCCTGATGGAAAGAAAGTGAAGGGGGCAAGGAAGCCGGGACACAGCAGGGCCTGTCCAGGGCAGGGACAGGAGGATCCCCCCCACCCCCAACTGAGCAGGGACAGGAAGACCCCCTGACTGGGCCCTCACACACCTCAATTCGGTATTTGCTGAGCACGGGCCGGATGCCCACGGGCACAGGCATGATGGGACCTCGGTCCATGTCCACCAGGCCGTTGATGGGTGGCAGGTCCGCCTTCCCTGCAGGCCCAATCTGGGGAACGGGAGTCATGGTGTCACACTCTCCTTCCCCATGAGTTCTCTGTCAGGTGATGTGGGGAGACAGGGAAGGCCAATGCTCCGGGCCCCTCAGGGCCACGCCTCAAGCTGGCCTCACAGCAGGATGGGGAGGACAGCAGCCCCGCCCCGCCCCCTCCCCGAGGCGCCACCTGCAGCAGCTCGAAGGCAGCCAGCAGGTCCCCAGCGGTGGCGTTGCCGCGGTAGATCTGGTAGTACTCGAGCTGTGGCGGGAAGCGGGGCGGGCAGTACGCCTCACTGGCCATCTTCACCACGGGCTTGGCGAAGGTCCGGCCCATGAAGTCGGCTTTGCCCTGATGTGACAAATACCCAAGGTGGCCTCCCAGCTCTTGAGTGTACCATGCATGTTCACACCTGGGATCTCATTCGGTCCTCACAAGAGCCCCGAGAGCTAAGGGGCGGGTGTGATCACCCCATTTCACAGATGGGGAACACCAAGCCTCAGGGTCCGCCACAGACTTGGTCAAGGCCATGCCGGCAGTGAATGGCAGATGCAGGACTCGGACTAGCAATGAGATCTTCCTACGTCTAGTTCAGGGCTCTTGGGGTATTCCAGTCGCTGGAGCGGTGGCCCCCCAGCTCTGCAGGGGTCACCTCAATCCTTGCTTCCCCACTCCAGGGCTCCCACGGAGAGCTGTGAGGGTGTTACTGACTGCAGTAGGTGTGGGCAGGGGGCTGAGGAGGCCAGGGACATGGGAAGGCTGATGATAGCAGGACCTGCTGGCCAATGTCCTGATGATTCTGGGCCTGAGCTGGGTCTGTCTGTGGCAGGCGGTAGGGACACCCTGACCTAGCTCCTCCCTGAGCTCCCAGAGGCCCACAGCATCAGGAAGGGGTCGAGGTGCAGTGACACGGCAGGAGGCACGTGGGTCTCCTGGAGGGGCTGGTCAGGAGCCCCCACCCCAGCTTCCCAGCAGGCACCCTGGCTGAGGGGCTCGGGCCTGGGCGCCAGACAGCTGGAGATGGCTGTCAATGTAGGTGGAGCACAGGGATGAAAGTGTAGGTCCCTGGCGCCAGAGCCCACCCGTACCATGGTGTCCTGGTCGTAGATTTCGATGACAATGATGGGGGGGTCATCCCGCAACTCATGGGCTTCGCCATATAGCTCCAGGTTGTCGAACACCAGCATCTGGTCCCAGGTGGGGCACAGGGTCTCATTCAGTACCTGCGGCGCGGGGCAAGCGGGGTGATGGGTAATAAGTGGGGGTGTATGGGCAGACGCATGAGCAGGAGTCACCCCAAGTCACCGCCGCTTTCAGGGACTCCAGGGAAAGGAGTGTCATGTTGGTCCCGAGTGCCCTCCCCCCCAGCCCCCATGTCTTTCTTTCCTTCTATGTTGACTGTAACCACAGCTAAAGCCTTTACCAGTGTGGTCGGGGCCTGCAGATACCTGCAAGGCTGTCCTCTAGCGATCCGGAGTGCTGGCTGATCTGGTTTTCCAGGTCCCACACGCTCACAGCCTCCCCAGTACCAAAGCCAAAGCCACTCTCTCCTGCCCTGGGTCCTCACCTCTGTGCACTGACTCTGGTTGATGAAGAAGACGCGGGCGAAGGGGTCCGAGAGGCCGCTGCTGTCAGCAGCGAAGAGGCTGCGAGCCTGGTACATGTGGGCACGGAGCTGGAAGGCCTGTTTCTCTGCGGGGAAGAGCAGGCTGAGGCTCCCAGAGCGGGGGTTGGGGCCCAGGGGCGGCGGAGCCCAGGGGCGTCGCGGCCCAGGGGCCGTCACTTACTGGTGTAGACCAGGCTGATGGGCGGGAAGGCGTGCAGGCCCAGGCCCTGGGCCGCCTTGACCTCCTCGAAGCCGCAGGGCAGGCCGCACAGGAAGTCCTTGCGCTGTTTGCTCAGGCCCAGCCACAGGTAGAGCTCCAGCTTGGCCTGCACCGTCCAGCCCGCGGAGCCAAAGCCCCGCTTGCCCGGCAGCTGGGGGTGGGGTGGGGTCAGCTGCCCGGCCCCGTGGGGTGAGGAAGGGGTGGGGGGGGCCTGGCAGAGGCTGTTCAGAGCTGCCCCTCCACAGCCATCCCCCTGGACTGGGCGCTGGGGGTGGGAGCAATGCAGAGGGGGATGGGCCAGGCGCCGCCCCTCCCCCTCCCCCCTTGCTGTTCTCTCTCCAGCTCTTCTCTGAGCACCTGCTGCTTGAGGGCTCAGGCCTGCCGGACCCAGGGCTGGGGGCCTGCTCCCTCCAAGGGGAGGCTGCTCCCTTGAAAGAAGCCGGATGCAAACCCTGGACCCTAGCCCCGCCCCCCAAGCGCGCTCCCCTTCCGGCACCTTGAGGAAGAGCGTCTTGACCTTGGCGCAGTCCTTGCCCAGCTCCTCCTCGACGATGGAGAAGAGCAGGTCCTTGGATGGCACCCTGGCGTAGGCGATGCGCTTGTTGCTGCTCATCATCCAGATGAAGACGTCGGGGATGCTGTGCTGAGGCTGGGGGTCAGGAGCGAGGGGGGCCGCTAAGGGAGGGGTCCTGCCACGTGGCCTGGGCCCCCGGAGCCTGCTGACCCTCAGCATCGCTGCCTCGGGGCCCTCTGGTCTGCAGAGCAAAGGACCCGGATGCCGGATGCCGGGTCTTCCTCCGCCTGCCACCCATTGAGTGGAGACAACACAGGACAGGGTGAAGGGCTTGTTGGCCCCTGTCCCCTAAGGGCTGTAGGAGTGGGAGGGGTCTCCGCGGTGGTGCTGCCCGGCCCCTCCCTGTGCAGCAACCCCTTCTCTGCTCTAGTGACCCGGGCTTAGGAGAGGGGCACCCCCTTTCCGCTGCTGACAGGGGCCACACCTCGTCTGCCAGGAAGCGCAGTTTCTGCAGGAAATTCTGGCACAGCCTCAGCTTGTCCCGCACCGTGTGCCGCTTCACCTGTGCCCGCAAGCTCTTGGCCTGCTGTCCCATGCTCTCCTGTTGGGGGGGCGGTGCTATGAGTGGGGGCTCAGGCCATGCTGCATGGTGGAGGGGGCAGGCCCTGGTGGCTGCTACCTCGGAGACAGAGGTCCCCCCACCTCGGACACCCTCCCCCCATCCCCTGTGTAATCCGGTGTGCCCTCACCAGCTCCCGCATGCAGGACTTGAGGCGCTCCCTGTCCAGCCTGGTGCGGGACGAGTGGCTCTGGTCCTTGTCAGCGAGGGAGAGGAAACGGCTGGGGGGACCAGGGGAGCAGGGCTCAGCGGAGCCCACCGACCAGCAGCAGGCTTGCAGATACCTCCTTCCTGGCCCAGCCCCCCCCACTTCCAGCCCCTCGCTCCCCACCCGTCCCTCTCACTAGCAGCCACAGCTGAGCTCCTCTAGGACACCCCGCAGGCGACGCTCCGGATAGGACTTCTCCGTCTTTATCATCTCCTGCACGTCGTTCAGGCCTTCTTCCTGTGGACCCGGAGTGAGGGTATATGCCGAGCCACCACCCCCCAGCCTCGGCCTCCCCAGATGCTCCCCCCATTCATCAGAGGAATGAGGGGCTAGGGACCTGGTACCTCTCACTCACAGGGGTGCCCCCTGCCCCCTTCCCCAGGGTCCTGCCACCTTACGGAAACCACCAGTTCCCCAGGTTCTGTTTCTTCCAGAAGGAAGAAGCCACCCCTGGGCCGTGGGGCTGTGGTCCCCGTGGACTTGCTGGGACTGGCAGAACTCAGGGCTACATGGTGGGGGTGGGGTGGGAGCGCAGTGCAGGCCAGAGACCGAGGGAATGGCCAGGCTCCCCAAGGGGACCCCAGGACAGGACGGGCCAGGATTCCCAGACTCCACTCCAGGTAGCCCTTGGGCCCTCCGCCCACTCCTGGGACATGGGAGCAGGGACAGGAACGGAGGTCCTGCTGGGGCTATTCCTATAATCCTCACCCCCTGTCCCCCACCCTCCCCAGGCCAAGCTGCCTTGCGTGTTGCAGGGGAGGCTCCCTAGCTGGGCAAGGCCCTCTGAAGCACCCCCCCCCGCCCCGGCCTGGCCCTGACCAGCTTGTCTGCGATGTGGTCCATGATGTTGGCATTGTAGAGGCGGCGGCGCTGGTCCGGCCACCAGCTCTTGATGTAGATGCAGGGCTTGCGCTCAAGGTAGGGCAGATGGAAGTAGTTCCTGGGTGGGAGGAGGTGGGAGGTTGAGGACTGGGGCCCCTGGAGGCGGGAGACCCAGGCCATGAGAGGATGGGAGGCGGCAGGCAAGGCCTCTCAGGCCCCTCCATGCCATGGCTCACCTGTCGGTGATCTGGGGCCGCATGGGTGGGGTGGAGGACACTGAGGCCAGGTCCCCACCCTCATCAGCATCCTCGTCACTGGAGTTCTGGATCAGGTCTACTTCTTCCTCATCCCCAGGCTCCTTCCGGGGCCTAGGCCGCTGGGGCCGTGACAGGCCATCAACTTCATTCCCATAGTTGCCTAGAGGCAGAAAATGGCAGGTGAGGGCCTAGAGTCCTTCCCCCCGCCCCACTTTCCCCCCAGGCTCCTGCCACCTGATGCACTGCTTCGGGTGTGTGGGAGGGAAGAGGTGAGTCGGGGGGTGCAGAAGATGCTGCGAGTCCACCTGCTTGGACACGACAGAACGCTAGCCAGAGGAAGGCGCCCACGTCCCCCACCCCTTGCAAAGATCTTGCTGGTGGCCCTGCTGACACTGAGCTCAAGGTCCAGCCTCGGGCGTGCTGTGTATTCCTACTCTGTCCCCTCTGTCTTCTGCAGGGAAGCCTTTCCTCCTCATGTTGGAACACAGCTTGGCCTCTGCACATGGTAGCCCAGGGGGCGTGTGTGCACTCTCGTGGGTACACCGTGTGCTATGTGGCTGCTTCGGGACGTGCAAAGGGAAGCGACCAAAGTGTCCCTCCCCTTACTCCCGACCTGTGATGCAGGGCCTAGCAGTCACTACCCAGCAGTCCCCAGGCCTGAAGACCCCTCGGTGAGCCCAGCACTCACCTATGGTGACCTCAAAGGTGATCGGCTTGTCTCCATTTTTCCGGTCGATCATTGAGGCCTCTAGGAAGGCTCCAAATAGAAAGAACTCTTCCATTTTCCCCGTGCAGCTCTGTGGGGAAGGTGGTTCGAACCATCCCGAAACCTCAGCAAGGATGTTGGGCCTGGCGCCAGGCCTCTTCCTACTACCTTGCAGACAGGCCTTTTGGGTTGATGGTGGGGGACATCCCACCCCATTGTGCAGCTAAGCAGCCCAGACTCTGAGGCCCCAATTCTTTTGCCCTCCAGCCTGGATGTCCTTGGACGAGGATGGCCACGGCCAGGAACAGGGCCGCGATGAGGCTCTATTTGGGGACCTCCCAGGCTGCCACGGTGGGGAGTGGGCTGAGCTGGGGGGCTCTGGAGGACAGCCCAACCCCCACCCCCACCCCCCGGGGCCTTACCTCTGAGACGGGCGTGGCCTGCTCCACCAGCACCTCCGTGGAGCTGGTCAGCTCAGGGTTGGACGTATCCAGGATCTCCACGGCCAGGCCCAGCATGAGGCGGGCGCGGAATGACACGCCCTCCCCCAGGCCCTCGTTCAGGTCCTGGTGCTCATCCAGCAGGGTGTAGTTGCGGGTAGAGCCGTACATGTTCACCCAGGCCGGTCCCAGCGTGGGCAGGAAGCCTGTGGGCCACGAGGAGAGGGACAAGGGCTCGCTTGGGGTGGTGGGACCTCTTGGCGGAAGGTTGGCGGGGGCTCCGGCCTGCACCTTCTGGTGGCAGAGCCGAGGACCCCAGGCCTTGCTTGGTGAAATGCTGGAGGCAAGAGAAAGCCTGTGGGCCAGCGAGTGGCTAATAAGAGGCTGCAGGGAGAGCTCCTATCTGCTGTGCACGGGCGGGCTTGGGGTGGCCTTCTCACGCCCCTGGAGCACTCCCCTGGAGCACTCCCCTGGGCCACGCTCCCTGCTTCCTGGCATGCCGAGCAGGGGCTGCCTCCCATCTGTTTGAAAGATAGATGTCAACTCCTCTGAAACTCCTCAGCATGGCCTTGTGGCCCTTTGCTGCCTGAGCAGACAGGCATCTCGCCGGGCATCCTGCCTGGCTTCCGAGGGCTGCCCCCTTCCTCTCCGAAGACCCTCCCTCTGTCTGCCTGTTTAACACTGCCTCCAGGAAGCCGGCCCAATGCCTCGTCCCCACTAACTTCTCCCGTTTGTTGGAATTTGTTGTCTCCTGAGTAACCCAGGGTCCACCTCTGCTGTGTGTGCTTTGTTTGTTTGGGTTTTGTGCTGCCTGGCTTTAAAAAAAAAATTATAGCATTTAAAAAAATCAAGATATACTTTACATAATCTAAAAGTCACTAATTTAAAATGTGATGCTTTACGTGATATAAACCTCGCCATTTAAAAATGTGCATTTTGGAGGTTTTTAGTAAATTCACTGTGTTGCACTGTCATCACCTAATTCCGGAACACTTCCATCACCCCGACCCCCAAAGAAACCCTTTACCTGGTTAGTCCCATTTCCCCTCCCCGGCAACCACTAATCTACTTCCTGGCTCTATGGATTTGCCTATTCTGCACATTTCGTATACACGGAATCATATAATATGTGGCCGTTTGTGCCTTTGGCCTTAGGTTTTGAGCATTTGGTAGCAGAGTCCCCAGTGAACACCATGAGGACAAGAATGGATACTTCTCTTGCTCTATATCCCTGGTCCCCAGTGCTTGCGTCCTGGAAGGGGTCAGTCCCTACAAGTCCGTAGATGGGGACTAAGGCAGCACTATGCACAAACATATATGTAACATATATGTATACACGCATATAATTATTTTCATTTTACAGGTGGGAAAACAGGTTCAAGGATCACACAGCTACTGGCCGTCAGAGCTCAGGTTCAAACCAAGGCAGCCTGGCTCAGGCGGGCTCTGCCAGCTCTGTGCAGACCTGAGCCATGACCTTCGTCCGAGGCAGGGGCTGCTGACCAAGCCCTCACGAGGCCCAGCGCCTTTCAGGCTGAGGTGTGAAATGGTGGAGGGGTGGAGGCGTGAGCGGGGAGGTCTTATTCCCTCCTTCCCATCAGTCCCCTCCCCCCCATCCCAGTCTCCCGCTGCTGACCTTTGTCTCCATCATTAGAAATCTTGCGCAGGTCAATGAAATGGGTGCCGATGGCCACGTCGTTGACCTTGTCGGAGTCCCGGATCTGCACCTTCATGCGCTTGCAGAGTGGGGGAAACAGGTCTGTAAAGACGACCTGCTCATTCCACAGTGGCTCGTAGCTGCTCTTCTGCACGGACGTCTTGCCCTGGTGGGAAGGAGGGAGGGTTAGGGTTTGCGCGCGCGCGTGTGTGTGTGTGCGCACGCGATGTATGCATGTGTGTGGTGTGTGTAAATGCATGTGTATGTGCAGTGTGTGTATGTATATATGTGGTGTGTATGTGTGCACATGCATATGTGTATATGCATGTGTGGGGGTGTATGTACATGTGTGTATATATGCATTTGTATATGTGTATGTGTGTATGTGGGGTATGTGTGTAAGCATGTGTGTATGTGTGCATGCATGTGTACATATGGGGTGTGTGTATGTGTATGTGGTATGTATATGCATGTAGTATTGTGGTGCCTCTATATATGCATGTATATTGTATAATGGTGTGTGTATGTGCACACATGTATGCATGTGTATATGTGTGTTCATGTGTGTGGGGTATGTGTGTATGTGTATGTGTGGCGTGTATAGTATGTGTGTGTGTACTTATCTCCGGCAGGCACCCTCCCCCACTCCAGTCTCTCAGACTCTCCTCCCTTTCAATGCTCCTGCCTTAGCTCTTGGTGTCTAGAGCGCAGAGGCGGGGAGGATCCCCAACTTGGCCTTGGCCCCAGCCCCTCTCAGCTGGAGCTCCCCTCCAATGCACCAGGGGATCGAAGACATCACCTGGTTTCCAATTTTGCCCACATCCTCCTCCAGCACCCCTCCCCCAATCATCCTGCACCTCTAACACTTCTCACCCCAAGCCCAGACTCCTGCATCCTGCACCCCAATACCTTCTGGCCGGCAAAGAAGACTTGCACGTAGGGGTCGACCAGGTCCTTGTTCTCACCAATGAACGCCTTCTTCACATTGGCCATGAGGCTGGTGTTCATACGGGGCAGCCCCTCTGCTCGGTAAATCTTCACGTAGAACCGGGCCCACTGGCGTTCGGGGGGCACCCCCTCGGGGAGCAGCAAGTTCCTGCCAGTACACACAGCGAGGGCTGTGGTGGCCAGGCCTGGGCACCCCAGTCCTGCCCTGCCATCGGCAGACCCTTGGGGCCTGGAACAATCTCCGTGAACTCCTGCCCTGCCCTGCCTTAGTCCTTCCTCTCCTGGGAGGAGAGTCTGGATACCAAGACCAGCCCTGCCTTCGGTCCTTCTTGGAGGAGCTGGGCTGTCTGGGAGTGGGCAAGGACAGGGGTGAGGGAGGTGAGGGTCTGTGGGCCAAGTTCACCCTCGGGGCTCCCATTGGGCAAAGGAAGGGTTAGGTTGGGCATCCAGGGGCTGGGGGGGTGGGGCCTGGGAGCCTCACCCTTCAATGTCATCCTCCTCTGTCTCGTTGGCCTTGTGGGGCGTCTTGATGTTGTCCCCCTTGCCCACCACGGCCACGTCACACTTCACGTAGCCCTTCAGCCCAGCGGAGATGTCGTCGGGGTCCGACAGGATGGCCCACTTGTGGTGGAACTGGTGCTCTGCAGTGGCGAGGGGTGGGGACTGCACCTGCCATCCTGGGACAGCTGCGGGCCGAGCGTCTTTAGGCCCCCGGCCCCCAAGACAGCCAGGAGGGGCGAGCAGCTGGGGCAAGATCCCGATCCCCATGGTGGTGCGACTTTGAAGCGAGGACCCTCCAGATTGCAGCCCTCCTACCCCACCCCTGCAGACAACCTGCACACAGATGGCCAGACAGACCCTTCAGAACCTTCCCTCACTCCTCCTTTCAGACCGTCTGGGGCTCGCCAGTGCTTGTATAGATCACAGACCTTGGCGTGGTCTGTGGGGCCTCCTGATTCAGCGCTGCCCGGCTCACTCCGCTCATCCTACCCTGCCCTTGTGCACCTGCTGGGCCCAGCTGCTGACTCCTCTCTGAACAATTCGAGGCGCTGTTCATCTCCCCCCGCTCCTCCCACCTCGCCTTTATAGCTGCTGTTCTCTGAGCTTGGAATGACCTCCTTCCTACCCTTCCCCCATTCGAAATTCTCTGACACCTGCCAGGGAAGGCTTATTGGGCTGGGAGCTGGCCAGCGCTCCAGGCCTCCTCCACGATCTCCCAGAGGACGCGTGCGGCCTTGTACTGCCCTTCCTCATCTCCAGCAGGGAGTAGTGGAGACTGAGCTGTGCCCTGCGGCTGCATCTGATGGCGCAAACGTGGTCCTTCCAGGGTGATGACAGGCCCCAGTCCCCCTGGAAACCCTACCAGCTCCACAAGATACGGATATCATGACTCCCAGTGGCACCCAGGAGTCCTGTGTCCTTGGCATCATGCTTCCAACGACTCTCTGGCTGCGTCAGCACCCAGAGACTCATCAAGAAGGTCAGACCAGACCAGAGACCCTCAGGGTGCAGACATCAGTGCCCCAACTGAAGGGGCCATGGGACTTCAGGCTCCCACGAAGGGTACCAGGCTCAGAAACAGATTCGGGAGAAACAGCAAATCGGGCGGTGGGTTACCCGAGTGGGGAGCCCGGACTTTGGGCCCACCTGGACCGGGGTTCACACCCTTTTCCTTTCCCCGGACCTGTCATGTAAACTTGCTGAGCCTGTTTCCTTCTAGTGAAATGCGGTGATGATGTGTACATGGGCTGCCAGGGTTAGGCCCGCTGGGATGGCGTGCGTAGCCCCAGGCCTGGCACTTGGCATGTGCCCCCCGAGTGGCAGTGGTCTCCTCCCCAGGACTCTACTGCCGGGAAGCCCAGGGGTCCACATCAGCTCCTCGCTGTCTCTCCAACCCCCTGCTACCAGTACGGGGGGGCACTGCTCAGCCCCGGGGAGGGGGAGCCTCCTCAAAGATGCCCACATCACACCAGCCCACGGCCCACGGCTGGCTTCCCCGGGAAGCACCAGATCGAGACTGGCCCTCTTCCCGCTCCCCACAGCGCGAATGGTCACCAGGGCCCCCCTCTACTGAGGACCACAACGTGGGCGTGACAGTGGGAAAGGTGCCGGCCTGCAGCCAGACCAGGTTTTACTCCCAGGAGGCTCTGGGCAAGTCTCTTCATTGTCCTGGGCCTCAGTTTCTTCACCTTCCTAGGAAGGCTGGACTCGATGTTTTAAGGTCTCCTGCAGCTTGAATGTTCTATGATTTTGTGATGTGTGTGGGTGTCATCTTGGGTCTGGGCTCCAATTCCCTAGTCTGAGTCCCAGAGTGTGCACCAGCCAGTGTCTGCCAGGTTGAACCGTAAGAAATCGCCATATTTGTTTAATAGTTTAGTGGCACCTCCAAGCCACTTAACTTCTCTTGGCTTCATTTGTCTCGTCTGTAAAATGGGAAGGAACGCCGATGCCCACCTCACTGTTTCGTGAGGGTCAAATGGGACACTCTGGGTGAAATTGTACTGTCCCTGTCAAAGGGCCCAGTGGGGTCATTACTGCATCCTGAGTGGTGGGTTCACTTCAGGGACACGGGCTGGGGCCCAGTGCCAGGCTGTGTGCCTGTGGTTCCTGAGCTGGCCATGTGTGTAGTCATCATCTGGCTGGCTGAGGGCACCCCTTCTGGCTGATCCATGTCCCACAGCTCTCTGGGCCACCCCTTAGGGGTTCCCTCACCAACCCCACCCAGGGTTGGCCCACGGGGACCCACGTTGCTGCTAGTCAGCCACAGCCCCTCACGGCTCTTCTCGGGAGGTGTGGGTCCCTTGGCGGATGGTTGGTGAGCCCAGCGTCCCTTGGAGGTTGCCACACTGCATGTGTGTTGAGGACAGTGTGGCTCTGTGGGTGTCTGGAGTCACACAGCCTGATTTCACCCCAGACTGACTGGGTGACTGGGGAAGCCCCAGCGCTTCTCTGAGCCCCGGGCCTCTCAGGTCGAAAAGTGGGGCAATGCCCTTACCCTACAGGGCTCCTGTGAATCCAGCAGCCTGAATACAGGTAGTCCCTGCATCCGTGTGCAGACTGGGCACCCTGTCACTCCACACCCCTAGTGGTCTCACACTGAGCATATAGTCCTGGCCAGGCTCAACCCAGGGACCGCCAGGGTGGGGGGGATGGCATGTGCCACACTTGCTGAGCTGTGGGCACAGATACTCACCAGGCTGGGAGTACACAGTTCCCACATCCATCTTGAAGGACCCCACTAGGGTGCCACTTCGCAGCAGGTTCTTGGAGTGAATCACCTTGCGGGCAGAACCACCAGCCACCAGTCAGGTGGGGCAGGGCTGAGGCTTTCCATGGGGTAGGGGTGAGGGGTCTAATGGTGGCACCCCCTGTCCTTCTGGGAAATGGAGCCTTTCGGTGAAGTGGGAGGGCTTTTGGCAGGGCAGGGGCGGCTCGCCGAGGCTCAGCAGGAGTCTCTCCTGCCCTCAGTTTTGCTGGCTGCCAGGTACGGGTCACTAGGTCGTACATTATACACAGGCACCTGACTAAACAGGTGAGAGAGCCCCAAATCAGCCTGTGCCCCACTTGCCCGGCTGTGTGTCTGGGAAAGGGGCTGCCTTTTAATGGTCCGCCCAGAGGGGTGCCCTTTGGAAGTTCACACAAAGGTGCGGTTTGAGCTAGTGGCCCTGCCCACCAGGGCTGCTCCCCACTCACCGAGATCTTGATGATCTTGTCAAACATGACGTCCGGAGAGACGTGAAAGTCGAAGACGAAGTACTGGAAGGGGGAGGACCCGGGGCTGCTGTCACCCGGTGGACAGCAGCCAACAGCCTGGGGCAGTGCCAAGCCCCTCCCTCCTGGGAGTGCCCATCTGCCCCCTGACCACTTCCCTGAGCCCCGAAGTTCAGGTGAGCAGTGGCCACCACTGTCCTCCCTGACTCGGAGGCAGGTGGGAGCTGTGTGGCTTCGGGCCATGCATTGTCTGAATCTGTTTACTGAGCTGTAAAATGGGAGTAATGACACCCACCTCAGAATCTCCTTATGAGCGAGATACTGTAAGATACCCTAAGATACACTGCAGTTACACAGGCAGCACGGACACCGCCATTCAACCACAACGCTCTATTGCCTGGAAGATGTGTCCCGATTTCAGCGATGTTTAAGTGTAAAATAAGGTTGCGAAGGCACCTAATTTGCTCTAAATGTAAAATGCTGTGGCTGTGAACCGTCTTCCTGAGCTGGGAGCTGCCACTCGCCCCCTGCCCCATTTCTCCTGGCCTTGTGTGCAGGTGCCGGGAACGAGAGCAGGGGCGGGGGGGGGGGGGGACAGTGCACAGAGGGACCACTGCTTTGGTGAATTTGTGGGCAGAAACAAGGAAGAAATGATGCCCACATGCTTAGGGTCAATGTCTAAGGAGAGTCTGTTCCTGGCTTCTGGGGGCTCACACGAAGCATCATGGGTAAAAGTGCTGCCTTTACAACCAGACTGATCGAGTTTTTACTGTTAGGCCAATCACTTCCTTTCTGAGTATCAGTTTACCACCCTGGGATGTGGGGACAATGCTCAGGGTTACCATGTTGAACTGCTCCAGGGCCACCATCCAAGGCGGGGTTTGGAGGCCTGGTGGTGAAGTCTAAATGAGCTGACCCTTGTTAAGCGTTCAGCCCATGAGTGCACATGGTCAGTGCACAGGACATGCCAACTGCTGTGTGTGAAGCAATATGTCCGGGTGGCGTTGGCCGGGGGCACTGAAGCTCTGGTGGGTGCAGATCTAGACATGCAGGTGACAACTGACACCTTGGGGCTGGGGGCGATACCCAAGGAGAGAATGGGAAGGGACGGGCCCAGGGCAGGGCTCCAAGAAGCCGCAGAGGGCACAGGGAGCATGTTAGGAAAGGCAGTGGGGGAGGGGCTGGAGAGAAGGGGAAAGGAACAGAGAGGCCCCCAGGGCGGGGGAGGGGGGGTGTTGAGAGGATGGAAAGGGACGGGCAGTCAAGAGAGGGACATGGACTTATACTTAGGGACTGAATGGTCCTTGGTGACCCGGAGGAGGGCCGTTTCAGTGAAGCCACGGGGCAGAGACTGAGGCATGATTGGGAGGAGAGGCAGTGGGGACAGCTCACATAGTCAGACTGTGAGTGTGAGGACAGAAAGAGGTGATCACTAGGAAGTATGTGGGATTGGGAAAGCCACGGCTAGATGGACGGGTGGGTGGACAGAAGGCAGACTTCTAGTTCCTATCCCTGAGCCGTGGGGTTCCCCCTGGTTGCACCCGGAGAGAATATTCGAGAGTAGAACACCTTGTAGGCACAGGAGAAGCTGAAGGAAAAGTGAAGGCAGAGACGGGAGTGCTGAGTAGACTGGGTAATGGCGGGTTCTTTGGGGAGAAGAAAGAGACAGATCCAGGGCAGAGGGGAAAGGTGGTTTAGACAGAAGGAAGATGCCAGTGACGTGGACCAGTTGTACCCACAGAGAAGGGGTCTGGGCCTGGTCTGAAACAGTCAGAAGGCAATGATTGTGAGCCTCCCTTCGCATGAAGACAGGTCTTGAGCTGGGCAGGAGGCGAAGACCAGGCCAGCAGCCCCAGAGCTGTGTCAGCCCTAGCAGAGCGAGCTAGCCAAGCTAGAACCAGAATTTTGCCCTCTCTGAGTGGTGTGTGGTCATATTCCTTGTGTTTCCTGAACATCTTTCCCCTGTCTAACCACTTAGAAATCTGCTAAGTCATGCCGATTGTTCTCATCTACCTCCGTTGTGTGCAGTGGAGTCAAAGGCAGGTGCATGCTAACTCGGAGAATTAGCCAGAAGCAGTACACCTCCGGGACTGGGGGTATTTCTCGATGAAGAGGAAGATGGCATAGGACAAGAAGCAAAAGGAAAGGAAGCCCCACTTTGGGACCAGGAGGAATCATGGGAAGATCATTTGCAGTGGTGGTTCTCAATGGGGGTGATGGGGGGGGGGCATTGGGCAAGGGCTGGAGACATTTTTGGTTGCTACAGCTGGGTGGGGGTTGCAACTGGCATCGAGCGGGTAGAAGCCAGGGATGCCGCTCAACATCCTGCCGCTCAACATCCTACCGTTCACAGTCCAGCCCCCTGTACCAAAAACTATCTGGCCCCAGTGCTGAGTTTGAGAAACCCTGGTTTAGAGGAAACAGAAATTAAACAACTCAGAGCTACTTGGGTTTGTGAAAAAGAACAAACACGTGATCGAGAACAAATTTAAGATTCACGTGAGTGGAAGGAGTAGGCTTGGTGCTTTTAAACATGGAGTTTGGGAAATGGTTTTTAGGCTAGAGGTAGGTGGTGGCCCGTTTGGGCAAAACGTGTCATCTTTGCGGCCCCCGTGTTGCCGGGTATGGGCTTGAAGGGCAACACATGCCCAGCATGTTTGTTTCTTTCCTCAGGTGAGTGACCATCTGCAAAGTCTTACCCAGCCCCTCCACGTACACGCCAGGCTCTGGCCTGGGCCCGGGGATGCAGGAGACTGGGAGCCTCCAGTCCGCCAGGGACAGAGACATGAAGGACCAACCACAATTTAGGGACGTTATTGTCGCAGAAAAAGAAGTGCATTGGCCTCTGACCCAGAGAGTGCGAGGAGGGCTGCTCAGTGGCAAAGACACTTGGCCTGGGCTCTGGAGGGTGAGTAGGAGTTTGCTGGGGAAACACAGAGTGGAGAGAGCAGCTCTGTTTTCTCGGGAAGGAGGAAGCAATTTGAATGAAACACGAGGTGCGCAGGGCTGGTGTAAGGTGAGCCCCTGAGTCGGCCAAACGTGGCTTTGCCACTATCAGATAACCGTGGAAGGCCATGGGCGCCCGGCTCCGTGTCCATTATGGGAAAGCAGACTCTTATCTAGGTTGGAGGCTTTTGCAGTCAGGGATGTGCCCTGGTGTAAGGTCAGAGACATGGAGGCGGAGTTTCCGGACTCCTGGGAAGGTTGCTACGTGGGGCTGGGGGCTGGGGAGTTCCCGAGCACCGGCGTCCCAGTCCTGTGGGCCTGTGGGAAACCAGCCGTGACAGTCTACGCCCTGTGGTAGCCTGGGACCCTGGCCTGGGTCCCCGTGAGGGGCAGAAGTGCGTCCAGGTTTCCTTCCTGAAGACGCACGGCTGGGGGGCTCTTCCCAAGTTGCAGGTGGCAACCCTCAGCCCTTCCCACTCCTCAGGACAGACATGAGACACAGGACACAGATGCTTCACTCGGGCCAGCCGGGCACCCTCGCTGCCTGGAGCCACCAGGAGAAGGAGACTAGATGCCCCGCCAGGAGACGGAGGTCTGGGGACCAGAGACAAGATATTGTGTCAGGGGAGGCCATCCGAGGTGGCAGACAGAGCATGGGCCGAGGCTGACAGGCTGGACCCTGCTTATCAACATTATGCTCTGTGGTCGCTGGCAAGGCCTTTCTCATAGTGAGGCCTCAGTCTCCTCCTCTATAAGTTGGGGAGATTGAATTAAAAAATCTAGAGGTCCTTTGACCTCAGGGTGGCCTCAGATGGTTGCAGAGAGCAGGGGCAGGAACCAGGCTTTCCTCTCTCATACCCTAAGAGTCAAGGCCAGTGCTCTGGAAGGATCCCCACAGAGGTTCAGGCACCACGGAGGCAGCCCAGCAGACAAGGTGAGCACGCAGAGCCCCACGCTGGCCCTTAGCACCTGGGCAAGGACTTTCCTTAGGAGCTTCAATGTTCCCTTGTGTAAAATGGGATCAATGGCGATAACCTCTGACTGTTGCAGGGGCCCGAAGACGTAATGCACCTACAGCATTTGGGGGGGAGCCTGGCTCACAGGAAGTGCTCATTAATGGTGCCACTGCCCCAAAGGGTAAGGGCTGGAATGAGGCAGCACAGCCCAGGGCTCTGGCCTGGGAAACAGCTGGGGCCGGGCCTCCCGGGGTCCACCCACAGACAGTGCTGGGAGTTTCGATGCCCGGGGGTTCATTTCAAAGGGTAGCCTCGGGCCAGACCACTGTCAGGGGGTGATCTAGACTCGGGGTTCAGAGGCCATGGCCCTGCACATCTGTGTGCTGGGGCCACGGCGACCCCTGCTGGCAGCCCTTCACGCCCCTTGACTCCCCCCTGCTCCTCGGGGGCCTGGGTGGGCTGGAGCCCAGCCTCCTGCTACATTTAGGGACGTCCCTTTCCCCACCCAGGGCCACAGGGCACTGACCTCATTGTAGTAGGGGCAGTTAGTGGACTCCTTCATGGACGTGTACTTCTTGTCATCCCCCACCTCCACGCACACCACGGGGTCCATGTTCAAGCCCACCAGCTGCCGAGCCTCAATCACAGTGATGCTGACCTGCGGGCAGGAGAGACGGGGGACAGAGGTAAGACACGTGAGCCTCGAAGCTGGTCCTCCTCCTGGAGTTGGGGCCCAGGAGCAGGGAGCCAACACGGGACTGGGGTTCCAGTCCGAGCACGGTCTCTAATCTGCTGTGGATCATGGGCTCTTTCCCCACTAAGCCTCGGTGTCTTCGTTGATAAGGAAGGGCACAGGCTGGATAACCTGCAAGTGTGTGCTGGACTTAGCAGCGGAGAGGAGAAGCCGCTGGTTAAAAACGAGGGTCTCTGGGGTCCCTGTCAAACTCCAGACCAACCCAATCCGACCTTGGGCAGTGGGGCCGGGCATCAGTATTTTCAAAGCTTGCAGGGATTTCAAATGTTCCTCCAGCCCCACGGCTCCGCCTCCTGGAGGGCTGCAAACCACTTCCTGGGCTTCATGCACTCAAGGATGAAGCTTTCTATGTCTTCATTAATGTGCATTTAATTTCCTGCTCCAGTATCTCTCATTTTAAGGTTGCAGGCCTCTGAGGCGCCTGGGTGGCTCAGTCAGTTAAGCATCCGACTTCCGCTCAGGTCATGATCTCATGGTTTATGAGTTCGAGCCCTGCATGGGGCTCCATGCCGACAGCTCAGAGCCTGGAGCCTGCTCCAGATTCTGTGTCTCCCTCTCTCTCTGTTCCTCCCCTGCTCGCTCTCTGTCTCTCTCTCTGTCTCTGTCTCTCTCTCTCTCTCTCACTCAAAAATAAACACTAAAAATTTTTTTTAAAAAAAGATTGCAGGCTTCTGATAGCTCTTCGTGTTTCTGGAATTTTGCCCCCTTTCCATATTCCTGATTTCCCCCTTTAGTTTAATTTCTTTGTTTGGGCGCCTGAGCCACCTTTGCTGGCTTGATGCTGGGTGTTTTGTGTGTTCTGTGTCTTTTCAGGTGGTGTCCAGCTCCCTGGAATCTTACTTCTATACTGGGAAGCCCTTTGTCAGTTGTTCATTCATTCAACAAATGTTCGTTCTTATATACGGGAGAGGGGTATGTGTGTATACCTTTTCTAAACCTTTAATTTAATTTAATTTAATTTTAAGTTTATTTATTTATCTTGAGAGAGAGTGTGTGTGTGCATGCGTTGGGGAGGGACAGAGAGAGAGAGAGGGAGAGAGAGAATCCCAAGCAGGCTCTGCACTGTCAGCACAGAGCCTGATGTGGGACTTGATCTCACAAATTGTGAGATCATGACCCGAACTAAAACTAAAATCAAGAGTTGAATGCTTAGCCGACTAAGCCACCCAGGTGCCCTCTGAACCTTCATTTTAAGCCATCACTCTTGCTTTGGATTTGGAGGTGTCAGTCCCCCTTGGGGCGGCCATGATAAAAATAGAAAGAGGCACAGATTTGGGGTGACTGGACTGGCATTGAGCCCCAGACCTTATACATGACCAAGTGTGAGAGGAAGCAACGATGCAGGCTCACTGAGCCTTAATTTTCTCAGCTACAAGTGGAAACGCCATCCATCCATACGGTTGGGTAAAGGTTAAATGAGATAACATGTGTCAAAGTGTTTCATAAAGAGTAGAAAGCTCTAGAAAATGTGAGCTATTGTTATAAATGGCTTCTCAAAGTCTCCCAAATAGGTAGGGTCCTATAGATGCTTACGATTGTTCCATTTGACTTTCTCGAACTCGTGTTTTAACAAAACAGCCCGTGCTAAGCTAATATTAGCATTTCCTCAGCTCATTCTTCCAATGAAACTGTGGGCATTATTTTTTATGTTCCTCATCTCGGAGATGTGGTATTTCAATCGCTGTGCTTTGATGCACCTTCTACATATGATTTTACTCAAGAAAATTATTTTCCCTTTTCATAAAAAACTATAACCATGAAAATTATCATCCACTGTGTCCATCAAAGTCTTACAAATAGTCCAAGGGCCAAGAAAAACCCACCCATCAAAACGAACGATGTTAAGAAAAATAGAAACTTCAATGCCAACGAGAACACTGCCAAGAAAGTATACCGAACTGAAAACTGAGTATTTACTAATTGAAGCAACACTTGAACTGCGAAAGCAAGCATTTCGATTTGGAACCTGACGTGCCAAAGGGAATGAAGCTCAGACTCCAGAGCTCTGTAGAAGTTTAATAATTACCATTTCTTCAGGGAGCTCAAATGGAAATCGAGCTAATTAACTTAGCTCTGGGAAGTTGCCTGTGAAGAGAGTAGGCAGGCACGACAAGTCCTTCTGGAATATTCTTGCACAGTGGTGTATAGGGTGTTAACCTCCATGAAACTTTTTATGGCAAAGGCTTTAAAAAAATCTCATTATATTTCCCAACAATTAACCTTTCCTCTCCCCTCCATTTAAAAAACAAAACAAAACAAAACAAAACAGCACTTTCTGTGACTCAAGACTGGAAAGTAGTCAGACACAGTTTTGGCATAATAAAGTAATAAGATATGTCATCAGGAGATTAACCATTCAAATGTGAGCAGTTGGTTAGTTTTTATGTTTTTTATCCAGAGGCCCAGCCATGGTGCTGGCGTTTTTGCTCTCTACTCCTCTTCACACCCAAAGTTCCCACCTTCTTCCACTGAGCAGAGCCAACAATGGTGGGCAACCCTGGCTGGAGCTCTGACAGCCATGAGGGAAGGGGTAGGGAGGGGAGGGGGGCAGAGGGTTGAAAGGAGCAAAGGGTGGGGGCGTGGGAAGAGAAAGGCTCCAGAAGGTGCTCTTTTCTAGCTGGGGGGTGGCCCTGCAGGGAACCCTGAAAGCACACCATTGAGGTCACTGTATGGTGTTGGTGGGGGAAAGGGGCATTATTCCTGCTGCTCCCCCGTCCCCACCTGGGGCTATATGGTGGGAGGGGGGAGGGGAATATATCACTTGGACTTGAAATTTAAAACAAATTTTGAGCGAGAGGATTGGCCATCCTTTCCGTCCATTCTCCAGTCATCAGCAGAGGACTTATTTTTCCTTTCCACAAAGGGACTGACTGATCAGCTGATCAGGGAGACTCTTGGTCATTGCCTATTCAAGCCCTCTCCTTCCAAGATAAGGGACGTAATCCCCAGGTGGCTTCATGAGGCCGTCACAAGGAACAATGCTGAGTGTAAACCTATACCTCTGTCCTGGAAGAACCCAAGAGTCATGGTGCTCTGTGACCTGCTTCCAAAGGATCTGACTATGCTGCAAGAATGCTGGCAGGGAGCTGGAGACAGCAGGTGCTGCCCTTCGGAAACACCCTTTACCCTTCCTGCGCTCTAGGTGGCTGAGATGTGACATGACCAGACATGCACTTTGAGAAGATCAGTCCAGTGGTGGCATAGAGGCTGGAGTGGAGGAGGCATTATGAGGGCGGGGAGACCAGATAGGAAGTGGGTGCAATATTGCAGTTGAGGCTGGGGTCTGGGGTCAGTGCCAGGGAGACGATATGGAGGTGAAGATGTTTTAGGTCTTGGTGCCCGGAAGAGAGGGCAGGGAGCATACTCGGGACTCCAAAACCCACCGAGAACACGTCTGCCACGTGCTCAGCTTCGCTCACTGTGATGGGGAAACTGCGTATTCGCTGGGATGAGAATGTGGCTTCTCGCCTTTGGGATGCCCATAATCAGGAAAGGGTTTACACGCTACATACATTCTAACCAGAAGAAACAAAGGGGACGGGTGTGCCATGGCCTTTCCCCTGTTCCGAGTCCTCGGGGTCCTTCCCGGATCTGAGTTCATCTAAGTCCTTTCCCTCCCACCAGCTGGGTACACGTTTCTGAGGTCTTTCTAACCGGGCAAAGCCAAGTTCCCCAGAGACATCCCTTTGGTAGGTTTTCCTGCTTTCTACATTGTATTTATTGGAAGTAAGAATAAATCCATGCTCGTACTCTCAGGGCTCTCTCTCAAAGGGTGTTAACACTTATAGTTGAGACGGAAATGAACTGTCAGACGCTACTGTGTTACTGGGTTAAATACAACAACTGTTCTGTTCAATTCAGAATGTTTGCAAAGTCTTTGGAGGGGGAAAGTGGGGTCCACTTCATAAAAGTCTCTGTCAGGAAGCATTTTGAAAGAGGTTTGAAAACAAGCAGTAGGTAGTGAGCTGACGATGAACAGGGACCAGAGGGGGTGACTGTCCAAAAGGCTCAAATAGAGAGAAATTAGTCACTCTGCTTCGGTCGGACACCCTTGCATTTGAACCCTGGCTTGACCTTTGAATAACTGTGTGACCTCGGGTAGGCGCCTTACTCTCCTTGTGCCTCAGTTTCTCACCTATGAAATGAGGTAATGCTTATATTTGGATGGTTGTAAGAATTACATTAACTTAAATGGAAAACACACATGCAGTTCCTAGCATAGCGTCTGGCACACAGTAAGCCTTCTAGAAAATAAGTTATATTAACCATTTTCTATGTGCCTTTATGTGGCAGGCGGGTGACACTGTCAAGGAAACAGTATCTGGAAATACAAAGACAAACAGGTCTCTGTTCTTTGGAATTTTCCTGTTCTCAGAAAACAGAGGAGCAAAACCCCGAACCCGGCCCCCTGGAAAAGTCTTCAAAAGTCTTAAGATATTCTGCGTTTGGGTTTTGGCAGAGAGGTGAGGGGGTGACATTTCTCAAACCTCCAAGGAGCCCAGTGGCTTGAGGCTGTCCAAAACCACAGGGCCAGGGCCTCTTGACACGGCCTGGGGTTAATTTTCAAGTACCTGGAAAGATGGCCACCAACTGGAGGAAAACAAACTGAAGCAAGGATTAAGGGAGACAAGGTGTGTCCTTGAGAAAACGTGACCAGAGGTACCTGATTCTAAGAAAGATACCTCCTCGTCCTTTATATCATCACCTGAATGAGGTGACCGGCGGGCTGTCGCCTTAAAGAAAGGGTGGTGCGCACAGGGTCTGGGAAGTGAGTAGTTAGAGATAAAGCTCTAACCTGGGAGAGGAGGCTCACTCTGATTCGGGTCCCTGGTTCTGACACTTAGGACAGGAACGATAGTGGAAGCCAGGTGGGGTCTCCTGAAGGCCCTGTTTCCTCTGACCAGTGGGCGTACTCAGTCCTAGGAATGCCCAGACTTCTCTAACTTCTATAAGTGGGTCTTGTTAGACCCCAAGTGAAGGTCTAGAGCAATGGGTAGTCCATGGGCTCTTCCTGCTTCCAGTTTATAAACAAGTACTAGGGGCTTCTGGCTTGTACATTCGTCTATTGTGGATTGTGTTAGTGTAACTCGGTCTCTCGGGCCCTGATGAACTCTGCAAGAAGAAATAAAATTGGGGGTGTGGTCCTGCAAAGCTCATGGCCAGGCCCCAGGCCTGGAGGGCTATCCTGGGGTTCAGACCCCCTGTGTGGCCCTCTCTCAGCAGCTATCAGCCGTGCTCATGACACATCCTGCCTCACCGTGGCCACATGAACAATCCTACAGCTTCAAATCTCTCCCTGTCTCAGCCATTTTTCTCCAGGTTTAGAAACATACAAACAGAAACATTAAGTGTTAATTTCAGAAAACAGAGAAGAAAAAACAACAACACCCACATTCTCACCATCGAGGGATAAACAGGATTGACATTACTTCTGGCATTAGAAATAATACAAACAACAATTTTAAAAAGCACATCAAAAATCTTTCTTCAGAGACTTTTAATTGTTTGAATATATATATCATATATATGATACATATGGCTATATCATATATACATACGTATATACACACATATATATGTGTATATATATATATATCATGATATATAGTGGTGCCCCTTGGTCTTTTTAGGATTTTTCCAGGTCCCTATAACTTAATGACGTCCAGTGCTGGACGCAAAATCCTCCGCATAAGCAGAATTCTCAAGCTCTTTAGGTTTGTACCTTTTTAGTTACGAGTGCCTCCCCTATACAAAGCTTATTTGGGGAACTTACATTCAGCTTGTGATTCTCTATGACCCTCAGATCCATGCATCCGGAGTCTATAATGCACGTCTGGCCAGTACCACCCACTAGAGTAGAGTCTGAGAGGTATGCCTCCAGGTGCCCCACCTACCTGGTAATCCATGGGCCGCCCGGCACTTGGCTCCATCTTAATGTCTGGCTTGGACCTGAGGAGGAGAATGTACTGTCAGGCCTGGTGTAAGGGGATTGCTAGCAGAGGAGGAGGAGGGCACTGGCACTGGTTGGACCTTGGCAAAGGGCAGAAGGACAGAATCATGGTCTTCAAATACTCCAAGACTGTCCAAAAGAATGGGGACTAATTGTTTTCAGAGGCCCCAACAGAGAGGATTAACGGCACAGGGACGGAGAGATAGACATTAGGTCAACAGGTTCGGATTTGTGCCGGGCAGCTCTGTGATTTCCCTTGGCCCGCAGGTGTGCCATGACTCGGACTGCCTTTGTAGGAGGAGAGGGGTGAGAGACATCCAGGAAAAGAAAAAGGGGCAGGGTTACGAAGAAGCTGCCCAGGAGCCCTGGTTCTTCCCATCCAAATCCCACACGAGGCAAGGGGGGCCTGCCTGACGAGGGGGAGGCAGTGTGGGCTGCGGGACTCCTGCGTACTCACCGCTTGTTGGAGACATTGGTGGTGAGAGCTGTGACAGAGGCCAGAGACACAGAGTCAGGGTCCAGCCCATCCCCCAGCCGAATGGCCAAGCGGTCAAGGTCCTCCATCTCCAGTACGGCCGGTTCATCTGCCGAAGAAAGGCCGGTTAGGTGGGTTGGATGGTGGAATAAGTGACTGTCTTTCCCCTTGTTCTTTGCCATCCAGGAAGCTAACAGTCACTTTCCGGGTTTTCTTCGTAGAATCTGCTTAGAATATTATGACTTATATATCTGCAGTGTTTCCCACCTAATGTTGATCTCTGATTTTAATGGATATTATATATAGTCTCCCTTTTAAAAAAAATTTCATTTTAAAAAGATTTTTTTTTAGTTTATTCATTTGAGCCATCTGTCCACCCAATGTGAGGCTCAAACTCATGACCCTGAGATCAAGGGCCATATGTTCTACTGACTGAGCCAGCCAGGTACCCCTAGTCTTACTTTTTTATTTTGATTGAATGTAACTCTTGCTGTGTGTTTCTTACATAAGCACTGAATACCCTTTGTGGGAGAAGGTGGGGAATAAAGAATTCACACTTATGTACCTTTTGAATGATAGCTACTATTTATTGAGAGGCTGCTATGTGCCAGGCACAATGCCAGGCACTTTATGCATGTATTTCCTGTCCTCATACCCATGTCCTGTCAAGATAGGCACTGTTCTCATGTCACAGATTGGGAAACTGAGGCTTAGGAAGTAACTTACCCATGTAAAATAGCTGATGGAATTCAGAACCTGACCCTGCACTGCTGTATATTATCCAACGAGATGAAGAATTGACCATACTGAGAAACCACCTCAGGATGGTAGGTTTGGGCCTCAGCCAGCAGCCATACCCTCTCTCAGCCATACGCTCAGAACTGGCATGGGGACAAGAGGGAGAGAGATGCTGGGGCCAGTGGGCCACACAGTGGATGCTAAGGAGGGAAGCCAGGCGCCCTGATGGAGAGCATGTGATCACAGACCTGGGTGTGAAAGCTACACACTGCTCCCTTATCCGATCCAGTTCTCTCCTGTCTTCCGCCGGTCCTCCCTGCCCCCTTTCAAACAGCTGTCTTGCCCTCCTCCCAGGCTGCTGCTCCGAGGCACCAGGGCCACATGCCACGTCAGCCCCCGCAGGCCCCACCCTGCCTCTCTCCCCCAGGGCCTCCCCTGCAGCCTTGTGAGACGGCCTGGGGAAAGGCAAGGCAGTGAGTCCTGCCACTGGGTAAGCATTCCTGGGACGCTGGTGTTCCCCCAGAAATAGGGAATTGGCCAAACCACTTTCTTTTTTGTTGTTGTTATTCCCTTCTTTAATGAACAATCTCTAGGCTTCTGTGTACAGAAAAAAAGGTGGGACGGGGGGAGGGGAGCAGAGAGGGCAGGAGGAGCCTTTCATAAACAGGCCCACCGGACAGGGAGTTCTGCTAAGTTCTAGACTTTGGTGATGCCCTTCCCACCCTTTGCGCTAGGAGCGCCCCCTTCCTGAAGACCACCCTCAGGACCCGGCTCTGCCGGCAGCCAATGGGAGGCTAGGGCCCACCCAGGCGGCCTCGCCGGCCAATCGCAGGAGAGCTTCCTGAGGTGCTGCCCGCGGAGGGGGAGGGGAGGGCTTTGGTCTCTGCCCGGTGAGCAGAGATGGTCCAGGTGTTGGCCAGGCTGGGGCCGGCGTGCGTCTGTACCTTGTCTTTGGGGTTCCTCCTTGTGGGACCGGCTCTTGCCGAGCTTCATGGCGGAGAACACACTTCTCCCGGCTCTGTGAGGCGGGCCGCCGGAATGAGGTGGAGGGAGAGGGACGCCGGGAGGAAGACACACAAACACAGGAGAGCAAAACCCGAGAGAACACGTAAGAGAAAGGGAACTTCATACTCCAGCCCCGCACTGGTCCCGAGATATGTTGGGGGCCAACCTTTCTAAAGCGAGAGCCATTAGGGGGAATTAGGGCGGAGAGGAGACCCCACCACTTCCTTCTTCCCCATGCCTTCACACCACTGAAGGGCAGGTCAGGGCCCAGCGATCAGGGAAGGTGATCTTCGGCTGGAAAGAATGGTTTTAACTGGAGCCCTCCCGGGTCCTGGGCTGACCTCGGCTCCCTCAGTCCAGTCTTAGCGCCCTGAGCTCCACCATGCCTCCGAGCTCATCCTCCTCGTCCATGCACCCCACCTCAGCTGGTCGGGAAGAGAGCCAGATGACCGGAGACAAAGCATCAGGACAGACGGACAGGGGCAGAGGGGCGGAGGCCAAGGAGGAGGGCTGAGATGTGGTTGAAACTAGCTGCTCAGTTCTCAAATGGCCCTGGTTCTCAAAGCCTGCCTTGTCTTTCCCAACCCCTCTCCGCGCCCTGGGATTCTCTTTGGTCCCCAGTGGAAAGAAGAGATGGGCCTTCTCCATCTGTCTTTGGTGCTGGCTTCCACCCCTTCTGCCTGTCCCTGCTCACTGCGGAATCCCCCCTACCGCTACTTGAACCAACCCCCAGGAACGTATGGCGAACTCCATAGTTCCTACCTCTTTCTCTGGCTTGGTGTGGCCTTGTGCCCCCAGGTGAAGGGCCTCGAAGTCAGGGGGGTCTGAGGGAAGGGGGCAGGGGCCGTCAGTGTCCCTTCAGTGATGTCCCTGCAGCTGAGCCTGTGATCCCTGGTGCCAGGAGGGACCCGGAGTAGGATCAGCAGGGGGTAAAGTGCAATATTCCATTACCCCATCAATATTGCACGAGCTGGATACCTGACTCTCTCCTCTTCCCATTCTCCCTCCTCCTGGGTGTGGCCCTGTCACCCTGTAGGCTCAGGTGGGTCCAGGTGCAGGCTGGAGCTCTGAGCAACCCTACAGCAGAGCCCCACCCACCTCTGGATCATGCATCTCCCTGTGGAGGCTTGACTATGATCCCCAAGATCCCCTGCTCTTTATACTGGATAATGTGAGGTTGAGCAAAACCTTTCTGTCCTTGTAGGGATGGCCTAAAAGCCTCAAGCCCCTCTACTCAAGGTTGGGGCCAATCTTATTCCCCTAAATCTGGCCCTACCCTAATCCCAGGCCTTTCTTTACTCTTTGCTTTCTTTACTTCCGGGCGAGACATCGAGGGCTGTGAGTCTGTATCCCAGTGAAAGAGCAACCTAGAACCCTTCCATGTGCAGCAGCTCATGGTGTAGGAAAACTAGTGTGTTCGTGGCTTCCTAAAAAGCCAAGAGGTGGGTGAAGGGAGACTGAGGTAACACTGATGTGTCTGCCCTAGCCAGCATCATGTTGTCCAGAACATAACAATGGAGGAGAAGGAAAGAAAGTGTCTCCCCTCCTAACAAGGGGAGGTATCTATACATATGCCAACAAGATTATATACTTTTTCTTGAGCAACTACTATGGGGTCAAAGCCTTTTCCAGATGTTTACTCATTTCATCTTTATAGCAATCCTTGGACGGACGTATGCTTCTCCTCATTCAACCCAAGGAAAGACTGAGGCTCAGAGCTAGAGTTGAAGCGCAATGCTCCTGCCTCTTACGCCAGCAACTACTACATCCTCAGTCCTGTGGGACTACGCTTCTGTGTCAGTGTAAATCCCATCCTGACCGCTTGGAACTTCAGTGAAAAGTTTCCAGGGCCTGCACTGGTAGGGCTAGGTATGGGCCGTGTGCCAACACAGTGTCCACATGGGGGTGCGGTCTGTGAGGAGCCCCACAGGCTGTGCCCAGGCTTGCAGAGAAGGGGCTCATTCACAGTCTCAGCATCAACACATTTTGGAAGAGGCTGCTAAGAAAGTTAACCACTGGTGACGAAACATCGCACAGGCCAGTGATCTCATCTGTGTGGCCGTGAGAAAGGACCATCCTGCCTGGCTTGCCCTGCACCCCCCGCCCCGTGGGATCGCGCCCTGCCTGGCGGCCTTAAGGGTAGGGGTACTGGCTGTACTCTGGCCCCTGCAACAGGACGCGGGCCTGGTGCGGGCCCTCACTCAGCTTCCCGTCTCAGTGTTTGGGATTCCATTCTGTCCGGCCTCGCTGCTCTGACTGCCATTCTCCTGGATTCCCTAGGGGTCTCCTGGACGTCCCTGTGCTTGACTTTGTACGATCACTGCTTGGCCGTTTCTGGACTGTGCCATCCTTAGAGATCCCAGCCCCTCCCTGTGTTGACCTACACGATGCCATCACACGCGGCCTACTCCAGCCACACACACCCGCTGCACTGTCCCTTGCCCCCCATCCTGTTCCCCTTGTCCTAATGCTCCTGGGAAAGTGTTCTGAGATTGTGGGTCAAAGTCTTGTGTTGGGTCAGAGGCAGGCCCTGTGCCGAGAAGCCAGCGGCTTGCCACCTAGGACAGGATCTGGATCTGCTGCCTGAGGCCTAGAGGGGGCTGAGGAGCCGGGAATTGTGGCTCTCCCGATGTGGGTCCTGAGGACCCACCCAAGTGGAAAAGGGCCTGGGGCTTTCCTTGGGCAGTTATGGCCCTTGAATTGGAAAGTCACTTTATTTCTTAAACATATTTGGAAGCAAAGATTGAGACTTTTAAAAAAAACGGTACTCTCCTACTATTCTCCACCACACCCTGAACCCGTCAAAGGAAAGAACCCTCCTACTACCATCTCAGGTGGACAGGTGGACTGCTGGTACTCCTGGGTGCCTGGCAATATCTCACAGTGAAGATTTATCCCCTAATGAAAAATGTGGAATGTGTAGGGTGAGTGTAATTTCCAGAAGTCAAACTGTTGGGCTCTCCTAGACTCGCTCTTCAATTCATCTGGACAGCGCACCCTAGAGCATGAGGTCATTGGCTCTTGCTGCCCTTTGGGGTGCTCTGGTCGATGACACATTAGAAGTTGACCAGAGAACCAGCCTCTTCTGCCTCTTGGTGCACACTTCCCAGAAACAGCACGCCTGCTTCTCTCAGCAAAGGGCAAAGGTTATTTTTTAACTAATCGTTAACTTAGTCAGGGCTGTTTGAAGATAACCCACTTGCATCAAAGACTCAGATTTCCAAAACGTGTAATGTTTTTGATGAGGTTCCTGGTGCTGGGGGTACTATGTTTTGGTTCCTGTTTTTGAATTAAATGCCGCAGTTGGTCTAACTGAGTTCTTCAATAACTAAAAAGATAATGTGGTGAGAACAGACAAAGACAACCAGCCAAATGAAAAAATACTTTGGCACCGAGTGGCTCCCTATTCCTGGCTGAAAGAGGTGGTTGCCAGGGAAGGTGGGCCTCTTTAGGGCCCTCTGGGGAGTTACGGTCACGTTTGGGCTTCCCCGTTGCCAGATTCACTGAAGTCGGAATGATATGCCCCCACAATTTAGACCACTCTTTCCCTCCAGAGACAAGATTTGAAGGTTAGTTCACTCATTTGTAAGTTCTTTTTTCACTTATGGATCTGATGGTTTCTTCGCTGGTTCCACGGCTCAGATCTAGAAGGATGCCATGATTGGGGCCCTAGGAGGGAAGCTGGGTATTCCAAATGACTTGGGAGCACTGACCGAACTAAATTTAGCGAGCTGGGCGTTCCATTAACTCGGGTCTGTGTATTCTTCTGAATGCTGTGACTAAGGGGCTATGCCTGACAGTCACTGCACACAGCTCTGTCCCAGGACCGCCTTCAATCAGAACAATCCAGGCTCGCTAGCTCAGGCCTCCGGTCATCAGGAGAAACCCCTGCCTAAGAGAAACAGGGTCTGTGGGTCTTTGCATTGTTTAAACAGCCACGTTTTCCAAACGTGGGGGCACGTTCTCCTGGTGCCCCCCGGTGGGTGTATTTCTTTTGTTTCCTATGCCCCAAGAATATCGAATTCACAATTGTAGGCTCTACAGTTGTTTCTCACAGTGTGTTGAATTTCATTTAGTTTCAGATACCTTCCCACATCTGGGCGGGACAGGTTGACCCTTGATACCAGCACTTGTCTCCAAACTGGGCTGTTTGCCTATGTGCTCCTGTGGAACCAGGAGGCTTGGGGGTGGAGGGACCCTTACGTACTTAGTTAGGCCCAGGTTTGCCAGGGAGCCGGCTCCTCCCCTCTCCTCGGTGGCCCAACCCCTTCCTTGCAAGGCTCAAGCAGACAGCATCATGGAAATAAATCTCCCACCTCCCCAGACCAACCTCTCCCAGCAGCCCACGTACTCAAGGGGAGCATGAGTTCTTTCATGGCTGGATTCTTCCATTTTTCCTACCGCAACTTGCACCTACTTCCACTTACTTCCCCGCAGTAGAGCTTAAAACTAACCAGCTTTGCCACAAGGTAACCTTTCGGAGATTTAAAACTGTTTGTAAAGCTTTTCTTCAGCAGCCTAAAGAGTTTCAACTTGCTTAATCGCTTTTTAGAAATCTCATTTCCCTCCCCTTTCAATCCTATGAATGTTCCACACGTTAAAATAAGAATAACCAATGCCAGCTAACCGTATCCCACGTGTTAACGGGAGACGGCAAGAGATTCAGATCAGGTAGTGCCAGGGAACCAGCATTTCCTGCGGGTCTGCTATGTGCTCGCGCTGTGAGGTGCCTCTTGGTGCCGCTGTGGCCAGTGTGAATCCCCGGGGGTCTGGCCCAGGACAGACTGGGGAGCTGGAAATCAAGAAGGGCCCTAGAGCATCGCAACTCTCAGACAGAGGCCGGGGGAAAGACAGGTTTACATCTCATGAATAGGCCTCTTGCGTCTAAGCATCGGTGCAGGAAACTGGGCCCTTGAACCGTCTCCCTAAGTGGGGACTCCCGGCTCGGCTCTGCCGTCCCCTCTCATGCCCCCAGGATTCAGCTCTCTGGCTCCCTCTCCAACCCTTCAGGTCTCTGGGCCTGAGCTTTCCCCATGAGGTGCCATTGTCTTGTGCTTTTGCTTGTGGGAGTTGGAACTCAAATGCTTTTGTTAAAGCAATGATCAAGGATGAGTCCCCTGGGACCTTAACGCGGGTGGCTGCCCCAAGCCCATACCTGTGCTGACCACCTCAGGCCCCGATAGGCACAATCCTGGTGTCCCCACGGTGTCCTCCCATCAACTAGTTTTTAACTTCTTGGCACCACAGTTTGGGGCAAATCCCTGAACATCTCTGGAGCTCAGTTTCCCTATCTGGAAAGTAAAGACCCCATTCTTGGCTTTTCAGCTTGCGCTGGTGTGTTTGGAGACTTAAATTAAATTTAGAGTACAGTCAAGTGCTCTAAACCCCCCAGGTCTCTTGTGACCTCTGGGTGGGCAGCTAAATTCCCTGTGTGGTCGTCCTAGCTCTGCTCCTGTCCTGGGGCAAGTCAATTCCCCTCTCTGGAACTCAGATTTGTCATCTCTAAGAAAGGGCTTTGGACCAGAGGCCCCCTCCAGCCCGGTCAGCTCTGACTACCACTTTTCCTGGGAACTCCCCATGATGCTAGAGAGTTCTTGAGATGACACGTGCTTCAGGGGGGCTCTGAGACCCACTCATCAGCCCCAGGCCTTGAGCCTTTCCACCTCCTATGGCTGGCCCCTCTCATCTGGGGTCCCCACCCCCATTTCCCCCAGACAGCCCCTGATCCCTCCCTCCCCCAGGAAGCCTTCTGCGAGATAGAGATGGTGAGGATGACCACAGGGTGCTCACGTGCTCATCTCTCCTTAACTCTCTGGGGCTTCATGCTCCAGCCACCCCTGTGGCCACTCCATGCCCAGAGTCTGTCCTCTGTGGGCCTCCAGGCCTGAATGTCCACCTGGCCAGCCCTGCCTTTACTCTTAGGGGGAGGTGGCCATCGTCTTCTTAGGCCTCCCCTACTCCTTTGCCTTTAGTCACACCTTCCCTCCCAGGAAAGCCTAAGGGCCTGGCCCATGGGTGTGGGGCTGAACAGGGAAGTGGAGGAAGAATCCAGACATTGAAAGGAGGGAGGAGGGAGCAGAAACCAGAAGGCCCAGACACCTGCCCCACCCCACCCCCCCAACACCTCCCTCCCTGACCCTCACCCCTCACGGCCAGATGGACAGACCTCCCTCACCCTGCCATCTCCCAGTGCTGGCTCCATCAGGACAGCCCACACCTAAGCCCTCTGAGACAGGCCATCCCGACATCCGCACCCTGTGGTGAGTGGCCTCGGGGCCCCACGGGCTCCACCCTGGCCTGGGACACCTACTTGTGCTCGCCATCTCTGCCTCCCTTGGTCTTCTCTCTGCCTTTGCTGAGTAGGGGGAAGAAATGAGGAGACAAGGGGATGTGAGTGAGAGGGTGTGGACCAGACACACTTGCAGATTTAGCCCCTGGCCCTGTTGACCCCCCCCCCTCCCCAAGGGCCTCCTTATCCCAGGGACCCCCTCACCCCACAGCTTCTCACTTCAGCCTAAGCCTGCTGGGCAGGGGTCTGGTGGTTCCCAGGCTCTGCCCTGGTCACAGGAGTGGGGCTGGGTGGCCACGTTCCCAAGCCCAGGAGATCCTGGAGCCCTGATATGGGAGGAGGCCTCAGGGTATCAGCTGATCTCCTCCATTTCGAGCCAAGGGCTTGGTGATTCCTAACGTGGGGATGAGATGCCTCAGGGAATGCAAGGCTAGATGAGCCTGGCGGCCCTCCAGGCCTGGGCCACCCTCCTCCTCCTCACCTCCTCCCTGGATCCCCTCCAATGGAGTAGGCAGCTCCCAGGCTCTGAGGGCCTTGGAGGGGAAGGGTGTGCCAGGGAGATTCTTGGGGTGGGGCAGTATGAGAGCTACCACTCCAGGGCGCAGAGCAGGGTGAGAACCGTGAGCTTCTCCCTCCTTAGGGAGGCTTTCAGAAAACCCTTCTGGGATGTTCTCTCAACGCTTCCCTAATGCTATGGCAATGAGGATGAAGAAAAGAGAGCAGACAATTAGTGATGTTTTCCCTCTCCTCATGCTGTACCCACATAGGCCTTGCCCAGGCAGCCATGATTCTGTGCCCTGACGGCTCAGAACCTGAAGGCCTACATAGATCGCAGCTGAAGCCCAGTCGGCCCGTTGTCCTTTCCATTAGGCAAGCCGGTCAGTTTGTAATTCTTTTCAAAGTACTTAACATTAGCCGGGTCTCTGCTGGTCAGAGACCACCTCACTGCAGAGAAGGGGAGATAGTCTCAGCAGCCATGTGTTGGCCCCAGGCCAGGCTGGTCCTGGAGGCAGGCAGGTCAGGGATGGGTCCCCACTGGGACCCACTGAGAGCTGCATGGGGCTTGCCCCAATGGAGCAGGACCCCCAACGAGCTTTTGAGAATGAGGCCTGAACGGGAGATGTCCTGATGGCACTCTCACATTAATCCAAACAGGGCTGTCTTTCTCTGAACTATCGATCCAAGTTTTGAAGCAAGTTTGTTTGTTTGTTACTTTTTTTTAAAGAACTCTGTGACCCTGAGAAATTTGAAAATCATTGCAATAGAGGAACCAGAAGGGGAACTGTGTCCCCCAGGACTGGGCAAGGATGGAACAGGAAGGAGGAATTTACACACCTGAACAGTAAATCGTGACGTTCTGTCTCTTTCCCTTTCGGGTTTGCTCTGAAATCTTGGAGAGCTGTCAGGCTGGCCCAGCGGAGAAATGTCTCAGGTACATAGCAGGCCCAGGTGCCGCCTGCACCTGCAGCCTGGGCACAGGACACGCTGCCTGGAACATGCCTGACACATGCCTGACACACCCCCTCCTCACACACTCCAGCCCTCTGGGCCTACAAAGGGACCGCACACAGGCCCACATTCTGAGTGTGGAAATGGAGAAGGGGAAAGGACTGTCTTTCTATGAAAAAATAAATAACATTCTCATGATTTTGCCACAACCACTATTATGGCTACAACTAACATGAATAATAAAGCTTCAAGGTTCTGTGCTCAGCCTGCCCTCAGTCACTCGGCCACAAGCATTAGGGGTGGGATGTGGACTGGCCTCTGTCCTTGCTGCCAGGAGACCTCTCTGTGAAGTCCTGGATGGGTCTGACTTTCCTCCTAGAGTCCCCATTGTGTTTTCAGTGTCCCAGCCTGGCCGGGTAGGTTCTGTTCCTCAGCCAGCCTTCTCTCTCTCCGGGTTTCACTCCATCCCTTCCTCACACCCCCCCTCCACATTGCTCTGGGTGTACAACTGAAAGCAGCCACAGTGTGGGAAATTCAATATGGTGGCTGCCGGAGAACTCTGAGGCTTGCTGGGACCCACAGGCTTCTTGGTGCCAGGCCTCACTTGAACACTCAGCCCTGGGCCGGGGGTGGAGGGGACCCTAACCTCAGCTGGGTTTGGGAAGAGTCTCCGGAGCCCCGCTTCACCCCAAATCCCAGCACAGCCCTGACCCTGGCTCCTCTACGCTGAGGTGAGGGAGGGATCATGAGAACTGGGAGGGTGAGGCTGGCTGTGCTGACCCCATGCACACCACAGGGCACACAATGAGGGGATACCCTGCTGCCTTCCTACCCATGGTATAGAGTGGGGGTACCTGGCTTCCACAAGTCTCTGCTGGAGTGGAAGAATGACCCATAAGGAGAACATGAAAAGTGGTCCCTCCTTGCTCTCCCAAGATAAGACCCAACAGAGAGGAGCCCAAGGAACCTCTATCTTCTCAGGCAGGGGGGCTGGGCAGAAGGAGGTGGGGCCATGGAGGGCAGGAGGGCCAAGCAGATGGAGAAGATGAGAAGAGAGTCGCAGAACAGAGGGAGATCTGCAGGACAGCCCTAAGAAAAGCTGCACAGTGAAAGCCGGGGCTCCTTTCTGTCCTTCTGGAATGTGGCTCCTAGAGCCCCATCAGCAGCCGAGCCCAGAAACCAGTGGTGTGTGCAGCTCCCTGGTGTCACCAAGAGACAGCATATGTGCACGTGAGCGGCGCTCATGAGCGTGTGCACACGCGTTCTGGGCCAAAGTCTCCTTTCCCTTCAAGATACTGCTCAGGGTAGAAGCTCGGGTGGGCAACGTGGAGACTGGAAAGGAAGGAGGAAGGAAGGCTGAGCACCGACCACATGCCAGGGATGTTAGGATTCAATCCTAACATCCCTGATGCCCCTCTTATGGGTGGGAAAGCGTAGCTCCAAAGAGCAGAGCTGGGATTTGAGCCCTGTGTTTCTCCACGGTACTGCATTGCCTCTGGAACGTTCCCAGGGTATTTTACAGAAAGCTAGTCAAAATCAGGGGCCCCTGGTTTGCGGCAGAGACTAGAGAAGTAGGCAGAGTGGCTCAGAGGACACGAGACTGGCTGTGGCCTGGGTTTGATGGAACCATGGGAGGAAAGGGTTAATGGGCTACTGGTGTGGGGTTGGGGGTTAGAGGTTGGGGGGGACCAGTGCTCAAGCAGAGGTGTCTGGCAGACATTCCCTGAGGTCAAATGGGAGAAATTTCCAGGAAGATACTTAAGACTTTCAGAGTGAGAACCCTTAAGTAGGGGAGCCTCTGCAGAGGCCTTTCCTGGGGTGGTGAGAGCGGATGGCTGGAGGCCAGCTGGTGGTGGGACCGAGGCCCCAGAGGGAGGAGTGTGGGCTCATCAGGACCTCCCCACATCAGCCTCCTCTGTCATCCAAGAAAGAGTCCCTGCCAGTCCAGGGCAGAGGCTGTTTCCTGCCCATTCACTCCACCAGCCTCCCTCCACCCTCCAGGAAGCACCCTACCGAGCGACTTCAGATTGGGAGGAATGGATTCTCACATGGACCCAAGTGGATCCAGATGGAAGGGGGGACACTGCTGTTTGCTAACAATAAGGTTTTCCTGTTGCTGATGGTTGGCCAGAGGAGAGACAAGAGAGGCACTTGGTAGACTGAGCACCTTGATCTTTGAAGGGGTGGGCTTTTTTAGGAATGAATGACGGGCAAGTGGCAGATGTGGGGAAGGAAGACTTCACTGGGGGTCGGAGGCTAGGCACATATAGCCCTTCCTCCTCCAGCCCTTTGTTGACCAAAGCCTTTCTGGAAGGCTCGCTAGTCCAGAAGACAGTGGCTTTCTCCCAGACTCCAGAGCTGACAGGCCTGGCTGGTTGGTACTTATGAGACGAGGGTGAGACATAACACCTAGGGCTGTAAGGCCAACTATCAGGTTCCTGTTGGCACCCACACTCCTTGACCCAGAGCTCACAGGCCCCTTGTAGGCAGCCAGAATTAAGCCATAGGCTGAGCCCAAATGCTCTAAAGCTGCTCCACCTTCTCTTCACCAGCAAAGGGCCCTCCCCAAATGTTCTCACCTCCTCCCCCCACCCACCTGCCTGCTGGCTGCGCAGCTAGGCCTGGCAAGGGCACCACCCCCAAGGTGCTCTCAGCGTCTGGGCCAGTAGCCCCAGTGGCAGCAGGGAAACTGTGCATTTGCTCACACAGCCCCTCCAACACGGGGCAGTGGCAACTGGAAGACAAGGGGCTCTGGCCGGGGTTGTCACCCTCTCCCCATTCCCAATCCTGGATAAAATCCTTCCTCCTGGGGCGCCTGGGTGGCTCAGTCCATGAAGCGTCTAACTCTAGATTTCGGCTCAGGTCATGATCTCACAGTTTGTGAGTTCGAGCCCCGCGCTGACAGCACAGAGCCTGCTTGGGATTCTCTGTCTCCCTATCTCTCTGAAAATAAATACATAAACTTAAAAACACCACACACACACACACACACACACCACCAAAACCCCCTTCCTCCTGCTTCGGGCTCCTGCTGCCGCCCTGGGAAAGGCCACACAAAAGTCAGGGACAGGTGGAGAATGGCAGCCCAGCCAGGATGAGGGAGATGGGAGGAGCCCCCTGCAGGTCTGGGGACCAAAGCTCCTCATTTCGCTCTACTGCCACCACTCAGGCCCCCTGTCAGCCTCCTGGCCCCGTCCCACAGCACCGAGAGGGAGACTGGCTCAGCACACCCGAGCCACAGTAACCATAGAGGGTGGCCCTCGGCTGTCAAGAGCTCCCAGACAGCTGTTTCACACTGGTGCCACCCATGAGATCCAGAGTGTCCCTGGGTCCCTTGGGATGTCACAGCTGCAGAGTAGCCAGAATGCTCAGCCCATTCCTGTAATTGGCCCAGAGGGATAGGTGACTCACTCAAAGTCACTCGGCTAGTTAGTGGCAGCCAGGATGGGACCGGATGGAACTTAGCTTTCCTGTTTCAGGGCCAGTGCTCCCTTCTCTGCAATGGCTGGCCGTCACCTGGCTTCCAATCTCGTTCCCTTCCCTGTCCCCAACAGCCCCCGCATGTTCTTTCCTACCTAAGGATGGACAGAGGATTGGGACCGGATGGTGCCCTCTGCTTCAGCATCTTCTGGCTCCTGTCAACATTTCCAGCCCTTTTCCTGACCCTCTGCATTGTCCAGCTGCCAAGAACCTGTCTGTCCCCAGCCCTTAACGTGGGGTAGCACTCGGCACCCCAGTTACAATCTGTCTCTCCGTGGTCCTTTCCGCTCTCCTAACAGCAGGATGGGAGGGTTCTCATTGTTCTGGGCCCCATTTTACAGGTGAGGAGACACAGTAATGAGGGGATGTGACCAGCCGAGGGTCACAAGACTGGTTAGGGGCAGAGCCGGGACTCACACCTGAGTCTCCTGAGGCCAAACTGCATGTCCCTTTCCACCTGGCTGGCCAGAGTCTAAGGCTCCCAGCCGGAGTGGGCAATGCCACCCCACCCCTGGCTGGCCTGCAGCAAAGGTCCACTGTATTTGTCACACGCATGGTTCCTTTGACCTTGTTGCTATTACTCCCCACCTGGCTCCCAGGGTCTTAAGCTTGTATATTGTGTGTGTGTGTGTGTGTGTGTGTGTGTGCGTGCGCGCTCGTGTGGCCACAGAGGAGTAGCTCCAGTACAAAGAAGAAAAGCATGTGTGTCTCATAACAATATATCAAGTCAATTACATTGATTTAAATATGTGGGTTTTCTTTTTCAGAACAGGGACTGAAAACATTTTTTTTTGGAAAGGCAAGGGCAGGAGATTGGAGGGAACGATCACCGGGAAGGGGTCCCCTTCTCTAAAACTTTAGATGGGCCATTGACTTACCTGCATGTTGTCCCAGCGGACTAGGAACCTGTAGCCAACAGTTTACTAACTGAGAGTCTGTCTCTTGGAGTTCTAAGAGTGATATCATTGCATCTCCTTTTTGGGAAAAATCATGCATCTGGGATGAGCAGGCCTGGACGCCGCATCCTGACACCCCATGTGCGGCAGGATGTCGCAGGGGTGAATCCTAGACACCGAGGGTGTCAGGACACATTTTTCTCAACAAGAGAGAGAGGCTGGGGCCCATCCAGGACCTTTGGCTTCACCCTGGCAGGAAACGGCCTCCCTCTCTTGGGGCCTCCATGGGGTCGGGGTGGACGGCAGGCTGCCTGAGGCTGGTCTGGCCCTGCTGGGTCTTGGACCACAAGGTTAGGGCCCCCTCCTGTCTGCTTCACCCATTCTTTTAGGAGGCAGGGGGTCTAGCCTCTTTCCCCCGAGTTAGAGCTCACCCTCCCAGGCTCCCTCAGGGTAGCAGGAGACGGGGCTCCTCCTCCTGATCCCAGATACCCTGCGTCCCAGCTGAGCCCTGGGGATCGGGGGACAGGTGCAGAGAACACTGTAGAAACACCTTCCTGCCTCCGGCAACTCAGCCCTGTACTCTGAGCCCAGTCATGCAGAGAGTGCCCTTTAAGGGAGGGGCAAGGCCCAGGAATCCTCCCTGTGTCTTTGGGGGTGGTGGGCCGCCAGAGGGCCCAGCCTGTTACCTCCGGAAGCTCTTCTCGCCTGGGGTCCGGGAGCTGGGGCGGGAGCCAGGGAGCAGCCCATCTGTCTCCTGGCTGTCCTTCTCTTCCTCATGCAGGGACTCATCCCCCAGGAAGTCCCCATCATCCCAGGAGCCCACCGTGCCGTCTGTGGCCTGATATCGGACCTCCATGCACAGGCTGGTCTGGAGGGAGAGGGGCAGGTGGTGAGCAAGGGAAGAGCAACCGCAAGAACCATCCCTTCACTGGCTGGAGGAAAGCATAATGGGTGTTAGCCTCCCCGCACTTCCTGTTTGGCAGATAAGGAAGCGGAGGCTCAGAAAGACCGAGACTCACAGACTCAGTCCACTTAATGGGTTCTGGCTCCTGGTCCTGCTGCCCTTCCCTAGTGCCCAAGGCGGAGGGCCCACCTTGGGCAGCTGAGTCGAGATCGCAGAAGGCTCTCTGGGCCCACTGTATACGTAATGAAGAATATCATTGTGTTCCCAGTGCAGAGGTCACCCCCTCATCCTCAGAAGCAGGGCTGCCTGCAGGGGTGAGGGGTGGTATCGGCTGGCCTCCCCTCACACCTGACGCTAACAGGAGATGTGATGTGAGTGGGGCACGCCTTCAGGAGAGGACCCCTGGACACCTCCAAAGCCATGGGGTCGGTACGTCTTCCCGTTCATCTGACACTCCTACTCCGGAGAAGGGACTTGGGGGTCACCCTGGGCTTTTCTCTGGGGAAAAGTGGAGCGCCAAACCTGGGCCCAGGCTGTGCACCCGAGAATCCTGGGTGGGCTTCCTGCTCTGGGTCCTTGGGCCACTTACCTCCTTTCAGCTCTAGTTTCTCCCCAGTGCACAGGGGAGACTCATTCTACTTCCTTCCTCAACCTGCATGGGTGTCAATATGGCTCCCAGATGCACTTGCCCTTCCTCAGAGATTCGGGGCTGACTCGCTCCCGAGACCCACACAGGCAGCCTTTGCTCAGCATGTAGGCTTCCCAAGGGCCAGGCTTCCATGCCCCCAGGAAATCGGAGGAAAAGGTGCACATATTTTTTAGAACAGTGAGGGCACTTGCTCAAAGTCACACAGCGAGGAAGTGTTAGTGCTGGGATTTGAGCTGAGCCAGGCTGACTCCCAGCCTCACGTCCTTCCCACTGAGCCAATGTGGCCCTTTTGATGGGACCAGGTATGTTGTGCTGGGAAAATGGTGGCCTGGAATTAGAAGCCCTGGGTCCCCGTGTTGGCTCTGCTGTTGACCAGCTGTCTGACCTTGACTAAGTGCATTCCCCATGCAGGACTTCAGGGTTCCCATCCACAAAATGAGTAGCAGAGGTGGGTGTTAGGCAGACTAGAAAGTCTGTAAGTCCTGTCCTCCGCTAAATTCCTTAACCTGATTCTAGAAATACCGAACATGGACTGTGCTGCCTACTCGTCTCTGCCCACTTTCTCTGTTCTCTCTCATCTCACTTCCTCCCACTGGTGGCCAAAGCTCGTTCTGCATCCCTTCTCCCCTTGCTGGGGTGGCTGAGCTCCCCTGACTTCAGGAAGCCCCCCCCCCTGCCCGTCCACCCCTCCCGTGGAGAGAATAGCCTGGCTGGGGCCAAGCTGAGAAGTCTCCAGTGCCCTCCTGTCTTCTGCAAGGAAGTACCTTGGGATACAAAGGCACCGTGGGAATTTCTGCACCTTGGCACTCCTCAGAGGGGGCCCCTCTCATCCTGGCCCCCCATAGGCCGCAGCCCTGCCTTCTGAGGCTATTCTGCTGGCTACCACATAGGGCCATACCTTACATGGGACCCAGGTGACGGAACCATGGTACAACCCCATTTTACACATGGGTAAACTGAGGTCAGGAAATAACAGTTGCCAATATTATTTTATGTATTTATTGAGCACTTATTACTTGCTTAGCTTTTCTAAGCACTATCTTTTAATCCTCTGACAATTCCTATGAAGCAGATACTGTAATTTGGCTCACTTTGAGATGATAGGTAGCCTGCCGAAGTCACACAGTTAGTGGCCTAACTATGCTTTGTACGCAGGGGCTGTGTTCGCCAGCCCTGTGCCTAACTGCCCGGGAGTGGACGCAAATCAGCTGAAGCGGACAAATGCATCAGAGCAGAGTCTAGGATCAGGGCACCCAGATGAGCTCATTTCTTTCCTTTGTTAGAACAGGTACTGAGCGCCTACACCTTGTGCGTCATTAGTACGCATGTGTTCATGTTGGACGGGCTGAGGTGGGAAGTGACAATAGGAATAGAAACAAGGTCCCTGCCCTCGCAGAATGGCTGGTCTGAGAGAGGCTCCAAGGCCATGCCCTGGAGTGTCCAGCAGGGCTCCGCCTGGCCTTCGGGTGACGGGAGTGGCCCCTGCGGTGATTTCTGAGCTGCTCGGTGGGGAATGGAGGGGTGTCCCCGCCCCCCTTGTCTTGGGCTCTCACCGCAGGAAGGGCTGTGGTGTCCCTCTTGGGACAGCAGACCCTGAGCCAAGGGCTCTGGCCACGGCCCTGAGGCAGTGGCTCTGGCAGCCTGACCTGAGTCTCTTCCTCCTGCCTCACCTCACCATCCATTAGGAGCATCCCCCAGACTGCTCAGTGTGGCCCCCAGGGACCCCACAAAGGGCAAGTCCAGGGACTTTTGGGGGCAAACCCACCTTGATGATAGCATTGTTGTCATCAATCAGGGTGTCGGTCACCTCCACGTGGTTCTCCTCCACCACCTTCTGCAGCACCATACGGAAGGTCCCGATCAGCCTGTGGACGGAGGAGGGGGCACGGCCATTTCACACGAGGAGGCCAGAGTGAGGCGCTCACACCCCGGGAGGCTGTGAGAGACGGAGGGCTTGCTCGGGCCCCAGGCTAAGCTTGGAGAAGGTGGCCCCAGAGCCAGAGCTGGTCCTGGCCAGGGCAGCGTGTCCAGGAGCGTATGAGACCCCCGACAAGTGTGAGTGGTTGGCTGTGTGAGACCCATTTCCCTGGGAGACTCGTGGGCAGCGAACGCCCTGGGGGGATGTTCATGGACTAGGGGCAGGGTACCCCCTGGCTTGTGTTCTGTGGGCATGTGGAGTTGGGGTTCAGCCAAGCCCCTGCCCAGATGCCCAGTATGGAGTGGCCTCTCCCCCTTCCACCTCCCTAACCACCACCAAGGTCTCTACCTGCCAATGACACCACTGGCTCACTGGTCCCGTTTAGTCAGCAATGCCCACCCCTGCCCACCCCTGCAAGCCCATTGAGGGCACGGCCCATCTGGTTGCGGGATCCCCATATTCCCAGCTGACACAGGGCAGAGCTGGGAGAAGTTCAGTCCTGCGGTCAGAGGCAGGGGCCTGAAGCCCAGCTCTGCCACCAGCGAGTTTCCTGCCTCCCTGACGATTTAAGCTCTCTCCATCCGTGTTCTAAGGTGAGCTAACAAAATCCCTGCTCCCCCAGAGCCGTTTAGAGGGCCGAGATCCTCTGTGCCATATTCTTACCAGTGCATCTAGCACACAGTCAGCATTCCAGAAGCAATCCGGTGGTGTCAAGGGGTGTTTCTATACTGCTCTCCAGGGCAGGGGCCATGTTTCCTATTTCCAGCCCCTATTTGAGATTTTCAGCACACAGGAGGTCTCAGTATCTGCTGGCTGACTTAATGAACAACAGTGGGTGCCTAATAAATGCTGACTGAGTTGACTGGAAGCCCATTTCACCCTACGGTTGGAAGGTTATTGCTCTGGGGGAGAACAGAGTATTCGGAGAGATGTTCTCACATGGTGATTCCACATGGGGTAGATTAAAGTGCGCACACCATTTCTGGCTGAAAGGACAGAGACCGAGGGGGGCACCCGCAGTGTGGGAGAGCCAGAGGGGGCCTCGGGATCACCCGGTGCTGCCCTTGATTTACAGAGGAAGGAAGGTGAAGCCGAGAAAGCAGGAAGGGACTCAGTGAACGGATGGCACTTTCAAGCGAGGTGAGGCATCCGGTGAATTCTGACTTTGATGGACGTATCCGATGTCTGTACTCTCCTGAGGAACATGGAGGGTGAACGCTATTTTAATAAAAAGGTCTCCTCCTTTCTGTGTGAGAGGAGGAAGTGGCAGGAGCAGCCACGGTGGATAAATATGAAATGTTTCCCCCTAGCGCTCAGAGCCCCCTCGGGCTCCTTGAGGGCAAGACTGCTCATACCATTCCTCCACTGGAAACCCCTTACCAGGCTTCTAGGTGCTTTTCAGACCCAGCCCAGCGGACACCTCCTCCCTGGGTGGGTCCTGGCCTCTCCCCGGCTTGAGCAGGGCCCAGAGAGGAGAAGTGCCCGGATGGGATCGAGGAGGGGGTGGGGCCCGGAGCAGCTGCGGGCACTGGGGCACCACTTTCCTAGAAGATGCTCCTAGCACAGCAGAGGAGGGATCAGTAGACACGCTGTAATGTGGCAAGACACCCCCAGGGGGCAGGATGGTGCTAACCAAGGTCAGTCTCAGACCTTAGACTTGGAGGGCCCAAGAGGAAGGCTTGTCCAGCATTTCCTTAAGGAGGAGTCCCTTAAGGACATCCTCCCGGACACGCACTCTCTAGCCCCTGCCAGACACCCGGTGATGGGGATCTCACTACTCCACAGCTGCGTTCACTGCGTTAAGCCCACAGTGAGCCAAGGTCCACCGCCTGGCAAATTCCCCACGCCTCACGCCCTGGTCGAAGCCTTGGCGACACACAGACTAAATGCCATCTTTCACAGAAGCAGTGTAGACAGCAGAAAGAGCCTGGGCTCTGGAGTCAGATAGAAGTGGGTTCGCCTTGCAGGATCTAAGGGGAGATTCCACCACCTGGCGGCTGTGTGCCTTTGGCTAGCTCTCCAACCTCTCTGAGCCCCACATCTCGCCAAAGGAGGTGATACTGGGTGGTGGTGAGAGCATTCCAGTGAAATTCCTCTGACACTCTCTCACTCATGCGCCTGTCCCTCCTCCCTCCCCTGAGCTCAGGCTTTGCTGCCCAAGCAGTGCTGGTCCTCTCTGTAGACAGCCAGGGACTGTCTGTGGCCCAGAGGGTGGTGCCGGGACCCTGGGACCCAGGGGGTGGCTTGGGGGCTTTCACTCTTCACAGCTTCCCCCAACCTCCTCCAAATGAAAATAAAAAACAGTATTCTTTGAAATGGACAATTGATATTATCTCAATCTTCAGTAAAGTATGAAGAAAAGCATTTTTATAAAACTTTGCTTTTTTTGTGGGTCCGTCCGTAACGCACCATCTAAGCAAAACCAGGGTGCCTGCTATGAAAACACAGCTTTAAAACAAGTGTCCTAATACTGCTTCCAACAGAATGCCGCCCCATAGCTCCCTCCGTAGACGTTCTTTGGGGAAGGAGCTAGCGCAGGAAGCCCCAGCTCTGGCCTGTGTGGTGACCCCGGAGACCTCCCTGTCCAGCCTGGCTGCAAACTCAGTGACATCTGACTGTTGTCTCTTCTCCCCTGGGTGGGTCAGCACGGAGGAGCTGCCTGGGAGAGGGGGCCCACGGTGACCAGGCAGGGTGGGCTCACGTGCCCTTGGATGGCAGCATCCTTTCCCTGGAAAGTGGAAGTGTGAGGCCGTTTGTCCTGTGAAAGGACAGGAGCACTGGCCTGGGGGTCAGGAGGTCTGGGTTGAAGACCACCGCTGCTGTGTGACCCTGGGCAAGGGCCCTTCCTGGGTCTCAGTTTCCCCAAGACTGTTAGATGAAGGACCTGGGACCTGATGTTCTGTCCTCTGACAATCATGCTTATGTGGGCCACCCAAGTTACCCATCACAAAGAGGGCATCCCCTACAGGGTCCGTATCCCCCCCTCCCCCAGGAGGCTGAGCTGGCCTCCACGGAGAGGCCAGGTAGGCTGGACAGGGGCAGGATTCCTGGATAATAAGCCAGCAGGGAGGTGGGTCCGTAGATTGACCACAAGAGAGCAGCAGCCAGGCACCAGGGCCTGTCAATAATTCATTGCTTTCCCCTGGGAGCCCGTGTCAAGTGCCCAAGGTCTGGCCAGGCCTCCACTGCTCTCCTGGCTCCTGAATTATTCAGAAGTCCCAGGAGACTGGCGCCTGCATCAGGCCACCCCCGCTTCAAGGGCTCTGGACAGGCGAAGGGGGACACACAGGAGCCTCTGGACCCAGCACCTTGTTCTCACAGGAGCCCCAGGGTTCCTGAAGGAAGGCCTCATTCAAGGTGGGCCGGGCAGACCCACCTTGTCTCTTCTTCCAGGCAGCCCCTACAACCACTGGGTAAGGGGCCAGTTTCCAAGCCACCCGCTACTTCTAGAACAAGTCTTCCTCCGAGAGAGGTGGTAATGGGATCAGGGCCACAAATTCCATTTCTCATACCAGCTTCCTTTACCTCAATTTCCCTGAAAGCATCAATCCTGTGATCTGGCTCTCACTCTGGAGAGTACCCTGAATTCTTCAGAGGAGAAAGGCCATTGGGATTTCTGCTACCAGACCCTTCCACCCTGCACACCCTCTGCCTCCTGACCCCATAGGGGCATTCATTCATTCATTCATTCGTTCCACAAAGCACTTGGGGGCCTGCTAGGGGCCAGGTGGCAGGCGTGGCTTTGCCGGCTGCTGAGCCTGGTGCCAACCCCAGAGTCCCCCCGCCTCCCCAGGTCAGCTGCCCCATGGGAAGGAGACTGGCAACTCCAGGGTGGGAAGACCTGGCACCCTGCCCTCCCGCTCTGGCCCCCAAGCTGGCCTGCGTCAGGATGAACTCTGTGCTCTCCACGAGATGGGCACCACTTTCTCCATCCCAGCTCTGTAGCCAGCGGTGCTGGGACATTCCGTAGGCTTTCCGAGGAAATGAGAGGACCCTCTCCCTCTGGGCCCAGACCTCCCCTGGAGGGGTTTCTTGCCTCCTCTTGGGTGGGTCGGGGAGGATGGGAGGAGAGGAGGCAGGGGAGAATTAGGTTAGGATCTCTCCTGTCTCTCTTGTTGGCATTTTAGAACAACTACTTGAAGCCTGAAGTGTCAGCGTAGTCACTGGGATGGTATTCAATTTCTCAATTTAACAAATACTTTTGATTTGTTTATGGCGAGAGTTTTGATGTCTCTAAAGGTTTCCAGAATTTCGGTGACTGTCTAGCGGCTTTGCTGTAAACAATGTACCAATCTCTTTCCTGTCTGTGGTGTCTGTCATCACTGCTCACAAATCCTGGTTTCTGGGAGGTCCAGGATTAGGAAGGGGAGAAGGAAGCAGACAGCCTAACCCCAGTCCTTCCACTGTCTCATGGCCTCAGTATCCTCTCGGAGACCCAGTTTCCCCACCTGTGCAGCAAGGGTTGCCCTGGCTGAGTTCTGGGGCTCCTAGGAGCTCTGACATCTGCGTGTGGGTCCTTGCCGGGGTGCCTGGATGTCTCTCCTGGCCTCCAGCTTCCAATTCTTCCTTTTCCACACCCACCGCAGTCTGTGCGTGGGCCCTTCTCTGTTCCTGTTTCTTCTGTCCTCACAGGTCACCTGATTTCTCATCGCAGGGAAGGAGGTTTTGCTTCATCTTGGGGGCCCCTGGTGGGGTATCTCACTAACTTCTCTTGTGGATACCGGAAGCAGCTGCCTGAATGATATGCCACCCCGAGAGGCCAAGGGGAGGCCTCTCTGCCCTAAATACCTCCCCTTGTGGCCCTGGCAGCAGACCCAAAATGCACACACCCCATGCTCAGCTGAGATGTTGTGTGCTCTCAGTAAAAACCACAGAATCCTTGAAGTCCATGTGGTTCGGCCCATCCTGATCCAAAACTCCTCCCTACAACATCATGGTCCACTCTCTGCTTGGCCTCTCCCAGTAATGGGCAGTTCATTACTTCCCAATAGCTCATTGGTTGGAGAGCTCAAGTACCTTTCAGCTGTCTGCTGTCTCCCAGCAATGCACCCTCGTCCTGGTCCTGCCTCTGGGAATGGTAGAAAACTCTAGGGGAACAGGCATGGTGACTTAATCTCTCATTTTAATACCTCTAGTGACTAGTGCAGTGTCTGTCTGGTACAGAATATTTGCTCAGTAAATGTTTGATGCATGACTAGAAGAGTGGGTGGATGGATTGATGGATGGATGGATGGAAGGATGAGTAGATGGAAGGATGGACTGAAGGATAGATGGAAGGATGGGTGGAAGAATAGATGGATGGAAGGATGGACGGATGAAAAGATGGATGGAAGGATAGAGGGATGGAAGAATGGACAGAAGGATGGGTGGAAGTATGGATAGAAGGATGGATATATGGATGGATGAACATGTCCTCTGTGGTTTTCTCCTCCAGGCTCTCATCCTCTTGTCCCTTCCCTTGGCAACCACGAAGAGCTGACTACTGGTATTCTCTCCAACCAGCATGAGGACATCGGAAACCTCCTCTCTCACCTCCCCTGCTCTGATTGTCCTACTTCTATTAAAATTACCTAGGATTATGTCAGCTTTTCTTTTATTTGTAGTCTCCGCCCACTGTTGAGTAATGCTGCACTCTCAGTGAGTAATATCCCCATGTTTTTCTGGACATGTTGCTATTCAGCGATGACCCCCTCTAGCGGGTATACAAGCACTTGATTTTTGAAACCCCAAATGGGACTTTACATTTCTTATGTACAGCCAACCATTCCAGACTGTTCAAGTCATTCTGAATTCTGCTCATTGCCCAGAGAGAAGGATGGAAACTACTTTTACTGAACCCTTAGTAGTGATAGTGCTCATGTAGTAGGTGTGTTTCATTGAAGAATGTAAGTTCCATGAGGGTAGGCACTCGCTATCCTCAGCACCTAGTTCTGTGCCTGACACACAGTGGACACTTAGTAAATATTTGGAGGAATGAATGAATGAATGAATGGACATCTATATTTTTTAATTCTCACAGTGTCCTTTGAGTTAAGTACCTACCCTTTCTACACGGGAATACCTCAGACTCAGAGAGGTTATGTAACCAGTTCAGGGTCACACAATAGATGACTGAGCTGGGAATCTGAGATGAGGCTTGCGTGACTCCCAGACCACCACACAAAACTGCCTCAGAGCCTCTCACCCTCCCCAGATATGGCAAGTTTGTCCTCAAGGCTACAGATGGTCCATTATGTTATCCGCCATTATATTAACTCCTCTGCTGGTAACTGCCACCCAGGATGATGTAAATGGGGAGACTTACAGAAAGGGACAAGAAGCTGAGATGGGGCTGGGGACAGGAGGGGTGAATGGGAGGATAGGATGTTCTTGGCTGACAATGGTTGGGAGGACTGAAGGACTCTGAGGACAACATGAGAGAGCAAGGAGGGCGGTCTTTGGTGATCAATCCAGGGTAGGCTGGGGGTGTGAGTCCCCTTTTAAACCCAAAGGAGAGAGCAGCCCAAGGAGAAGGGCAGGCCCCCAGCCCCTTCAGGCCTCACCTCTCCCACCCCACACTTACTTGTTGCTGAAGACTTTGCTATAGTTGAAGATCTGAATCTCGAGTATCTCATTGCTGTCGATGCTGCTGGCCACTGGCCACCGGAAGGTCTAGGAAGAGAGAGACAGCTGTAGCCTTACATGGAAATAACATGGAAGGGTATGAGGAATAGGAGGGGGATACCTGAAAGGTGGTCCTTCCCATCGGCCCAGTGCTCTACAGGAATAAATTTCACACCTAAAATCTCATTTAATTCCAACCAGCATCCAACCAGAGGAATGTGACCCATTCCTCTTTCAAAGATGGCGCTCGGAGAGGTCTAGTGACCTGCCTAAGGTCATATGGTAAGTGGAAGAACCAAGGACTAACCAGGACTTCTGACTCTCACCAACCCCTGAGGTATGCTCGGAGTGGATGGTGCAGCCAGGGTGAGGTGGGCTTCGGGGTAACAGCAAGGATTGCGGGTGTGGGCTTGGTTTTTGCTGTGTGCTGAGTGGAGTTGTAAACTTCCAGCTCTCTCCTGGCAGAATCATGCTGGCCAGTCCAGGCTCTGCTCTGAGCGGGAGGTCCTGGGCTCCCCCATTCAGGTCAAATCACCCCTCACACTGGCAATGTTAACTTTGGGGACAGATTTCAGCTGTTTAGTGTTACTAGGGTCAGGCCCACAGAGGAGGGACAGCCTGTTTCCAACTCCCTGTTTCTAAATTTACCCTCACCACTTCTATCTTGGCTTCATTATGAAATCGATAATAATGATGCGCAGGAAGCTGAGTGGGATTTTTCCTGATGCCCTAGAAATGGCAATGCGGGCCCAACGCAGAGGCCAAAGGTGCTAAGTACCCCATCCTCTAAAGACAGCTGCCAAGAGGAAGACCAGGCACCTCCATCAGGGCTTCCCCAAGGGCCTGTTACCCCCTCCCCCACCCTAGCCCTCCTTTTCTCCCTGCGGTGTAAAGAAGACTGGGGAAGGGAAAGGTGGCAATGGTCACATCCTAGACACAGTGTTTTAGCGACACCTTCCGAGGAGAATGGCTCAGAGAGACTGAGGCACCTGCAGGAAGGGGAGCCTGGTGTGCAAGTTCCCAGTGCCATCTGCCCAGGCAGTGGATTGACCCACGGGAGAGGGTCAGGGCAAGGACAGTGGCCCTAAGGAGCCTGATACGCCAGGTGTGGCAAGTATGGGGTTTATGCTCAAGCGGATCCAACAGTCTGGATGGACAGATAGCCGGGCTCAGCAAGCCTGCTGACACCCTGCCCAAGCCTGCCTTCTGGGGGAGGGGCCCACAGCCTGGACCAGGCTGTGGGTCATACCCCCAGTGGCAGGAGCTGGGGCGGGGTGGAGTCAGGTGTCCTAGGCTAGGAATCCTAGCACAGGCCGCTCAGGTCCCCCACGGAACGCACCCACACGGTGCTCTGCGAGGCAGCCGGGGCACACGGGCCAGCCTTGCCGGCTTCCAGAGCTGCCACAGCTCTCCAGCGAGGCCGCCACCCCACAAGGGGGGGTCCACGTCCTTGGCAGTGCCCCAGAATCAGACCACACCCCCCAGCCCGGGCTGCAGGGGGTAGAGGAGGCAGAGGGCCTGAGCCAGCGTCCTGTCCCCACTCCACGCATTGAGCCACCACAAGTCTGACAGAAGCGAGACGATGCGAGGCTGGAGCAGCAAACCTTTCTGGGCTGGACTTTTGAATAACTGGAAATGACCAGAGAGCTCTAGGTCTGGTCACGACACCGTGAAGAGATGGTATCAAGGAGGATTGTGACAGAACAGGTGGAAGGCGGTGACTTAAATTTGTTTCATGTTTCTACCCCACCAAGGCCAAACTGCTCGACAGGCTAGAAGTAAATACTAACGATAGTAATCTTAATCAGAGCAGCCACTTATATAGAGCACTTTTCATTACGCAGGGGTCTCAATGCTTCAGATGCACTGAATCCTTTACGCTTTACTACAGGCCAACGGGCTGCTCCTGGGTTCTCTGTTTTATACACAGAGACGCCAGGCCTTGCAGGGGTCACATGGTTCAGAGAACTCTGTTGGTGGTGGCTGAGCAGGCTGGGGGGGTGGGGGGCTCTGAGAACTCACCCTGCAAGCCGTTCTGAAGCTTCCTTCCCCCAGACTGGGGACAAGGGGAATTGGGAGGCACCGGGCCAGCGTGGCAGGTCACTGCCCAAGGCGGGCGGGCCTGTCTCAGGAAAATGGTCCCCTGTCACTCTCTTCAGTGCCGGGGAGGGTTCAGCTGCTGAAGTGGGCAGGCGAGGGAGGAAGGAGCAGCGGAAGGAGAGGGGGTGGAGGCCGGGGAGGGAGAGGGTTCTGAGCAGGGCCTGGGGAGGACTTGGAGGCTGTGGACACACAGCGGAAGGGCAGGGCGAGTGGGCAGCCCGGCCCCGGCCCTCGGGCCTCATTAAGCAGCTTCTGCCCCTGCTGTCTGGATGCCTCCCGCTTAGCCGAGTATGTGGTTTTCTTAATGAAGTTGCTTTTAATTGAGCTGTGGGGAAATAAGGCAGCCCATGAATTCAGGCCCAACTCATTAGCCGCGGGGCTGCGGGGAGAGGCCAGGGAGCCTCCAAGATTTGGGTTTCCCTGGGATGAAGGGAGTGGGGCGTTTGCTCCACCTGAGGGGCTGGGGGTGGGATCTTGGACTTTGGAAGGAGAGACAGATTCGGAGAACAAGGACATGACTGTGGACGTGGGACCATGACAGGAGGGGGCGTCGAGCAGCGACGTTAACGAAGCGAACACAAAGGATCAGCAGAAGGTCATCTGGACCCAGGGAAAGGGACCCAGACAAGGAAGCTGCTTGCGACTTCTGCATGCCCACCACCAAGCACGACTAGCCTAGTGAAGCCAGGGACCATGGCCGTCCAGAGGCCGTCGTGCGGGAAGAGAAGACCTGGTCCTAAGGGGATCCACCGTCCTGCGCCCTGACGCCCACCCTTGCACGCTTTTGCCGCCCCTCGCCTCCTATGTCCACCCACCCCCCTTCTCCATCGCCCTTCCCTCCTGCTGGCTGCCCTGCTTTCTTCTCCTCATCCCTTCCATTATCGGTTTCAGTCTCTGTCCCTCTCTCAGTGGTTCTCAGTCCTGCCTGCACACGAAATCCCTTCCAGAAGTTTTTAGCCATCCCACTGTGCCCCTGGAGGTCCAGGCCTGGGATGGTGGGCGCTAGCAGGTGCTCACAGGTGAATCCAGGTCTGAGGACCCCCACCCAAGAGAAGGACCCTCCCGCCAAAGGGAGGCACCAGCTTCTCCCTCCCCCTCCTGCCACGAGGTGGAACGGGCAGGGCTTTGCCACCTGTGTCCAGCTAAGGAAAAGGACCTGGGGTCCAGGGAGCTCTTTGTGGCTCCCGTTTGGCCTCTTCTAGAACCAGAGGCCTGGTGTTTTGGTTTGGGTTTGAATTTTCCTTGGCTCTTTCCTCTCTTTTTACTTTTTTTAAAAAATCTTTTTTAATGTTTTATTTATTTTTGAGAAAGAAAGAGACAGCGTGAGCAGGGGAGGGTCAGAGAGAGAGGGAGACACAGAATCCAAAGACAGGCTCCAGGCTCTGAGCTGTCAGCACAGAGCCCGATGCGGTGCTTAAACCCACGAACCATGAAATCATGACCTGAGCCGAAGTAGGACGCTTAACCGACTGAGCCACCCAGGCGCCCCTGTTTTTACTTTTGTTACAACTTTTCAATGGCTTTTCCAAACCTATTTGAATACCAAAGACTCAAAGTCTCCCTGGCTGTGACCCATGCGACACTTCCAGCCACCTTCCTTCACCGGCAAGTACCCACTGAGCCCTGGGAACAGCAGTGAGCAGGACATGCAAGGTCCCCTTCCACTGAGTTCGGAAGGACATGTCCTCTGTCAGTTCTCTTAGTCCCTCTGATAAACAAGAGGTATAGTCCCGGCCCGGCCGCCAGTTAGCTCTGTGACTGCAGGCCACTCCTGGCCCTGTCTCTGCCTCGGTTCCCTCGTCCATAACATGAGGGGGGACAATATCTACCTCACGGGGCTGTTGAAAGAACCAAATGAGACCACCCAGGTGGAATTTGTAAGCAACACAACACTGCGGAAACTGGAGGCGTGACTTATTTTGTTTCATTTTGTTTTTCCCTGTGGGGACTATCTACCTGTCTGGGACTGACCCTCATCCCTCCCTGACCCGCCACAGCCTCTCCCTCTCCCTCCATCCCCTTCTGACCACCTCTCAGCCTTGGCCTGTGGGTTTCCCCTTTCTCTTTTACCAGAAAAGATGTTGTTTCTCATCATCTCCTCATTTTTGCTGTTACTTCCTTTCCAGTTGAGATGCCGTGCACTGATATGTGTGGAGAATGCAGCGAGACCACAGCGGGAGGTTTGGGGGCTCAGGAGCTCCCCAGCCCGTGCACTCCCCCTCAGAACCCGGGGAGCACGTCTGGGTGGAACTAGATACTTCTCAGAGCACTTTCCGCTAATAACCGAGGCTCACAGCAACATGGCCAAGATGTGATTCTTTTACACATGGGGAAGTGGAGGGTGTAAGCCGTGTCTTCAGCACATAGCTGGTTGGTGGCAGAGGCAGAGAAGTAAGTCTCCTGTTACTTAGCTCAGGGCTTGCCCCACCACACCACACCCTCTCCGGAAGCCAGGGAGATTAGCTGAGGGGGTCCGTGGCTCTGACAATCCTTCTAGATTGACAGGAGCAAAAACATTTATTTATTGAGTGCTGACCATGTGCTAGGCATCGGCCACACACTTCACACACAGTATATAATTTAGTCCCCACTTTGCAGATGAGGGAACTGAGGCTCAGACAGGAGTTGCCCAAAGTAATTTGGCGAGTAAGTGGCAATGTAGCTTAGTAGTTGAGATTATAGTCAGACCCTCGCAGAAGTCAATTACCAGGTAAAGGAGTCCAGGCTACCCTGCTGAAGAGACCACGTAGAGAGAGGCCCTGGAGAATGTGAGGCCACAAGGAGGCCCAAGGTGTTCCAGACAACAGTCAGCACCAACGGTGCTCCCAGCCGGATGCAGAACTGCCCAGCTGAGCCCAGCCAACTCAGAGAATCATGAGAAACGCTACAATGTGGATAATTTCAGTTGCTGGGTTTGGGGCTGTTTTGTTCCACAGCAGTAGCTAGCTGTGACACTCCCGCATGCCATCTCTCTGAGAGTCAGACTCACGTCAGGGAGGCCTCACAGCGGTGGTGGAGCTGGGCTCCTTGCCCTCCACACACTGATGCTTTGCTCCCTCTCCTCCTGTTGCCCCAAGAACTCCAGGGAGAACTTGACTGTTGAGCTCCGAGCAGTTCAGAGCATGAGCAGAGTGGACAGGCCTCGTTTCATCTTGTTCACGGAGGTCTCCCTACATCTGACACAGGGCCTGGCATACAGTAGGCACTCAACAAATGAACCTCAAACGGCTGCCTGGGCTGCAGCACTGCTCACGGCTGGCGGGTGAGCGCGGGTGGGTTCACCTCTCCACACCTCAGCTTGCTCTTCTGTAAAGTGAGGGTGGCAGTCACAGTACTGCTTCTTTGGGGTGACTGTGAGGCTGGTGCAGTGCTGCACAGAGCCTGGCCCGGGGTAGGAGTGCAACCAACATGGCGGCTTATTATCGTGGTTCTTCTTGTATCGTTAGTTGCAGGAGCCGAGGCAAGGCCTGGGATTCTTGGGCACGGCCCTCTAGGGACTGCAGGAGGCTTCTGAGAAGAAAGGGCCTCTCCCCAGCCTGAGACCAGCACTAGCATGATTTTCTTTCTGTGGCCACAACAGCTGAAAGTTGTGCCTTCATTTCTGGAGGTGCCCTGGACATTGGTGGCCCAGAGACTGGGCCAAGGGAATCACGTAACATTTAAGATTCCACGCCATGTCAGCACCCAGACACGGTGGGGGACTCAGGGAGTAGCTAAGCCAAGCACTGCCACTCAAGACATCATGAGCCAGTAAGCCCCATGCAAATGTTTTTTGAGCACCTGCTGGGTTTGCCGAGCACCTCCTTGTGCAAGGCTTTATATCCACCACTGTGGGCCGTACAGGATGTAAGCATGTTTCCTAGTTCTGTGGGAGCTTCTGGATCGTTCTGGAGACACGCACAGGCCTGAAATTGCTGCCCGTGATAGGAACACTGACAAAAGTTAGGTGGCAAGTGTTAGGGGCAGAAGGAGGAAAGGAGGACCTGTCAGGAAGAGCGGTCTCAGGATCCCAGGGAATGAGGAGCTTGTGAGCTGGTTCTGCAGCTCCAGGCTTGGGCCTGACCTGGCAGGGGCTGGCCAGGGTGGCAAAGTTCTGCATCCTATCAGCCCTGGCAATCTCGGAGTCATGGAAAGGTTTCCCTGATGCAGACTGGAGAATGACCTGGATTGTCCTGAGCTTCCATCACGGACTAGGTCTGGAAACATCCCCAGTCAGCAAGACAATGAACTTAAAGGGACAGTCCTCCAGATTCAAGGGGATGGAATAGGGGTGTGTTGCAAAGCTTTAGGGAAGAGATTGTTTTCGACTCTAAAGACCCAAGACTCAAGCTGGGTTCATTCTTGTGTTCATTCTTTTACTTGGCAATATTCCCTGTGCCCTGGGCTGGGTACCAGGCCACTGATGAACCAGATGGGTGCATTCCTGGCCCCATGGAACTCACATCCCATAACTCCCAGGGACAAGCAAAGTGGGCAGGTGAGGCCAGCCCCTGCCCCCCACCCCAGCCTGATGACCTCTCCCTGGGTTCAGAAGACCTGTGGTCTCCCCACTGGACTGAGCCCCTTGAAGGTAGGACTGAGCCTCGTTCACTTTGCAAGTGACTATAGGCTCTGGAGTCACACAGACTTGGGTTTAAATCCTGAGGTGGCAACTTATCACCAGGGAAGATATCAACCCAATGAGTTGTGATATTTGTGTCAAGATCTCAGACCATCCTGCCACACACTAGGTGCTCAGGAAGTGGCAGCTGCTGTTATCATTCTCACAAGTACTGCTGTTTTCTGGCCTCGGCTATGGAGCCTCGTCCACATAGGGTCTGGCTTAGACCCGGGCTTGGGGTGGGCTCAGGGTGACCATTCCCATTCCTCCAGGGCAGAGGCCTCTCCTAGTTGCTGGCCTGGCAAGGAGGATTGTCCTCTCTCTCTCTGTCTCTCTGTCTCTCTCTCCTCCTTCCATCCCTCCCTCCTCTGGAGCTGTAGGTTAAATGCAGGATCTCAGGTTCCAGCCTCCGGGAAAGGAGACACCATGTCCAGGTTCTGTTTCCACCCATTGTTGTCCGAAGCATTGTCTTTCTTCCATGGCCACCTCCTCCCCACTCAGGTTCCCCAGCCCAGCCCGCAGCAGCCCCTCTCACCCCTGTCTGAGCACAGAAGGGAGAGACATTTGCTATCTTGTCTTTTATTTCATTTTCAGCCACGTGACTGTTCTACAAGATACAACAAGGGAGTATATCCTATTTTACCGAAGGGGAATCTGAGGCCCAGAGAGGTTGAGTGCCCAGCCCAAGGTCACAGAGTTTGCAAATACTTCCGTGAGGACTGTGGCCCAGTTCTCACGACTCCCGGGCCAATGTGCTTTGTACCTCACTGAGCTGGTTCCTGGAGGCCCTGGGCGCATTAGTAAGCACACGTGAGAAAAGAGACTTTCGGAAAAGCCAAGGGACCTTCAGAAGTTTTGCAAAGGGGTAGATGAGGTTCTTTTCCAAGCTTGTTCTGGAACCACAGACAGCCTGGTTCTTTCGGGGACCAGCAAGAGAGTTTATGACTTGTCCACCTCAGTCTGGAGAGACAGGTGTTAAGCACGGGTGCCCTACCAGGCTCTCCTTGGGGGCTGAGCTGACCCAGGCCCCCGGGCCCTCCCTGATTAGGAAATGGGACCGAAGAGGATTGTCCAGGAAGCGACGTCAGATGGGGCTTCCCCGGGGAAGTGACTCCTAGGTCCTGCAGTGTGGGAGGGCCTGAGCTTTGCAAGTCACTTAGCACCCTTGGCCCCCCTTCCACGAAGTGCCGGTGGGTTCCTCACTGTGACAGCCAGAAGCTTCCTAGTCAGCTCGTGAGTGGGTGGAACGTTCCTCAGGGTAGAACGACTTCTCCCCAGCTTGGAGCCACTCTCTGACTCTGGCCACATGCTTTTGTTCGTTACTCCCCAACTTCTGCCCCTTCCCCACTCTTCACCGTGGAACTAGGGTCTCCCCTATGGACGTTCCCCCATGGATTCTCATGTGTTGTGGAGCCTGCTTCCCCCTCTGGGGTGTCCTAGCCTGTCACACAGGAGGCACTCAGAATGGGATGCCATGCTTGCATTGGGGCCAGCAGGGATGGACTCTCCACTTGCCCCATGTTGGGCAGCATCGGGAAGAGGAAGGACACGGTGATTAACTCTGAATGTCATGTATACCTGGGGCTCGGATGTCTTGGGTGCAGTTAATGGAAAGGGGTGGGAGCGCCCTTGGCAGGGGCATCAGATTGTGCTCAGTGGCTGAGACCTGGGAAGACAAGTCCCCTGGGAGACTTAATGAGGAGGCAGTCAGACGCTCTGCCTGGACGACTGGGGGCAGAGGCCCAGGGAGGTGGGACTGAGCCAGGGGACTGAGTCAGGCTGCAAGACAGGCTGCCTGTGTCTTGACTCAAGCAGCCCCTTCTCTCGGGGCCCTGACTGATGAGCTGGGGAGGGGAAGGGAGCATAGGTTGCACAGAGGGGCAAGCCTAAGGCCAAGCTGCTGGCTCAATATGCAGTAATGCGTCCACCTTCCCCATCATCCCTCCTTCTGTCCATCATTTGACCAAGAAACCTCATACCCATCATCAGCCCCATTTGACAGATGGGTAACAGAGGCCCAGAACCTGAGGCTGAAAGTCACACAGCCAGGAGGGGAGATGTCCAGCACAGAATCTCCCTGAGGAGGGCACAGCCTGCAGGCCCTGATGGCCAATGTTTGCTTTTGAGCGCAGGAGAGAAGGTTGAGGCCCTGCTTCCCTGGGCCTGTGACTCTGGGCCTCCAGATGCCACCCCACTGTGTGGGATGGGCCCAATGTGAGGAGGAGACAGGGGCTCTGGGTGGCCCCTCAGCCTGGTGGCTTCTCAGCTAAATACCGGCGTCAGCAGGAAGAGTCTGCCATGAGGCCCTTCCCAGCACAGTTGAGCCAAACGTGAGAAGCAAAGCCCAGGAAAGAAGGGGTAAGCTCTTCTGGGGGTCACAGTAGAGCATTTGTTTCAGACCAGGATGGAAACTTAGGACTACTGGTTCTCACCCCCATATCAACCCTGGAGAAACGAGAGAAGCCAAAGGGAAATACAGATTCTAGGAAGTAATAAACAGACAAACAACTATGAGAACACGAGACCAAAGCCTCTTTGAGCAGGTCTGTGGATCTGTGTCAGGGGAGGAAGGAGGCTGCCCTGCAGGGGAGGCCTGGGGGCAGATTCAGCAGCGGGACAACAGGTGGGAGAAAATCTTCCTGAGTTCTGTTCTGACCAATCCCTGCCATTACCTTGGGGAGATCGCTGCCTGCTCCTTTACTCATAAAATGGTGACAACAGCCCTCCTGGGATGAGGATTAATGAAAATAGGTATAGGGGCGCCTGGGTGGCTCAGTCGGTTAAGTGTCGGACTCTTGGTTTTGGTCTAGGTCATGATCTTGCAGTTTCGTGGGTTCGAGCCCCGTGTGGGCTCTGCGCTGATGGTGGGAAGCCGGCTTGGGATTCTCTGTCTCCCTCTCTCTCTGCCCCTCCCCCACTCGCACTGTCTGTGTCTCTCTCAAAATAAATAAATAAACTTTAAAAAGCTATGTTTCTCCTTAAAGGCTTAGAGATGAGACCCTGCCTGTTTCTGTGGGAGACAGGGGGCCCCCCGGGTACTCATGCCTGCCCTTCAGTCCTTAGGGCCGGACCCAGCTGGCCTTTGATGTTTCCCCAATACTCGTCACCAGACACAGTGGCTGATACCAGGAGCACTTGAACAGGGCAAAGGAAACAGACACATGGAGAGAGACAACTCTTATAAAGGCAAGACAACGCGCTGAACAGAATATACCAACTAGAGCAGGATCGTTAGAAAAAATGGACCAAAACGGCATAGATTAGCAATATAAAATGAGAACAAGGGATCATAAGAAAAAATGAACAAATTAGTAAATTGGAAGATCATTTTGAAGAGCTCCCTCAGAAAACAGCAGGAAAGGACTGATAGATGAAAAAATATAAAAGCCAAGAAATGGCAGCTCGAGGGAGGAGTAGTGGCATCGGATAAGAGGAGTTGCAGAGGAGAGAACAATATAAAAACTGAATGGAAGGAATATTTGAAAAAGAATAATGGGGATAGAATTTTCTATAATAAATGAAAGATGAAAAGCCTTGGATTTGAAAAGAGCTCACAAAACAGCACAAAACAGGAAAGATAAGAAACCCTGCAGTTAGACACATTATAATACAATTTGAGAATATCAAGGAAAGAATTATACTTTCTTTTCCAGAGAGAAAGAAAAAATCCCGCACCAAGGTACAAGAACCAGATGGCCATCAGACTTCTCAACAGCAACAGGCACTGATGCTTTTCAAGCTGTAACGGAAAGAATTTTGAGCCTTGACTTTTATATCTAGGGAAAGTCTCATTGAAATTTGAGGAAATAAGAAACTGTTCTCAGATTTACAAAGCTTTAGAAGGTTTGCCACACAAAGACCCAAGTTGAGACCGCTTTTAGGGGAAGTACTCAAATAAGAAGAAAAACAATGCCAAGAGATGCTTCAAGAGACAGGAGAAGTAAAAGTGATCAGATATCTTGGTAAAGACTACTACTGTCCTCAAAAAGAAAAAGAAGGCTCGGACAAAAAAAAAGAAAAGAAAAGAAAAGAAAAAAAGAACACACATTCATAAGAACCTAGGATGAAAATTGGATAATTAATTTAGGGGCACCTGGGTGGCTCAGTCAGTTGAGCTTCTGACTCTTTTTTTTTTTTTTTTAGTATTTATTTATTTTTGAGAGAGAGAGAGAATGAGCAAGGGATAGAGACAGAGAATCTGAAGCAGGCTCCAGGCTCTGAGTTGTCTGCACAGAGCCTGATGTGGGGCTCGAACTCACAAACCGTGAGATCATGACCTGACCCGAAGTCAGCCACCCAAGCGCCCTGAGCTTCTGACTCTTGATTCTGGCTGGGGTCTTGATGGCAGGGTCGTGGGATCGAGCCCCGGGTTGGGCTCCACACTGAGCATGGAGGCTGCTTGATATTCTCTCTCTCTCTCTCTCTCTCTCTCTCTCTCTCTCCCTCTGCCTCTCTCCTCCACTTGCACTCTCTCTTACTCTCTCTTAAAAATGTATAATCTAGACTGGGTGGGCTGAGGAAGGGAAATCAAAGAGACCTAGGAGACTATTACAATGCTTGTCATGATAAGGCGAGCTATAATTACTGACTTGTTTTTCAGCCATCAACAGGGATATATAAACGTGACTAAAAATGGTGACTGCCTGGGAAACAAAAATAGAATGTGTAACTTTTCATCTAACAAAAGAAAACCCTATCTGTCCAATGGAAAGCTGGAAAGGAGAAAACAAAATATACCAACAAAAATTTCAGTAAACGGAAAATATAAAATAAAATGGTGGTAGAAATAAAAATAGCAATTATAATAATAGCAATTACAATAGATATAAATGAATAAAACTAATCAAAGCACAGGGATTCTCATATTGTGTAGGAAAAATTAATCTAATAATGCATGCCCTAAAAAGACACACTTGAATTTAAAAGCATCGAAATATTGAAAATGGAAACACGAGCAAAGATATACCAAGAAAATAAAAGAATTGAAAAAGATATACCAGGCAAATGAACCAAAATTAGCTGACATTGGATAAAATTTACACTGTTAATTTTGTTAACATTGTTAATATTGTTATAATGTTAACAAAATTAGCAACGTTAATTTTATTTTATGTTAATTATATTAACATAATAGTAACATTGGATAAAGTAGAGAGTAATGCAAAAAACACTGTAAGGGACAAAGAAGGATATTAAATACCAGTAAAAGGAAAAATAGGCAAGTAGGCATAGCCATCATGAACATAGAGAACTTACTAGTAATACAGTTTCAAAGCACATCAAGGAGCAACTGACAGCTATAGGAAGAAACATACAAATCAACGATTGTACAAGTAGATTTCATTGCAATCGTTTTTGAAACTGAGAGATCAGGCAGAGAAAAATAAAGCAGAAAATGTGAAGAACTGAATAGGATAACTATGAAGGCTGAACTTACATTATTTAAGCTTAAAGTTACATTGCGCTCTCTAGAGAACCCTACACTGAACACATTCTTTTTAGACAGAGGAGCATTTATGACCATGAATAGAGGCCATCATCGAGGTCTCCATAAATTCCAAAGGATCAATATCATACAGACTGCTTTTGATCATAATGAAATGAAAGTGGAAATAAAAAAAAAAAGGAGCTAAAATATCATATCTATTTGGAAACTAAATAACATATTCTTATTTAACTCTTAGATTTAAAAGAAAGTCATAAAGGAATATAAAAAATGTTTAAAGCTGAAGATAATGAAAATACTACATACAAAATTTTGTAGGATGTGGTTAAAACTGTGTATAGGGGTGCCTTGTGGTTCAGTCAGTTGAACATCTGACTCTTGATTTCGGCTCAGGTAACGATCTCACAATTTGTAAGGTCGAGCCCCGCTTCAGGCTCTGTCTGCACTGACATCACAGGATTCTCTTTCTCCCTGTCTTTCCATCCCTCCCCACTCCTGCTCTCTCTCTTCCTCTCAAAATAAATAAATAAACTTAAAAAACTGTATATAGAGCAAAATTTATCTTTAAACACATTTATCAAGAAATAAGAAGAGTTAAACATAACAGCCTTAGCACCCAGCTCAGGAAGTTACAAAAAGAGGCACAGACGAAAATAAAATAAACAAGGAGAAGAGAAATAATTTAAGAGGACAGAAATCAATGAAATGGAGAACAACAGGAAAGATTAATGAAGCCAAAACCTGGTTCTTAACAAAGATTAATAAGATAAACAGATCTTTAGCAAGGTCAAGAAACACAGAACAAAGATATAAATAAATGCAGTATGGGGTACAAAATGGGAAATAACCATAAGCACAAAAAAGATTTTAAAACAGTTTTAAAATTTTACCATCGAATAGGTGCTAATAAATTTGAAAACCTAGACAAAATGTAAAAATGTCTAGAAAAATATAGAAATCCAAAACTGGTGCAAGAAGACATAGAGAAATTGAAAAGGGGGTCGAAGAGCCCCCTCCCCAAACTATCCAGACTAAGATGCCACCACACGCGGTTCTTTCAAAAAGTCAAGGAAGAGCAAATCTTTATTTTATGCATGTTGTTCCAGAACACTTTATGCCTTATTGAATGAAAAAAATTTTACAAACGTGGCTGCAAAAATTCTGCATAAAAATATTTGCCAGTTGAATCTAACAGTGTATTAAAAGTGATACATTATGAAAGTTACTAAAGAAGCAAAGTTATGATCATCTCAGTAGTTGCAGAAGACACTTTTAATGAACAACCTTTTATAATAAAAATTCTTAGCAAACTAGTTAGACACGGTCAGATAGTAAGATCCTATTATAGCAATTATATACGATGACAAAATTTTAGATGTACTTATTCCTTTTAATATTGCGGACCCAGAAAGGATGCCCACCAATCACCACTACTGCCTAACATAGAACTAGGGATTGTGATAAAAAAAAAAAAAAGAACTAGGGATTGTGGTCAATGCTCTATAGAAAGATAAAGAAGTTAAGGGGATAGGACTGAAGGGAAGAGATAAAACCTCTTTTTGAAAATGACATGATCTTGTACATATGAAACAGAACTAACTATAAAAACGAGTAAGGGACCTCAGAAAGTTTGCCAGATAAAAGTGGGACTCCTAAAGGAGGGGAAAGCATTCTCTAGGCCAGCAATAATCAACTAAAAAATGTAATAAAAGTAAGACACCATTCATAACAATAAAACCAGAAAGCATTTAGAAAATAATCAAGATTATATGACTTCTATGCAGAAAACTTAAAAATGCTAGGAAGGCATGGTGAGTAATTTGAATAAATGATTTAATATTATAAAAAATCAATATATTCCTAAGTTAATTTGGAAATTTAATCAAAATTCCAGTTGGTTTTTGGAAGGACTTCATCAACTTGCTTTAAAATTATCTGGAAGAATAAAGGTCCACAAATAGTTCAACCTTGAGAAGGAAACTTGCCTCATTAGTTACTAAGACATAGAAAAATGCCGTATTAATGAACATAGTGTGAGAAAGTTCAAAAGTAGACAAACATTAAAGGGATTGAATAGTAGGCTGAGACACAGACCTTAACGTACAATAAATGGAGAGAATATAATTGATTGCTTAGCAAGCTGATGTTATGAAAAATGGCTTCTTATATGGAGAAAAATAAAATGATCCCTCTCTAAAACCACATACAAGGTAAAAGATACAATTAGAGAATCAGAAAATGTAGGGAAATATATCTGTAACTTAGAAGAGTGGAAAGACATCTTCCACAAAACTTGAAAACACACCAGGATTAAGGACATCTCGTCAATGAGGGGGCAAAGTTAATAGATGGTAGGCTGAGAGAAAGGTTAATCTCTAAAATCCAACAAGGGGTTGATATCTCAGGCATACAAAGAACCATTGCAAATCAATAAGAAAAAGAAAAGACAGCTATATCAACAGGGAAAAAGGGCAATGACTATGAACAGGCAATTTAGAAAAAAGGAAACTTTAAATGTATTATTAAAACAACAGTGAGGCACCACTGTTGGACTGGTGAAGATTAGAAAGCTGAATAACACTAGGTGTAGATGAGGATGTGGGAATCAGGGATCCTCATGCACTGTTGGAAGAAGTGTAGACCATGGCAGTGCTGGGTAAGCTGAAGGGCATGCAAAACCCGTTTAACCTAGCAATTCCAGAGTAATGTCAGCTGTATATTCCAGAGAAATATTCACACAAGTCCAAAGAGGACAGGCATAAGAATATTCATTGCATTTCTGATGGTGGAGATGGCGGTTGGTTGGAGGCAAGCTGGAGGTTCCTCTCTAGAAGAGTAAGTAGGTAAAGGACGTGCAGGATGACCAACTCATCCTAGTTGGACCAGGATTTCCCCCGTGTTATCACTCAGGGTCTGTGTCCCGGGAACACCCTGGGTCCTAGACAAACCAGGCTGGATGAACACCCTAATATGTGTTGGATGGGCCCATAGAGTACTGCACAGCATGTAGAAGCAAGAGATTTGTGTAGCAATGCGGATGGAACTCAAAAATCTTACACAGTGAAATAAATATATAACACAATGCCATTTACGTAAACAAAATTAGGTACTCAAAAATTTTGTCAGAACACACAAGAAACCAAAAGATGCCCATTAAACATGTTAACATGGCTGTAGATGGAGGGAAGGAATATGGGGATAAAAGAGAATGACACATACACGATAGCTGCAAACATACATCAAAACCAGAGCATGGTTGTAGGAGCACTGAGATAATGTGCCATAAACAGGAGCACATGATTTACTCAACTCTCTAAGCCTGAGGTTCAAAAGAAAAATACCTTTTTGGGGAGACCCAGTGGGAGAGATACCCCAATAGGTCTTAGGGAGACAGGGGTGATGTCCATATGAGACTGGCTTGGTTGGAAGGCCAGGCGGGGTTAGCCTGAGTCCTCCGTGTGCCCAGGGAATGAAAAGGGAAGCCCTTCTAGCGGTGCTGGACCCTCAGCCAGTGGCTTACTTTTAGGCCTACAGGGCCTGAGGACCCTCCCTTTCTCTGGAGAACAAAAATCCCCCAGGGGGCAGCAGGCCGTGGGCTGGGCCTGCACTGCCCTTCTCTTGGTCCATTATTCTGCATGGGGCCTCCCGTGCAGAAGTCCCTCAGAAGGATCTGGGTGGAAGGACATTCTGGGCCACTGGGCTCCTCTGGTTGGGGCTTGAGTTGCCCCCAGGGCATCCTACCTCATCGAAGTCAGCCACATCTTCACAGTTCTCCAGCACCCTCGAGTAGAAGGATTGCCCTGGGTGGGGAAAGAGGACAACAAGCTTGGGGTGAGACCTCCCTACCTGGCAGTCACCACCACAGCATTTGAATTCACATAGCACTGGTCACCAACCAGAGGCCCCATGTCTTGTGCTGGGCTTTCCACGGTGTGGCAAGGTCCCGTACTGTCTCATCTGACCACCTCGGAAGCCCTGCCACACAGGCCTAAAGGCCATTAGCTCCATTTTACAAATGGCAACACTAAAGTAAAAAGGCACTGGGCTGGTCAGAGGTAGATATGAGAGGGGAACCCCGGACTCTTTTCTCCACCTTGCTGCTCTCCCAGTGGCTTTCTTGGCCCTTTGCTGTTTCCTCAGCTCTGCTGGCTTTCCCTGGCCTACGGCTGCCCTGAGCAGAAGCCTGTTCCCCGGAGCAGTGGGCGCCCTGCCCACCGGCAGCCCCCTCTGTGACCGTGTCCTCAGCCAGTCCCAGGAGCTTCTGCCCAAACCAGGGCCCAGCACCACCAGTCACATCCCACACCTTCTTCCCCCCAAAGCCAGGGGCCTTCCCCTTCCCCAGCTCCCATTCATGTTCCTGGAGGCCCTGGACGGGAAAGCCTGGGGGAGTTTCTCTCACGTTCCACCCCCTCCTTTCCCCACCTGCACAGGGGCTCACCAGCCTGATATGGACTTGCGTTTTCCCAGACCCCACCACCCCACATCTATAAGCTGCCCGCCCTTCTAGCCCATCCATCCAGTCAGAACGGCCCCGTGGCCGGAAGGACCGTGGCCGGAAGGACCATAACCGGAAGAGGAGGGCAGGTTGGGAGCATGCAGCCTGTTTCCGATTCTGTGTGTCCCTCTCTCTGCCCCTCCTCTGCTCATGATCTGTCTCTCTCTGTCTCTCAAAAATAAATAAATGTTAAAAAAATGATTATCATCAATTGCACACCAAAGGGGGGGGGGAAGGGAGCATGTGTAATAATAGGATCCTGTATACAACTCCCCCACCTGGAAGACCCAAACCAAATGATTTTATCTGTGAATAGACAGAGATCTCAAACCATTAGAAATGGTCACCTGTGGCTAGGGGGAGGAAGAAGAGATTCAAAACAGCATACTTTGACCTTCTACCACATACACTTAAAGTTTGAAACTTTTTCCATGACCATGCTTCACTTTTGAAGTTGAAAGAAAAATGCTTTTATTTTATTTAAAAAATTTTTAGTCTTTATTTTTGAGAGAGAGAGAGAGACAGAATGTGAGTGGGGGAGGAACAGAGAGAGAGGGAGACACAGAATCCAAAGCGCCCTCCAGGCTCTGAGCTGTCAGCACAGAGCCCGACACAGGGCTTGAACTCACAAACTGCAAGATCATGACCTGAGCTGAGGTCGGATACTTAGCTGACTGAGCCACCGAGGTGCCCCCCAAAAAATGCTTTTAAATTCCCACCAACCTAAACCAGTGGTCCATATCATTGAAGGGCTGTCCCAAGGTGGAATTCAGCCCCCCACTCTGAGACTTGGTTCTGGTTGTCCCTGAAGGGTGAGTTGGGGAATCAGGAGAGGACTTGGCAATGGAGAGGGAATGGGAGGGGTGCATGCAGTGACCCAGCATGGCCAGCGCTAGGTCAGGGGGTACTGGAGTGAGCCCCTTCTGACTCTGCACTGTGCTGGGGCTTAGTCCCCTGGGAACCACTTCTCTCCCTTGGCCTTGGCCGACTCATTTCCAGGATAAGAGGGTTGGCACAGAGATCTCCAGGGCCTGCCTGGTTTTTAGAACTTAAGAGCAAGTATGTACCTACTCCCTGACAAGAGGGAGGCCAGGGGTTGGATGTCAGAGGCAGGTGGATGGTCTGAGGAAGAGTGTGTGTGTGTGTATTTGGAGGATGGGCATATTGAGGAAGGGCTGCATGTCAGATAATGAGGAAGAAGCTATAAAGCAGAAGCTCATTACAGAAAATAGATGTGAAATAGACAGATGGGAAACAAAGACTCCAAAGACACCAGCCAGGGGCAAAACAAAACAAAAAAAAACAAAAAGAAAAATCTCAACAACGAACCCCAAGGCAGCCCGGGGAGGACAAGGAAACATGAGAGATGGTGTCTGAGCTTCTTATAATTTCCCCCACAGGTAACACACAACATAAACTGAGAATCAGGTGAGCATATGTGTGTACTGGGGCTTCGCCAAAGACCTGCCTCTCTGAATAATCAAAGGCCCCTTCATCCTAGAAGATTGTAATGAGCCTGTACATGGCTATATTAAAGAGTCTCCCGGAGAGAAAGCCAAGCAGCCCAGCCAGAGCAGAGGGCAGGGGTGGGGGTTTGGGGGGGGGGGGACTGTCCAACACGGTGCATGAAGCCACAGAGGCTCAAACCCATCTCTACTTGCCTATTTCCTACAGCCTTGCTAGAGACGACATAAAATACAGCAAAATTAACCATTGCAGAATTTATACATCAGGGCTCTGTTTCAAAATGCAGTGAAACCTCATTGCCTCAGACTCTGGGGATTTAAATGTGGTGAATATTGCCAAACAGGATGAGCCAAATTCTACCTGTAGATATTTTTTTTTTTTAAAAAAGAGATTTGCTAAAACAACCAAATCAATTGTACAGAAACAGAATGTCCTTAAGCATTTTTGAAACGCCATCTTTTAGGAGAGTTTGTACAAACAGAGGCAGGGATCATTCCTGTGGTCCTTTGCCTTCATTAAGACAGAGCCAGAGACCTCTGTCATCCCTTCCAAGTTATTCAGTGGGGATTACTAACCCTGTCTCTCCTTTTAAGCTCATTTCCTCTTAACCATCTACTCCATTCAACACCAATCCTGTTGACATTTCAGCTCCATTTTAAATGGCTTTCAGACAAAACCATTTAAAATCCCAATATCCAATCACCTTTCTTGCCACAGAGAAGATTGAGAATGAGGCTTGGGAGAAAGAAAATCACTTGTTCCTTGCAGTGGGGAGGCTTTGTGGATAGAGTAAGCAGGCGATCAGGTGGGGGAAATTGAACAGCACGCCCCCTTCCTTCGGAGACAGCTGCTCATGGGATAGCAGAGCTGTTGGTTTGGAATAAACTCCTCTTTGAGTCCATAAATGAAGTTTGAATAGTTGACTCTGTGCTCGCAACTGTAATAAGTGCCAGGACATTGGATACGGCCAGATGGAGGGACTCAAGGGTCCAAAGCTTAATAGAAGTATCTGGTATGTCGTTTGCCATTGAAAATATCCCTCCTGCACTTCACCGAGATGAAGATGAGCTCAATCCTTGTCTCATTTGCAGGATGGAGTGCTATGCTAGGCTTTCACGTGATGCCACCTAAGGGTACCAAATGCCTCATTGGCACCAAACAGCTCCCTCTTCCAGACAGTTGACCTTGCTAAAGCCAGAGCTTGAGGAAAGGCAGGTATGTAGGGACTGGGTTGTTAGCTGGGGTGCATTCATTCACTCTCACATGCAAGGGGGTCTTCTCCTCCTGCCCTGTCGGGACAGCCATTCAGCCCTGGAGGAGGGGGTGTGGATCTACAAAGATATTTTATATTGGGATGCTGACTGAAGAAGCTTATTACAACCCAGAAGGCTACTATAAGGCAAAGGCTACTATACAAGGCAAAATGTAATCATCGACATGTAAAAAGTATGAATAAAGTGAATGTGCAGGTAAAGGAGAAATGAGCTCCACTTAGCAGATCAAGGAAGACTTTGTAGAATCAAGGGCATTGACTCTGGCGAGACAGGAGAGAGAGGGACATCCAGGCAGAGAGGACAGTGTGAGCGGAGAACGGAGCCCTGAAGGAGCAGGACACAGGACAGGGGGGTTCTGACAGTGAAGGGGAAAATGAAAAGCATCTCTCCTTAGCGGGGGCAGCCCACTGAAGGAAGACCTGGGAGGGGGGTCCTGGGTTTCTGAGAGGACGCAGAGTGGGGCGGTGGACCATTTAAAGGGGAACAAGAATGTCCTGAGGACAAGCTTCAGGGACATCGTGGCCTGTACCCATGCTTGGAGCTGGCTAGTCCACCCCACAGAGTCTTTGAGTCATCTATAAGCTGGGGACAATTGTCCTGGACCAGCCTGTATCCTGGAAGTGGAAACTGAAACCGAGTAAAGCATCAAGGTGCTTACAAGCACAGGGGGGTCACGGAATAGTGGGAAGGCCGTTCGGTGAGACATTCTGAGTTCAAACCCCAGCTCTACCACTTGCTAGCCAGGTGGCCTTGAAGAAGTTAGCCTCTCTTTGTTAGTTTCCTCATCCATAAAATGGAACAGACGATAGTGCTTGCACACCCGGTACTTAGTTCATCACCCAGTTAAAAGTGGCTGTTATTCCATGAAAGGGTCCTGTTTCTCCTTTTCACTTTTAAGTTATGTCTTAAATCTAAAAATGGTCTTTTTCTACTGTGAATTACATTTTGTAACTTTTTTTTAAGTAAAATATAATCAGAAACAATTTTCTTCCCAAGCTATGTAATATTTTTCAAAGTTTAGATATTTTAGGTATGAATAGCTCTTTTTTTTTTAACGAGGTACAACTTACATTCACAGATCTTAAGGGCACAACTCAGTGAGTTTCAATAACTGAATATATCTGTGTAGTCATCATACAATCAGGATATAGAACATCTCCATTTCCTCAAGATGTTCTCTTGCCCCCTACTTTCCATCAGTCTCTACCCTCTGTAAGTAGCCACTCCTCTGATTTCTATCACCAAAGGTTAGTTTTGCCTGTTTTAGACTTTATATAAATGGTATTATACAGAATGTACTTTTTTGTGTCTGGCTTCTTTCAGTCAGTGTAATATTTCTGTGATTCTTCCGTGTTATTGCATATATCAGTGATTCATTTATTTTTATTGTGGAGTAATATTCTGTGTGTGAATATTCTTGCCTTGCTCGTGATCTTAATGTTCAACATTTCAGGATTAAGTATATTAGGTGGATTTTTTTAAGTTTATTTATTTTGAGAGAGAGAGAAAGCATGAGCAGGGGAGGGACAGAGAGAGAGAGAGAGAGAGGGAGAGAGAATCTCAAGCAGTCTCCATGCTGTCATCACGGAACCTGAAGTGGGGCTTGATCCCACAGACTGAGAGATCATGACCTGAGCTGAAACCAAGAGTTGGACGCCTAACCGACTGAGCCACCCAGGCACCGCTAGCTAGTTGGATGTTTTTGTAGTTGCCCTTTATTAGATTGAGGAAGTTCCCCCTTACTCCTGGTTTGCTGAACGTTTTTATCATGAATTAAGTGTTGGATTTTGTCAAAAGCTTTTCTGTATCTGTTGATGGTTTTTCTCTTGTATTGTGCTAATATGGTGAATACTTTGATTAACTTTCTAATTTTATTTTTTTAATGTTGATTTGTTTTTGAGGGAGGGAGAGAGAAAGGGGGGGGGTGCATGAATGGAGGAGGGTCAGAGAGAGAGGGAGACACAGAATCTGAAGCAGGCTCCATCCTCTGAGCTGTCAGCACAGAGCCCGATGGGGGGCTTAAACTCAAAACCTGTAAGATCATGACCTGACCTGAAGTTGGACACTCAACCAACTGGAGCCACCCAGAAACCGATGAACTTTCTACTTTTAAACTAACCTTGCATCCCTGGGATAAAATTCACTTGTCATGATGTGTTATCCTTTCATGGATTGCTACTCGACTAATATTTTGTTAGGGATTTTACATATTTGTTCATGAGGGATATTGGGCGCTAATATTCTTTTTGTATAAGGTCTTTATCAGGGTTTGGTATCATAAAATGAGTTACAAAGTGTTCTTCCTTCTCTGTTTTCTAAAAGTTTGTGTAAGATTAGTATTATTTCTTCTTTAAATATTTTCTAGAATTCACCAGTGAATTCTATCTAGATCTAATGCATTCTTTATGGGAAAGCAGTTTACGATCAAAATCATCATCATTTTTATTTCAAATTTCTTTCTTTAATAGATCCTGGACTCTTCAGATTTTCCATTTCCTTTTGTGTCAGTTTGGTAAAGTGGTTTTTTTTTTTCCCCAAGGGATTTGTCCATTTCATCTGAGTTGTAACCACTTACTGAGATACAGTTATTCATGGTATTTTCCTATTTTCTTTTTAATAAAATGATATTCCCTTTTTCATTCCTAATATTGGTAATTTGTGTTTTCTTGCTTTTTTCTTAATCATTCTTGCTACAATTTATCTATTTTTTTCTCCAAAGAGTTAACTTTCAGCTTTGTTGGCTTTCTCATTTCCTTTTTTAACTCTCTTGGATTTAATATTTTTTTGGTTGTATTTATTTCTATTTATTGAAATATAATTCACAAACCACACAATTCATCCACTTAGAGTGTACAATTCAATGATGTTGGTGCATTTACAAAGTGTGTGACAATTTACCACTATCTAATTTCAGAATACTGTACCACCCCCCCAAAAAAAAAACCCACACTCATTAGCAGTCATTCCCCATTCTCTAACCCCAGTTCTTGGCAGCAACTCATTTACTTTCTGTCTTTATAGGTTTGTCTATTCAGGGTATTTCATATGCACTGAATGGATTCATATGATTTGCGGTCTTTTGCGTCTGGCTTATTTCAATTAGTATGATGTTTTTAAGACTGGGATTTAATTTGATCTTCTTTTAGTAGCTTCTTAAGGCAGAAACCTAGATCATTGATTTTAGACTTTTTTCTTTTCTGCCATAGGTATTTAAAACTGAAAATGTTGACATGCTGTATTTTCATTATCATTTGGCTGGAAATGCCTTATAATTTCTCTTTGGTTAAATTCTTTCACCATAGGTAATTTAGAAGGGTGTTGTTTAATTTCCAATTATTTGGAGCATTTTAACATCTCTTATTGTTATTCATTTCTAAGTGAATTCCATTGGGGTCAGAGAACATACTTTGCAGGATGTCAGTCTTTTGAAATATACTGAGGCTTGTTTAATCACCCAGCATATGGTCTATCTTGAATGTTCCATGTGCATTTGAGAAGAATGTGTATCTTTCAGTTTGGGGTGAAATGTCCTAGAAACGCCAATTAGGTCAAGGCAGTTGATGGTGTTGTCAAATGTTCTATATCCCTAATGATCTTGTCTAGTTGTTTATAATTATCTCCTGTAATAACACGTCCCCTCCAACAATGTTCCGTAAATAATGTGCTCTCTTAAAATCACCAGCAACTCAGAGAGCCAGATTTGGGTTATGCAGAGTCCCTGGGCTTCTGGCAGGGGAAAGTTGTCCCTTCTCTTTCTCCCATTTCTCGGCTAGATCGAGGCTCCGTCTACTTTCAACCCTTTACTTTCCACAAATCTTGTTCAAATATAATGTCCACATTCACTCATGTATTTCCCCTTGCCCCGTCCTATTAACACCCAGTAGAAGCTCAGTCTTGTGCCAGAGATTCATCAGAGATGCAGGAACAGGGCAGGGATGATAAACCCCACTTCTCTGGCCCAGCTGAAGCCTATACTTCCTTGTAGGCGTTCACTCGAACTCTGACTTTGCCATGTAACTAACTGATGGCCCCAGTTCCTATTTTTCAGACCCAGGCACTGAGGCAAAGAGAGGGTGGTGTTTCCCCTCAAGCCTAAGACAGTGCCAACCACACACTCAGCAACTGCCAGGTCTTACTGTAACAGATTAGAGGAGTTTGTGGTCCTAGTGATTCATAAACTGTACAGAGTACCTACCCTCTCTGTGCCAGGCACTGGACATATAATAAAACCTGGTGGGAAAGTGACTTTTTACATTCTTAAATGAGGGAAAAACATTATTAAAACTATAGTCACAATTTTATCTTAAACCTTGGCTTTAAAAAAAGGAAAGCAAGCGAGTGGAAACTGATTTTCAACTAAGCCAATGAGCCCTTCTGCTTCGGAAAAAAAAAAAAAAGTAGAAACAAAGACAGTTGAGCCAGTATCTAGAGGGTGGATCAGTCCAGGCAGGAAGTAGACAAGGACTGAAGGTAAAAAAGGATCACATGATATGCTCTGTCTCAGGAGACCCTTCTGGAACCGTCAATGCGAGAAGCAATCACTGCCTGGTGCTTCCAGGTTGGGGGCTGCAGAGTGACCCCTGCTGCTAAAACTGCCCCTGTTGCAGCTGTGGGCCCTGGTCCTTCTGGAGTCACTTCGACTTCAGGGCTGCTCCGTGCCAGGCGCTGCGCTGGCCCTGCTGCCACCTTCATGGCTCCACGTGTTTTCACTCTGTCATCTCATGGCTCGCAGAATCCACAGTGCCAGGAATCCCAAAGAGGATCAAGTAAGGCTCTGCCCACCCCCCCCCCCAAGTCCCTGAGTCCACGAGGTCCCTGAGAGTCACAATGTGCTCTATTCCTGTCTCTCTAGAAATCTGCAGCAGGAGCATCCCTGGGATGGAGAGCAGGATCCTTACATTTGCATAGCACTTTACAGTGTATAGAGCCTTCCGTGTATATCCCCTTTTTCACTTGACCCCAAAGCAGCCCTGTAAGGACTCAAGCACATCTCACCTTCTCCTAGACCTTCACTTACCCCCTGGATTCCCACACCACTGGGCTCCAACTGCCCTCCTGGGCACTCACTGTACTAATTCAGATTTCTGGCTTCCTGGAGGACATTTTCACTAGAACGACTGACGGGCAAGTCTATCCTTTCTGTGCCCCCTGCCCCCAAACCTGCTATTCCTTTCGTACCCAAGTACGAAATCCAGAGGCATCCTCATCCTGCCCTCTTGCTCACTACCAGCTCACTACCCCCTCTCTGAACCGATGTCATCCCTTCTCTCCAAACCCACAGTCTCCTGTACCACTACCCGTGCCACTGCCCCAGGTTCCTCCCTGGGCTCCTGGCCTGGGGTCCTGGCATCCAGAATGCCCTTTCCAAAACCAGATGTCCCTATCCCATTCTCCTGCTAAAAGCACCACTGACTCCTATTTACTTACAAAGAGGAAGTTTACACTGCACAGTGTCACACTGAAGACCCTCTGTTTGCACCCACCACGCTGCTCCCACTCCATCCCCAGCAAACCCTCCCAGCCCCCTAAACCCTTGACGCAGCTCCACACCGTCACATCTGTACTGATATTAGCCCTTCTGCCTGCAATGGGGACCTTTGTAGGTTTTGTTCCAGCTAGGAAGACATGGCTTAAATATCAGCCCATCCTCCCCAACACTCCCCTTCCCGTACCTCCCTAGTAAAATCTCTTCCCTGGGCCCCGTCCACATTCCAGCTTCATCTTGCTGGCTCCAGGGCAACTGACTTTGGGCACCCCCAGAGCTACTGGCTTGCTCCCACCTCCCTTCCCATGCTTTTCCGCCACCTTTTTCTAATGAAGGGTGACTCACCCTCTCAGGGAGGCTTCCGGACCTCCGGGTCTGAGTAGGCTTCCCTTGCTTCATGCTGCCTTGCATCTGTACCTCCCTTTCCAGAATACTCATCATGCCGCTCATGGTGACTTGTGCAATGACTGTCTTTGCCTTGAAGGTGGGGACCATGTCTTTCTAATTTATTGCCATCACCCCACTGCCTAGAGTAGCACTTAACACATAGCTGGCCCTCACCGAATATTATCGTCTAGATGAATGACAGAACGAGTGAATGAATGACAAAATACTTGATTTACAAAACACATTAAAATGTAGCCTTTAGGGATGCCTGGGTGACTCAGTCAGTTAAGCATCCAGCTCTTGATTTCCGCTCAGGTCATGATCTCAGGGTTCCAGAATTTGACCCCTGAGCCTCATGTCCAGCTCTGTGCTGACAGTGTGCAGCCTGCTTGGGATTCTCTCTCTCAGTCTCTCTCTACCTCCCCCCCAAATAAATAAATAAACTTTTTAAAAAAGTAGCTTTTAATGAACTAGAGAATTTGTGACATCGATGAAACAATTAGAAATTTGATCACTGAATATTTGATAATATTAAGGATTTATTATTTTTTAAGGAAAGATGTAATCTGTGGGTTAAAAAAAATGAGTCTTTGTCTTTTCTAACCAGATGCTGAATATTTACAGATGAAATGATATGGTGTTCAGTCTTCGATTCCAAATAATTTGGGGTATGGGAGTGGGAAAGAACAAATAGTACAGGATTGGCCGGGAGTCAATGGTTGTTAAGACTGCATGGGGAGAGCTTGGGGGCCAAGGCGCTACTTTCCCAACTCTTGTATGTATTTGAGAATTTCCATTATAAAAAATTAATAATAAAAAAGGGATCAACCCCAGCCATGGGACTAGGTGGGAGAGATGTAGCTTTTATGTTATGAGTAAAGGCGGATAAGATATCCAAGGAAGGCATACAATTCAGGGAAATTATTTGCAAATCTGTTCTTGAGCACATTCCCAGCAGCATTTTTGCTGAGGGCCTTTGTAGCAGAAGACAATTTTATGGTCATTTCCATATCATGAAAACATACTCATCAAAGCAGGAGAAGCCTGGGGAATTTGCAGTGCACTCTGCCTGCTCTCCAAGGTCTGCATTGGCTTGCTCTGGGTGGGAGTGGGGGGACATTCACCGCCTGGAATTTAGATAGAGAAGATCTGTCCCCACCCCCAGATGGTGACGGGCCTGTGTGTGCTGGGTACACTGGAGGACGTGGGAAGCACAACAACATCACAGGGCTGGGTCCACAGCCAGCCGTGGACGACAGAGGCTATCCCAAGGGTCCCCTCCATTGTACCCTTCGGTGGGGCAATGCCCTCACCCTCTTGTGAGGGGCAACACCTAGCCCACATCCTCCCAAAGAGGAGGTGTGGTGCTGGGCCAGAGTGCGCCTATAGCCCCAGGCATCCTGGGAGCGGGGCCTCTATGGGGTGTGGGGGGGCACCGAGTTACTCTGCCTCTTTCACCAGAGATAGCAGAGAAGTCTCCAGATAGAAGCTGTATTTATTATCAAGAGGGAGAGCTCCTCCATTTTATTGGGGAAGAGCCTAATTCGGAGTCCAGGTGGTCCTTACAGCCAAGAGTAGGGGGCATCATGTCCCCTGTGCCTAGGCCGGGGTCTCACCCCCTCCCAGCGCTCTGTCACTCACCCAGCCCCAAGGATCCTGGCTCATCTCCCACCGACCCACTTTCCTGCAGCCTCTGCTCCAGCCAAACCTGTGGCTTCCCAGTCACTGCACTTAACTAGGACTTCCTTCCTCTGGCCTCTGGTCAGTCCCTCACCCAGAAAGTCTTTGCCTCCGGCAAGGACCCTCCCTCAAACTCCCTTCTGCATTTCCACATGTGCTCGAAGTAAGCTGTCATCCCCTGAACAGGCTGCACTTCCTGTCCGACAGCTAGGGGTGCCTTGGCCCTCCTGAGTCAGACAACATTTCCCCATTATGTCTGTACATGTCGCTGCTCCTCTATCCAATTAGGAGATGCTGGTTTGCCTTTCAAGCCCCACCCTGTACGCAGCAGCGCTTAGAGAGAGAATGGCCTGGGAAGGGCTGGGGCCACCTGCAGCTCCTTTCACTTCTGACCTGTGGGCTGGAGCTGGACTCCCCAGCGTTTGCTAGAGAATGAGGTCAGCCTCCCTCTGGGGACGTCGATGGAGGCTTCTTGGTTCATGGCTTCCAAGACCTCTTCCAGTCCCTGATCCCCCTTGGATAGAAAACTGGGGTGGGGGGCTCACATCTGGGAATGTTGAGCCCAAGAATGGCAGTGCCACAATGGAAGATTTAAAACCCACTGGGGACTGTTTCATCCTCATTTTGATGGTGGGGCCCAGTGCTTAGCATGGGCTTCAGTTAGACTAGCTCAGGTGGGATCCCTGCCTTGAAGGTGCTCAGACGTGAGCACAGCCCACAGAACTGGAGTGGCTTCTGAAATACCAAGTGCCCTAGTTGAGCTGTGGCAGGAGTATGCACACGGTACTGCAAGGGAGGGGGAAGGCTTCACAGAGGAGGTGACATATGAGCTGGGTCTTGAAGGATGGGTAGAATTAATGGGAGTCCTCAAGATGGAGGGTGGGAGTCGTTGGCTTGTATCTTTGGGAAATAGAAAGAAATTCAGAGTTACGGGAGCGTCGTGGGGTGGGGTGGGGAGAGGAGGAGGCAGAAGTCTCTGGGCCAAGAGGAAAGCCTTGATAAAGCAGACCTTTATCATTAGGTCAGGTGAATTACGTGAAGATCAGACCCAGCCCCCAGAGAGCACCCATCGTCCAATCCCCAAACCAAGTATCTTGGCAAGAAAGCTCAGGGACTGGCTCCAGGCAGTCTGTCACCACTTCCCTGGGTTTGGATGGGCTGAGTACTGGACAGAAGATTGGACTAGAGGAACATAGAGACCCTCCCACTCCGTGTTCCCTGGTTTGATTGGTGCCAAGAACTATTTTAGCAGTTGAAAACGGACAAACCCTAGATGAATACTGCTTCTCTTTGAGTAGCCCCCTGCCATCAAGGTAGCTCCTTTCCAGACAGCCCACTTCTGGTTCTGGTTGCGGTCCTCTGAGTTAAATGGGGACCATTGTCTCATCTTCTTTATGGGAGGCTGAGGCTCTGGGGCTCTGGGGTCTGCGTGCACCACGGGGACTGGGGGTCAAGCCTTCTGGTGTCTCCTGTCTGACCCAATGGACTGTAACTCCTGCAGGTGGGGGCTGTGTCTTCACCCCCAGGGTCCTAGGCTTGTCCGCAAATATCAGCATGTTCAGTGAATGAATGAATAAGGGCAGGATCATGTGAGGAGCCGCTGTTGGGATAGTAAATGCTAAGAGCGGGAGGCAGAGCTGGGTGGTGAGCACTGTGAGAGTCTGAGGGTTGGGCGGCCGGCTGACCCAGTGACAGGGAGAGGGGGATGGCCAGGGACACAGCTGGTTCTCGCCCAGCCCACATGGGAACAGGGGTCTCAGGGGCGGTCTGCTCCGGGCCTGGATCATCTCAGCCAGGGGGTCCCTACAGAGCAGAGGCCAGGCCCAATTTGTTTGCTCCTGGCACAGGTCGGGAAGCCCTCAGATGCGCTTGCCTTTCCTGTTTGTAGCTCACACAGCGCCCTCTCTCCTGCTCCTGGCCAACAGAAGAAGGAAATCTACTCAGGAGCCTGTAGCTGCCCTAAGCAGCACTCGAATGGGTGCCTCACAGACTTATCAGTCATCTGAATGCTCCTTTCTTAAACTCTTCCCACACCTATTGTTTCCCTGAAGCGACCTGGTGAGGTGGATATCATCAACATGCCCATTTTTAAGATGAGGAAACAGGATTAAAGGGGCGAAGTGAGTGTCAGAACCTAACTACAAGCCGGGGCTTCTGGTTCCATATCTAGAGCTTTCTCCACCATAGCCCCATAGGGCTCTTTCCTAAGTGTCCTGGGTGTCAGCCAGGTCATCTGGTCTACCTGGGCCGCCACCAATGGACACAACTCTCTAGGGCTCCCTCACCCAATCTTTGAGCTTCACCCAAGGGATTAGGGGAACTCGGGGCCAGCATCTCCCTGTGACGGTTCCCCAGTTTCTCATTTCCCCCTGCAGCTGTTTGCTTGGGACACCAGCGGTTGTGTATGCCAGGAGGTGCTGTGGAACATTCTAGATTGGGCCTAGAGTTCCTCTGAACTGTTGTTAGTGTTGGTCTTTTGACATATCTGTGGTTGTCAACTGCTGGCTGAGACATATCTGGTTGTTACGAAGGACGTTTCCTGGAAATCTGCTGGCCATCTGCCTATTCCTGCTGCCAACTCCTTCCCCACAGCTCTGTCTCTGGCCACCTGCTGCAGGTACAGAGCGTGAACGTGGATTTCTCCCCTCAGTCCAGAGGGCACCGGTTGCAAAGAGGCAAGTTCCTGTGTGGTTGGTTGAGGCTGGAGGGCCGGCCCTGCTGCTCAAAGAAGGTGGGCATCAGATAGACAGGGCGCTCACCCCCAGCGGGCCAGGAGGAGATAAAGGGGCTTGCAGGATTGAGCAACCGGGCCGGGGGTGAGGTTCTGATTCTCAGACCCTCCACTGACGCCGTGCGGATCCCTTTACCACTGGGCCTTGGTTTCCCTGCCTGCAAACGGGACTGGTTTGTGCAGCCTGGGGCTGTCCTGACATGGCCGCAGCAGCATGGCCATCTGTAGCTAGACAGCCAAACACTGCTGTCTGTGGGACACAGGGACCCGTTTCGCAGATGAAAGGACACACTTGTGTTTTCTAGAGCCAGCAGGTGGCACCCAGAGATCCAGGGTGTTGCAGACAAAGCCATCCTCGGGCTGGTGTGGGAAGCAACAGGCAGCCTGCCCACCCCTTCGCTGCCACCTGCCAGCAGGGATGCTGTGATCCGATCCCCTGCACCCCTCCCGATTCTGTGCACAGCAGGCCGCAGAGTGGACAACCTGGGCCTCCTGCCAGAGCCAGTCCAACTCAGGGGTGATGTGGGCACCGGGGCTGCTGGCCCTGGTCACCCCTCTCCCTCCTAACCCAGCTGTGCGTCCAGACTGGGCCCCGGTGCTCACTTGGCTCTTTAGTCTGGTGGGTTCTCTGGGCTCCTGTCCTGCCCCCATTCTCACCCCTTCTCTGGGGGAAGGGCCGTGGCTAGTGAGCAGTGCTCTGGCCTCTGGCCAAAGGCCACAAGAGATGCCGCGGCCCACAGGGCTGGGCTGTGGCCAGGCAGAAGCAGAGGTGGTTGGGCACAGGTAACCTTGGCCTTACTTTTTCTACTTAAACCTTCAGGGGCTGCCCTCCTTCCTCAGGGTGAAGGCAGCCTTGCCTCCTTGCTCCTGCCGGGCTCTCCTGCCTCAGCTTCTGCATTCAGTCTGGGCTCCAGCCTCATGGGTCCTCGGTCTCTCCCCTGTTCCATGTTCTAGTTCCCCTCCCAGCCATGAGCATCCTGTCCCCTGCACCTGCTTTGCCCTCACCTCCTCACCTTTCTCCCTCCTGCCAGTCCCTCGGGTTCCAGCCGAGGGGCTACCTCTTCCAGGAAGCCTTTCTTGACCATCCTGCCCCAGCCTGGGTCGGGTGCCGCCTCTCTGGCTTGCATGCCGCCCTTGTCCCCATTCTCATATCACACACCCGTCCTACTTGTCTGCCCACTGGTCCTTCTGTCCCACTGGATGTGGACTCCTCGGGGACCTGGGTCAAGCTCAGCCCTCAGCCTTGGCACACAGACCACAATAAATGGTTGCTGGATGCATGAGTGAGGAGGAAGACAGGAAGAGAATGAAGAGGGGAAGCCTGCGGGGCTCGCAGGCTCCCTGCCCACCAACAGATCTGCAAGAAGCCAATAGTAGCCTCAACCAGAGAGCTACTGGCTGCCTGGTTTCTAGGAGCCGTGCTGGGTTTTCTAGTCTGCAGAGCCCACCCCCACCCTGTGCCCAGGGAAGTCTTCTGGAGGGAGAGGGAGAAGAGGAACGGGCCCACATAGGCTCTGTGGGGTCCCCCCGAGCTCGGAGATGGGGTCCTTACTTCTCCCTCCCAAGGACCCCGGCAGGCAGAGGACCCTGCCCCCTGCCAGGCACATTCCGTATTGGCAAGTGCAGGGAGAGCCAGACACACATGCAGACATGGAAACACAGGGGACCCTGATTTTCAGGAAATCACAACGGCCAGTCAGGTCAGGAGCAGAGAGCGGCCCATGGAAAGCCTCATCACCCCAATCCTCCTAGAACTTTTCCCATCCACCCTCCCTGCTCTGCCTTCTCCCCATCAGCCCAGAGCTGGGGTCCCTCTAAGACCAGGGGGTTCCCTACCTCGGAAAGTCACTTTGGCGATCCGGTCGCCCTTGCCCCGAAGCTCTGAAACCGTCTTGAGGTGGACAAGCAGGGCCATGCTGGTGTGTAGAGCCCAGACGCTGCCAGCCGGGAGCAGCTGGAGAAGGAACGAGCCCGGTGGAGCTCGGTGCACACGCCTCCTCCCTCCTGCTGCCTCCTCCTCCTGCAGCCCCTCTGATGCTGCCCGCAGAGACCAAGGCAAAGGAGCCCGTGAGCTGCTCCTTCCAGCGATTCGGAGACACTCACAGCCCTACCAGCCCCCGCCCCTCCAAGTTGTCAGCCCAGCGTGTGTGGATGTGTGTGTGTGTGTGTGTGTGTGTGTGTGTGTGTTGTGCACCCTGCGTGCAGCCTGGGAGTGCAGGCTCCGAGTCAGAATTCATTATTCAGCAGCCTCCAGCTCCCAGATACAGGCCTGCCCAGCTTCAGATGTCTTTTCCCAGCTCCGGCCCAGCTCTCCGCAGGGCTCTGCTGCGCCCTGCTAGGCAAGCTCTGCCACCAGGAGTGGGCAGGTGGGCATGGATGGGCATGTGTTGTGGAAGGGGCGGGCGTGCAGCCAGGGGCACCTACCCCTGCGGGGGGAGAAGGAGCTTCACTGGCCGTGTGCACAGGAACCTGGGCTACTGCGCTGGTGTTTTGTGGGGATTCGTGCCCCCCAGTCAAGTCGGCCACCACGGCTGCTGGTGTCCGTGAGGCTTGGGGAACCTGGGTGGACCAGGCCTGGCTGGGTCACACTGTACCGTGTAGAAATCCCAACACAGGGCCCCCCAGCTGGAAAATCAGCATCTCTCAGGCAACATTCAGGCTGTGTCTGGTGGTTGCTGTCAGAATGAAGAGTCCTAAGAGAAAAAAGGGAATGTTCTGCCTCCACCTGCGCTCACAGAGATTGTGCCCCCAAGAGGTACGGGCCTGACTTCCTGCTTTGGGATCCCTGGATCTGGGAAGATGGGGGGCTCAGAAGCCGGGCTAAGCAGGATGTTGGACGCCCAGCTGTGAAAGCCTCAGAGGCTTATGTTCTACCAAGGGCAGTGCTTAAGGTCCAGGACACTAACCCAGCCCCATCCTGGGGCCTGGGGATGGAGAAGGCTGGGCCGGTGAGCCTCACTGTCGGGTCTTGTACACAATTAGCTGCTGGGGTAGGGGGGCAGTGGGGAAGAGACACCTGGCAGAATTTCCAAGGACCAAAAACAGAACTGCCCTCTCTTCCAGCAACATACCCTGGGAGATGCTTATAGAGAAAGGGACTCTGGTCCCCAGGGTCCCCGAACCTGGAGCCCTTGCAGGGCCATCTGCACCCTCGCTCTTGCTGTTCACTCTGTAAGGTGTGCTCTCACCCCACCACTGCCTTCTCGCAGGGACTCAGGTGCCCATTCCTTGAAAGTGCCTTTGCACCCACACCTCCACCCAGGCTGGGGCCCCCAAACCTCTCCTCTCACTGCTTCGTTCTCACCATGGGGAGACCGTGGTGCCCTGCATCTTTGCATCCCCAGAGTCTTGCACAGAGTCCTGTGTATAGTAGGACGCCAAGTGAAGGTTGACAGGATAAGTGGTGAGCTTGGTGACCTACAGGGAACTAAAGGTCCAAAGGAGAAATATTAAATGTTCACAGCATGCTAATCGGAGGTTACTCCATTTGAATTCTACAGTCCAATGACCTGCAGCATATCACAAGAGCCTCCTTCTAGATGTTTCCTTGCTACATTGCCTCCTTTTTCTTTTTAAAGTTATGTTCTATTTTCTTCTCTCCCTCTCTTTCTCCAATTCCTGCTCTTCTTTCTCGCTTTTATCTAACCACATTGGAGCAAAGGATATTTTAGCATATTGTATTTATTGAATACAAATGAATGTCCAAAAATTTTAAAAACCAGGAAAGTTTAACGTCTCTCTATAAAAAAAATTGGGGCACCTGGGTGGCTTAGTAGGTTAAGTGACTGACTTCGGGTCATGTGCTCGCAGTTCACGAGTTCAAGCCGCGTATCCGGCTCCATGCTGACAGCTCAGACCCTGGAACCTGCTTTGGATTCTGTGTCTCCCTCTCTTTCTCTGCCCCTCTCCCACTTGCACTCTCTCTCTCTCTCTCTCAAAAATAAATAAAACATTAAAAAAACACAAAATTAACTAGCATGTTCTATAAATAAGGTTATTAGGTGACCTTTGTTCATAAGGCTTGGTGGCATTTGATAAGGAAAAATAGATCCATCTCCTCCTTAGGTCCTTTGGTGGTTCTCTCCTATAGGGGGTGAATTTCATGAGGTCTGTGCGTCTTTAGGGAAAAGCCCATGAACTTGCCCTAAACAAGGCATTGAGCTCAGCCCCACCTCAGTTTCTATATCGATAAAATGGTAGTAATCCAGTCCTGCCAACACATGGCACCCCTGAGCTAAGCCAGCTGACCCTTCTGAAACCTAAGCCAGATCTTACTTTTTCATTTCCTCTCTCCCGACTATTATCCATTTCTGTAACTCTTACTATAAAATGTATTCAACAAGCATACACACTACCTCCTTCTAGTACCAGGTACTGGGGATTCAGGGGCGAATGTGATACAGTATCAGACCTCAAGCAGAAGAGACAGACTGGAACACAGCACAGAGTGCCAGGTTCATGGGCACAGTCGGCTGGCAAATTACAACGGGGGAGACAGTGTGCACTCGACCTTGGCCAGGGGAACGCCTTTCTGGAGTGTAGCGCACCTGAACTGAGGGTTGTTTTTATTATAACTTTTACAAATGTCTTTCTTATTATCGCTCCTATTCTTCATGGGGAATTTAGAAATACACAGATCTGACTGCAGTCTGAAGGGTGGGTGGGGAGTTCCACCTGGTTACAAGCACTCACACCCTGCCCCTTCCGTTCCTTTTCCTCCCCAGGCCACGGTTTTCCTGCTTCTTGCACTTCTTGGAAGGCTGCGCACCCCCTCTCCCCCCAATTCCATTATTATCCGCCAGAGAAAAGCCTCTTGAGAATTCCAGTTGCAAAAGACCCTGCAAGCTCCTTAGTGTCTCTGGCCTTCATTACACTTCTCATCTGGCAGGGCTGAATGCAACTGTGAAGGCCAAGGGTAAACTGCAGGCGGTTCTTGCTGATACCATGGCTGCTGCAAGGGGAGCTGGGGAGGCAGGTCTGGCCCCAAGTTGCAGAGCACGTCGCCTTGGAGACTGTCACCACTCTCTCATGCCCCAGTGAAAGACAGGAGGGGCGAGGATCACTGGAGAAATGGGACCTGGGGGCACCAACTACAGGAGGGGGGCATTATCACAATAAAAGCTCACCCGGGCCTTTGGCAAGTTTGCTCTGTGGTGCAAATATGCCAACTGGACTTTGGTCCTGGGACACGTGTAAATCACACACCATCCAGACCTTTCTACGATTTGCTTTTTGCCCTGTCCTTATAAACCACTCCCGCGGGTAGTTTGTCGGGCAAGATGAGGTGAGAAGGAAGCTCCCAGGGAGAGATGAGAGATTAATGACGACAACTCCCCTTGAGGAGCTGGGGCGCGCGGGGAAAATTGGGGAGCGCTGGCTCCTGGGGTCCCTGGAGCACAGCCACGGTGCGGCTGCTGCTTTCTGCTCTGTCTCCAAAGCGAGGGCGCTCCCGGCCTGGGCCAGCGAGACCTGCAGCGGGGAGAAGGGCACTTAGGGCGCAACCGGGCCCGGCCTGTCCACGGAGTTTCCAGGCCCACCCCGCGTCTGAGCGTCACCACATCCCGGCAGGCGGTGAAGCAGAGAGATGAGCCCATTTCTGGACGTGAAAGCTGAGCGTGGAGGGACCGGAGGTTTCCGAGGTCCACGGGAGGGCACGCGCAAGAAGGGCCGGGGCCCCCCTCCCCCGGAACGCTGGGCGGCGTGGCCCCAGTCCGGTTGCCAGGCGCGCCGTTGCCAAGGGACCCCGGGCTGTTTACCGTCCGGCAGGGAGCGCCAGGCGCCCGGCTCGCTGCGCGCTAGCGCTCGAGGCGCCCATCATGGCCTCCCGCAGCGCGGGCACCCTACTGACCGAGTTCAATGCCGCCTACGTGCCCCCTGGCCTCATGCCCGGGTAAGGCCACCGCGCCCCCGCCCCCCCCCAACCCCGGGCCCTACCTGAACCAGTCTGTCAAAGCGCCACCCACCCCCCCAAAGCCCTCCTCCCGCTAGAAACTGGAAACTCCCCACCTGCGCCCTTGGAGTTTGAAGGAACCGGGGCTCCAGTAGATCACCTGGCTGGGTGACCTTCTCGGGAGGGGTGTCTGGCTTGGACAGGGGCTCTCTCCACATCCCCCTCCGTGGGAAGCCAGTCCCCAGAGAGCGCGGGGCACACCCAGCCTGGGGCCCAGAGAAGGTGGATGAGAGGGAGCCACCTCGTGAGCTGGGTTTGGAGCCGCCTGGGCAGGAGTGACAGCGTGAGGAGCGGGAAAAGAGGGGCTGGCTTTCCGGGCCCCAGTCCAGTGCCGGCGCACCTAGGATTCACGCACAGTGGTGTTTGTGGATGAAGGGGCGAAGGAGACTGGGTGGGCGCCTGGGTGGGCTCGAAGAATCTGACCATGAGGGACCGGCAGTAGTTAGTGCTTCCTAACCTACACTGTCCGCCAGACTTTGTGGTCACTTCTCCCACTGATCTGACTTAATCCTCACACAGCGCTGGCTTTGAAGGCTTGCCAGTCCCCAGATCTGCCTTGCCTTTAGCATTTTCAGATGCAGGGTCAAACCTACCTTTCCTTTCTCTGGCTGTTTGCAAGCTCCAAACAGCTCAGAGGCAAGTCTGGTTGTCCCTTCCATTCTTTGATCCTTTCTGTCAAAGTGTCTGAGATTTCCACTCCCAACTTTTTCTTCTGGGGTGTAAGACTGTCTTCTCTCTCCCACCAGCCCACACGGGCAGGGACTGGGTTCTGAGGCACTCCTGATGTCCAGCCGGATGTGTTAGAAAAGTTGGCTTAGGATGTTCCCATTACTTTTTTTTATTCATTTGGACATTCCTTTGATAAAGATGTGTTGAGTGCTGGGAATGTGCCAAGTGTTGTGATAAGACTAGCAGGGGGCCTGCCCTTGATGGGTTCCCATTGTGATGTAAATATAGGTTTAGTTCAAAGCTTTGCAGTCTTGGATAGTGGTGTTTCTACCGCATTCTGGGTGTTGATCCTGAGGTTTCATTTTATACACAATTCTATTTTTTTCTTACGCTCCCCACTGTCCCCGGTTGGAACCGTACCAACCTCACCTCCCCAAACTGATGCTCTACTCTGCCAGGGGAAGTTGCATATTTCGGAAGCAATCCTAGGTTGCCTAGACAGCCACGCCACCTGTCTGCAGTTCCGTTGAGCACCTTGTCCTGTGATTGATCTAGAAATTGTGGTAATGAGTGAATCATAAAGAAGGCTCCAAGCATGAACTGGATGAGTTTGAATAGCTGAGCCTGTATCTGTGGCTTTCTCTCCATGGATCTTTCTGGGAAGAGCTCTGCTCTCCCTAAAGATAGATCCCCATCAACGAGGAATGAATGGAATTCTCTTTTGTTTCTAAATGCTACCTCATTGGCAATTTTGTTAACTTAATGAAAGAATCCAAGATTCCCCACCACCCCTGGATAATTATTATTTTTGTGTCTTTTCGAACATTAATCACGGGACTTTAAGCAGAGCCAGTCTTTTCTGACGCTCAGATTATCCCCCTTACCAGTTTGATTCATAGAGACGGAGGATATTCGCAGTGGTAAAGATCTTGGAGATGATGTAACCCAGCCCTCTTCAGTTCCAGATGTGGTCACTGAGGTCTGGGGCCAGGGGAGAGGGGGACTTGCATGAGCCCCAGGCTGGTGTTGGAAGAGCTGGCCTGGAACCGGGTCTCTGATGCCTTCTGGTGGGATTGTGAGCCCCCAGGTATGAGCACCTACTATGTGCCAGGCACTATGCTGGGCTCTTTACAAACTTTCTGTAAAAACAAACAAACAAACAAACAAACAAAAAACCTTTGCAACAACCCAGATAAGAAATAAGCAGCTTGCTTAGGGTCATTCAACAAGTTACCCAGCCCTGTCTTTGGGGCTTCAGCACCCAGGCTCCTCTGAATCCCTCCAATTGCTATCTGTTATCATTACTTAGATCCCTGCAGCGTTCAAGGCCTGATTCTGGGCACCAAGGAAAACAGCATGCTGGTCTTCAGCATAGTTGGCTGGAGCCCTCCATCTGGTCCCTTGCTGCTCTGGGCCGCATGGACCTCAGGCACCTTGCTGCTCTCTGGCCTGTGTGAGCAGAGGATGCTTGAGTCCAAGTCCCTGGGATTGTAAGGCTTTTTAGGGGATGAGACCAATCTCTGCGCCTCGTGCTTGTGAGTCAGATCTAAGTGATATCCATCCTCCTCCCCTCTGCCTCCCACCATACCTCACCAGGCTCGTAGTCCAAACCACTGTGCGTTCATTCATGGCCAGGCTACCACTGTCCCTGATGCCCCCCCCCCGCCCCCCCGCTCCATCAGGGGCTTTCACCAGCAGCAAGGGTGTGGGACTTGCACACACACACACACACAAACACACACACACACACACACACACTTGCCTGCATCTTCCTGGAGTGGCAGCTATGCCCATATCTGCTGCTGAGCTGGGCCTGGGCCCCAGAACCCTAAAATCAGTGCATTCCACTCTCAGGAGAGTGGCCCTTGTCAGGAGGGTGGTCCCACAAAGGTGACTGTATCCACTTCCCCAGACTCCCCATACAACAGATGTGCTGGCAAATGTTTGACAACCAGCTCTCTGGGGTGGGGTGGGGGGATGTCTTGATTTGTAGCATTCATCTGCTATCTGTGGTATGTATAAACGCTCCCACCATGGCTGATTTCAAGCCACCAAAGTGGTGCCACACTGTAGAGCTGGGAAGAGACACCAAGCAGCACACACACTAACTCCCACCCTACCGACGCAGGAGACCCAGCTAACCTCACGAACACAGACAGTAGTGAAACACAATGATATAATCAGGCGGTGCTGAGTACTGCATGTTTATTACCTTTGTTTTCAATATGATTTCTCTCACTGTGACTTTATAGAATTTCAATTTTTTTTATAATTTAACTTTAAAGATGGGCTTGTTTAACCAAAGCTAGAAAAAAAATCCTGGAAATGTAATCATCGGCTCTCTTCAGCCAGGATGAGCCAGGACGAGCCACCGCTGGCACACCCCCGCCTCCTGCCAGCCGCTTCAGGCCTGAGACCTCACCTTCTGGGTGAGAGAGGTGCAGTCCAGGTCAGGAGAGGGGGGGCCCTTCCCTTTGAGCCCCGGCCCTGGCCCTGGAGGTGTAGCCCCGGACAGGCCGGCGCATCCTGGGCTACAAAACAAAGGCCACCTGCCTCCTGACGTAGGAGACTCCGTGTGCCCAGATAGGTAACCGATGCCTCTCACACAACGCTAAAGAACTGGGGAGGGTTCCTAAGAACAGGGGGTCAGGGGCCCCTGGAGACCTAGGCTTCATAACAGGGATGCTCCTTCTTTCCAGAAGAATCATCAGCCCTTAAAAATGCGCCTCCATTTGTCAGTTCGTTTCCACAAATATTTGCAGAGCAGGTACTGAGTGCCCGGAGTGCCAGGCACACAGACAGAACACCTCGCTCTCTCCCCACCGAGTCTATATTTCAGAAAGAAAGACTACACTAAAGGCCCAGGCAATTACACACAGCGAGAATGTGAGGTGGGACATAGAGATGGTCCCAGAGGGAATGGACGGGTCAATGGAGAGGACAGGCAGGCCTGTGGGTGGCTCCGTGGAAAAGGGGGTATTGGAAATGGACCTTGAGGCTGAGGCCACAAGGTCAGGAGAGGAGGAGAGAAGCATCTTGGGGATGGTGGGGTTGGCCTGAGGGAAGGCAGGAATGGAGGTGCTGGCCGGTCCTGCCTCCAAAGCCGCAGATGGCCTGTTGGGAGGGAGTAGGAAGGACGTGGATGTGGGTGGGAAGCTTGGAGGCCCTCTCCGGGAGGCCCATGTCAGTCAGGCAGGGCCTGGAACGCATGGCTCGTTCCTTCTGCATTTCATAGACAATGGGGAGCCCTTGAAAGTTTTTGCCCAGGGGAAGGATCTGAAGGAACTGTACTCAGCAGGAAGTGTTGTGGAGAGGAGAGCTCATGGGATATGAGGATGTGTGTGCCGAATAGTCACAAGTTAATTAGTTAATAAGGCTGCTCGTGGGATCTCTGATGGCTCATGGTAATTAATTTTAATGTCAGTTATGGGGCCATTTTGCTCCCTGTACACTCCTTATACGCACAGGGACGCATACACACACACACACACACACACACACACACACAATGGCTGCCGGGAACCCCGCTGAGCCCTGTCTCCCAACTTGTATTCGAGGAAGAGCCGGGCAGCAGATGAGGGGGCAAAGGGGGAGGTGTGGCAGTGCCATGGGGACTGTCGGATGCCCTGTTACAAAACCTGTCATTCATTCCTCTCTGCTTTTCTCCACCTTAGCCAGCCAGCCGCACGACCACCGAAAACAGGCCTTTGGAAAGCTTTACCGTAGAACCGCACAGGGTCATGCTCAAGGCACACAGATGCAAGGGCACACAAGGGACGCAGGCCTGGCTAGCCAAGGTGTGCCCTCTGAGTGCTAAAGAAATGTGACCTTGTGCACCCATGTGCACGCACCAGTGCCCCTCCCAGAGCAGCAAGTTCTGAATAGGATCCCCAGGGGAAGCAGAGCCTTAGGAGGATTGCGGAGGAGAGGGCTTCTATTCTATTGGGATGCAAATATCTTGGCATTCAGAGAAGGTGGAAAATCGGGGAGCAGAGGAGGACTATGGCAGAGAGCCTGGGGGTGGCGAAGACAAGAATCCCAGGGACACGTCACATGTCTATAGCTCCTTTCTTCCAAGGATGAACGCAAAGGCCCCTGTGGGCGGGACACAGTGTTCGCTTTGCAGATCAGAGCCAAGTCCCTTTAAAGCAGTGTTCTGGGACAGGGTGGCCCCCGCCCCGGGTTTCTGGACTTCTGCCTCCTCAGGGGACGTTTATTGAGCACTTGTCCTGGGTTAGGTGCTGCGTAGATGCCGAGGATAAAGAAAACACAGATTCGCAGAGGAGATGGACGAATGTGCACCTGACTGTGATGAAGGATGTGACATACATGCTAGGTAGAGGGTGTGAGGTTAGGGAAGGCAACAGAGAACCGTGGCTCTGGGGGTGGGGGGGGACCTCCTTTCCCCCAGTGGGGACATGGCATCCCAGCTCGAGGAAATGTGTGCAAAGCCTCAGAGCTGCGGACAGCATGTGAGGCCCCAGAGATGTGATACTTCCGGGGCATTGGGCGCTTGTGGGGAAGCAAGAAGGGAGAGGTGACCACGGTGATGTTATGCATGTTTGAGAAAGATCGCTCCAGCAGCAGTGTGGACCACAGGCTAGAGGGGTGAGACTTTGGTCTGGGAGCCTGGCTAGAAGATTCCAGACCATCCCAGTGAGCGAAGAGGAAGGCTGGCTGCGGTGGGGAAAGTCAGAGGACTTGGGGAGAAGAGGGGTGTGAAGGGCGATGGAGAAGGGAGGATGGGGTGAGTCCTGGTTTCTGGCTTAGGTGAGGGGTGGCTGTGGGTGCTGTTAAGCAAGGCAGGGCCATCCAGGAGGAGGAGCAGGCTGGTTTCTTCCAGCTGAGTCGGCCACTGGTGGGCAAACCCTTTGTGGACAACTAGGCGTGTGGACCCATAGTCAGGAGAAGAAACAGAGACGCACGGGTGCCCGGGGTGGCTCAGCCAGTTAAGCATCTGACTTCAGCTCAGGTCATGATCTGGAGGTTCATGAGTTCGCGCCCCGAACTGGGCTCTGTGCTGACAGCTCAGAGCCTGGAGCCTGCTTCAGATTCTGTGTCTCTCTTGCTCTCTCTGCCCCTCCCCCACTCATGCTCTGTCTCTCAAAAATAAATAAAAAACTTTAAAAATAATAATAATAAAAAAGAAACATAGAGACACAGATCTGGGCATCTCAGGTGTATGGGAGGGGGGTGTTGAAAGTCTAACATAAATGAGCTCTCCCAGAGGAAGAGGGTCCCTCAGAAGAGAAGGGGACTCTGGAGCACTTAGAAGCATCTAGTAGATAAGCAGAGGAAGAGAGCCAGCTCCTAGCCATCCCCCTCCACACTGACCCCTCTTCAAAGCCTGACGGAAGGTCCTTTGTGGAGCTCCACCAATACGTCCACCCTACCTCCACCCCAGGAACGGACCTCATCCCTGCATTTAATTGCATTAGACCCTCCAGCGCAGCTCCTGCATACACACCGTGTAACAGTAAATATGGAAGGAGGGGGAGGGCGTCGGCTGCAGGAAGAAGGCCTGAGGTGTGGACCTCTACATCCCCAATACCCAGGGCACAGTAGCTTCCCAATAGGGTAACCCCTAACACTATCCCACTGTCGTAAAAAAAAAAAAATACATCTACAAAGCATAAAGAAACAAACCAGCCCAAATCCAAACACCTGGAATTAACCAGGGTCAGTATTTGGTGAACTTCATTCCAAGTTTCTCTTTCTGTGTCTATTCAGCTAAAAGACCAGAGGCCGGCCGGCCGGCTCGCTGGCTAGAAAGACAGACAAAGCAATCCTATAAAACTATGATCACGCCATATTTGCTGTTTTAAAATGAAAAAATCATGAAATTTAATCTCACTAGAACTCAACTGAAGACAAAGCTACGGACATAAACTGGGAAGAATCGCCAGACTTTAGCTAAATGCTAATTCAGCTCAAGAGGTATTAATTCGTCAAAGATCTCTCTGAAGTAGAGAGAGGGAGAGAGAATAAAAAACCATTCGGGGCAAGCATGACTGTGTTGGTATTTGTCAACGGCGTGTTTTCATTTCAGGTGCCGTGGGTTGACTCTGCCTTATAAATGCTTAGCAAGTCATCGCCCCTCCCCCCACTCCCCCAGTTTTTGTTGCCGAAATTATTTTCCCCTCTGACAGGTTTTATAACATTTACATTCTGTTCTGCAAGCAGCCTTCACCTGGCTGATATTTCTAGCTCTGCACTTAAATAGATTTGAAGCTAACCACCCGTCATGTTAACAATTTCTACATTCCTGGGTATTCCTTTCTTTTGAATCATCTCTTCATTGGCAGGATTTTGTTACTGCACACTTCTTGCAAGAAGAGAAGAGCCTGGGGGTTGTTTTATTCCCTGAGCCCTTTCATGCTAGGAAAGGCCGGACCGCTGCCTTTGCGGCTAATGACCGCTTGGCCAGTGTGATGTCCTTGGGTCGTGCTCTTGTCCCTACAGAATGTTGCGGGCCACCTTTCTTTAGTTTTCATTCTGTTGCTTTCTTGTCTTTTTGGCTGGGGTTTGACAGCACCTGACAGCCTGCACCTCTCTCCCTCCTACATTCCGAACCACTTGAGGAATGGGATGAAAGAGTGGAAGATGATATGGGAGAATAGGGCTGATACTGAGCCCCGGAAAGAGGAGGTGGGGCTGGCTTGGAGCAGGTTTTCCTCCTGACGGGCCGCGTGCATCCACCCAAAACAGGGCACAGAGGAGTCGTGTGGGCTCACTTGCTTCCAAGGAAAAGGGGGAGCGCGGGGTGGGCTCCAACAAGCCTCATTTCCCTCTTCAACCCACCAGTCCGATGTCCTTCCACCCTCAGATGGAAAAGCAAGTAGGGGACGGAGGCTCGTCCGTGGGGAGCTCCCTCGGCCGAGGAAGGACTCGTCAGGTGGAAGGAAGAAATGTCTCCCTACTGCTTATTTGTGACTACTTGGCTGTTGAGCTGATATGTTTATTAGGTTGCATACCCAGCACAGAGAACCCTCAGGAACTTGGCTTTGTCCGCTCAGCTTGCGTGTCTTGCAAATGAGTCTCTGCCTCAGTGCAAGTGTTGCAGAGAGAGGGTGAGCCGTGGATGGGGCACTGGGCGATTGGATGGTGTCATGGTACCTTAATGACAAACTACAGGGCCACGTTTAAGTGGTGGGTCAGCAGGCTGAGGTCGAGGGAGTCTGAGGGAGGTCGAGGAAAGAATGGGAGAGGAAGAAACAAAGGCAGAAGGAACAGAGTGGTCCATTCACAGAGAAGTTCGGGAAAAAAGGAAGAGGAAGGGCGAATGTGAGGCAGCAAAGCCCACTGGGGATTTTGCAGCCTGGGACAAATGTACAAAAGCGTGCATCTTTGTAGGCAGAGGAGAAGAAGCCGAGAGAGGCGAGATTACAGATGGCACGAGGGAGGGCAGAGGCCGAGAGAAACAGGGAGGGGCCGACTGCGCATAAGGCCTTGGGAGGGGCAGGAGGGGAAGGCTCCAGACCCAGGAGGGGGTAAACCATGGCAGGGAGATGAGGACCCTGTCCTAGAAGTGGCCGAGATGACCTTGTAGGCATCACCAGCCCCACCATCTTTCCAGGACAGGAGGAGGCCAGGTCACCAGCCAGGGACTCGGGAGGAGCCAGCAGAGGCAGGGCAGGGGCAGGAGGGAGAGGGCTCAAGGACAGCAGAGGCGAGGCTGCACAGAGGCCTGGGTGTGGTGGACGGCTTCTCCCCTCACTCCCTGCTTGGGCCCAGGCAACCTCTAATGCTGCAGGGCTCTGGAAGGGCGCTGCAGGGGTGCCTGTGGAAGGCCAGGCACCAGGGAGGGGCTCTTTTTATATTTTGCCTACCGTGGAGAGCAGTTGAAAGCCCTGTCAGTAACCACCGGACTTGAAGACAGGAAGGAAGAGGCCATGCACTGCTATCTAATTCTACTGGGGAGGAGTCCAAGGGGGCCCTGAGCAGCCGGCACGGGTGATCCTGAAGCCCTGACCCCAGGGAACGCAGTGCCCTTTGGCCTGGTGACATGGGGAAGCCTGTGATGTCGCAGCGGCTGCAGGTGCCCCGCACCCCTGGGGCTTCCCTGGTAAGGGAACTCGGCTGAGAGAAGGTGGGGCGGCAGGCATCACAGTAGGGAGGCCTCAGGACAGGTGCCGGAGGTGGGGGGGTGGGGTCCCTGCAGCCCGGTCTTCCGGCATTTGTGCGAGGAGGTCCAGCCATCAACATCGCTGGTGCCGTAGGCGTGTACCCACTCATCCGTTTGTTTGTTTCCTAAACACTCCCCACTCCGACCGTGTGCCAGCCCTGGTGCCGAAACCCGGGGGTCTGAAGGTAAGTAAGACATGCCCCGGCTGTGCTCAAGAGGCTCCCAGTCTGGTGACGGAGACAAAATCATGAAAACAGACAAGGGCATTAGGATCGAGGTACGGCTCTCGCTGCAGCAGGAAGGGAGAGCAGGACCCTCCTGGACCTAGACGAGGCGGCAAGGAACAGATCTTCAAAGAAGTGACAGGGCAAGTCTTAAAGGATCCTTTAGTCCTGGGAGGGGCAAGCATCCAGGGGCCAGGAGAGAGGGCAGGTTTGGCATTCCTGATGGCTGGGGTGGGGGGGCTCGGGGCAGAAACCCAGGGGAGAGATGGGGGTGGGCAGTGGGAGGGAGAAAGAGCAGTTACATGCAGGAAACTGCAAATGGCTCTTTACAACCAGGTGCAGGGCAGCTGGTGAGGCTGGAGAGGGAGGCAAATCAACTCACAGGCAGCCTTGAATGCCACGCTAAGTGCTTGGCTTTAGAAAGCTCACTCTGGAGGAAGTATGGGAAAGGGGCGGGAGGTAAGAGTGCAGTTAGGAGGATGGGGGGCTGCTGTGCCCACAGTCCAGGTAAGAGGCTGTGTGGCCCAAGCTCAGGGCAGAGATGGAGCCCTGGGGCTTGAGGACTAATTGCACGTGAGGGATGAAGCTGAGGGAGGGGGGTGGACGCTGAGTTTCTGACTTGGGCCACCTGGGGAGTGCTCTTCACCAAGATGGGACTAGTGTGCAACTGTGTGCAGGAGTCCGAGGGAGCTTCTGAGCTGGAGATGTAGACCGGGGGCCATCCACACAGGGGGAAGGTTAAGGCCCAGGCATGGATCCCATCGCCCAGGGGACTGTGTGGGTGTGGGACAGACCCCGGAGAAAGAGAGCAGAAGAGGCGCCTCATAAGGGGGAAACTGAGAAGGAACGGTCAGAGAGGCAGGTGAAAAGCAGCAGACAAGGGGAGACCAATGTCATAAAATCCAGGAGCGCGTTTCAAGAAAGCAGAGGTCGACAGTGTCCAATACTGTAAGAGACCCCTGGCGCCCTTGTCAAGAGCCATTTCTTTTCTTTTTTAATTTATTTGAGAGAGAGAGAGAGAGAGGAGAGAGAGAGAGAGAGCAGGGGAGGGGCAGGGAGAGAGGGAGACAGAGAGAAAATCCCAAGCAGGCTTTGCACTGTCAGCCCAGAACCCAGTGCGGAGCTAGAACTCACCAACCGTGAGATCATGACCTGAGCTGAAACCAAGAGTCAGATGCTCAACCGACTGAGCCACCCCAGGTGCCCCTGTCAAAAGCCATTTCGATGGCACCGTGGGGTCAGAGTAAGGTTTTAGGGAGTGAGAAGCGACTGACTGGAAAAGCATGAGTCTCAGTCATTTGCACAAAGTCTGACACTCGTGCGCTTCGGCTGTTGTCAGCTCTGCGCTCACGTTGCCAAAACAAGTCTTTGGCTCCCTGTGGAAGTCTCACCCGACCAGGGCTCCTCAGCGTACTGTGTGTGCTTGTGTCCTCTGTGTCTCCAAGGGTCCCCGCCCGCCAGTCCCCTGTCCTCGCTGGCCTCCGTGGATGCAGGGGACAATGGAGCCTCTCGCAGGCCGTCTGAGTGGTGCCTCGTGAGGTGGTTGACTGGAGCGAGGCTGCAACCTGTGAACCAGGCCTTGGCTACCACACATCTGACATCACTCGTCCCTGCTATGTCCCCACCCACTTCTTAGATTCTCTCTACCCCTGATGAGATAGTGGCAGGAGGCCTCCCCATCTATGGGCCAGACTCTGAGGAAACAGAGAGTGACGTGCCCGCAGCCTGAGGGCTCTGGGCCCTGCGTATAGGCCTCTGGTCTGGAGGGATGACCTCCTCTGGGAAGGAGAGGCCCAGCGTCTCCCTCGCTCGCCCTTCCCCGGAGCACCCAGCTGGGCAGTGCACCTGAGGGAAGCCTCTCAAGGCCCAGAAGTGACCCGTGGGGCTTGCCAACCCCACCCTGGGTTTTAAGGGCCTCTCTTGGAACTGGCCCCGGAACTGTGCACTGACCTGCCCCCCGTTCCCCCACTGCCGTTGCAGGTACCAAGGCCATGTTCCCAGTGTGGCCTTCTCCTTTGGCTCCCCCTACGGCACGGCCACCCTCAAGTACTTCCAGGACCACCGCAACGCAGCCCTGGAGAAGGGGTGCTCTCTCTTCAGCAAAGGCGGCCACTTCCCGACCCTCCTCTCCCCAGACCCCGACCTCGTGCTGAGGAAGCGCTCCCACACCCGGGACAGCAGGATGCAAACCCCCAGCTACACCCGATTCAACCTGGACAGTGGCCGCAGCACCCAGCTCACCAGATTCTATCAGGTGGGCTGCCCTGGGCCCCGCTGCGGCCTCCTCTCCCAGGGGGGGGGGCTTGGAGACCTCTCCCCCTCCAAGAGTGACTTTGCTTGCTTTCTCTGAGCCCCTGAGCCAGCAGAGAACCCAGTGAGTTTGGCTAGGGGCACTGGGGACAGGACCAGGACTCTGCTTCCCAGATGACCCCCCCTCCCCAGGGAGTCCTGGGGCTCTTGCCCAAGCTTCCCCCACCACTGCTGGGAGAGCTGGAGCCTTTGGGGATGTTCCCACCCTCACCCCTACCCCATGACCCTGTGGACCCTCGCTTACTTCCTGCTGGAGTAAAACATTGAAGATTCACCTACAGGAAGAGCCCCCCACCCCACACCACACACACACAGAGCCCACTAAGCCCCCTGCCCTGGTTCTAGTCCCCAAGTCTAATCCCCGTTGTACCTGGGTCCTGGTGCCCACCTGACACCTCCTTGCTTAGCAGCCCCTCTGAAGCTGTGCCCCAAGTCATCCTCAGTCCCAGGCTGGAATGTAACTGCCCACCCCCTGGTGTCCTGTCCTGCTCCTCCAGCTCTTACAGCCTCCCGTGGACCTGGTGCAGACATGTCCCCCTGGGCACCTCACGGGGGCCAGGGCCCATCTCTGCTGTGTCCCTAGAAACCCCTGTCTCTTCCTCGCTTCCCTTGGGGAGGGAAAGGGAGACACAAACACACGGAGCTTTCCTGTGCCACCGGCTGAGCCAGGATTCGCACACTTGACCTCTGCTGGTCGTTTGCCTTGTTGACTCTTCATAGCAAGGCTGGGGTGGGGCGAGCCATCAGTGCCATTAGACAGACGGGAGTGGGTGCCAGCTGGGGACTTCAACAGGGGCGGTAGGGAAGACAGCCCCACCCCCTGCCCAGGTGTAGCCAGGCAGGAAGTGCGGGCACCCCAGGTCCCTCCTGCACATTGACAGCCTGTCATCTCTTCTTTGGGTCGGGCTGTAGATGGCACAACAGCATCGGAAGTACTATCTAGACAAGACGGGTATGGTGCCCCAGGTGCCCTACTTCGTGCTGCCTGTGAAGGAGTGGGAACAATACCCTCTCCCCACTGACCTGTGAGTGCCCGCCCTCCCTTCATTCACGCATTCTACAAACACATGCCCACGGGGCACCTGCTTCCAGTCGGGCACATAGCCACTCACACTGAGAAATGAGTTAAGACCTAAGGAGCCTGCAGGGCAGAGGATGACAGTCACAGAGCAAGGGGGTGGGGTGGGGTCAAGGTTTGGGCAGCCTCAGAGGAATGCCAGGAACCTGAATGAACAGAATCTGAGAGTGTTTCCCTGGCCCAATGCATGGGGAGTTGGGGAGCAACCCTGTCATCTTTGCTGGCCTGAACCTTGCAGGCCTCCCCCCTGCACAGTGCAGCCTTGCAGCTACACTCGTCCAAACGTGGGCACAGCTGCTTCTGAGTAGCAAGGAACTGCTGCCCTCTGGTGGACACAGAGGGCACGACACAGAGCAGGAAACTGGTCCCCCCAAACCCTCCAATTCCGACCAGACTTGGAAAATGTTTTCTTTGGGACTTCAAAATATCTCTCAAAATCCAACTGTCCATCTAACAACATATGAAAGTTCCCCACTGCCTGAAGCTCACTCCTTTTTATCGAAGAGAGCTGCTTTTCCCAGGGAAGGGCAGCTCTGCCCTTTGAGATAATCCAGGCACATGGTTCCCTTGCTCTCCCTCCTGACACCAAGGCATGGAAATCAGAAGTCTGTGCTGCCAATTCGTTGTGTGGGGAAGGAGGGATCGAGAGGTCAGTGGAAAGATCCTGGGTTTCCAACTACTTGCTGACCTTTTGCTTGCCTCAAGATCCCCCAGCCTCCCCACCATCACTATTAATAATGCAGCAACCCTTTCCACTGAGTTCAATGGTTTTTAAAGACACAAATTGAACTGCCTCTGTATGTTCCTTTCTGTAAGATTAAATGGGCCTATTTTAATAGATAGGGAAGCTGAGGCTTAGTGATGGCCTCAGAAATGTGTGCTAGGTGGCAAGTCTGGTTGGAGGTAGAAGCTGTAGGAACCCAGATCTCCTGACACCAACCTTAGGACCCTGGGCTGTCTGTTTCCATGCCTTAGGTGGCTCCGAGTAAAATCAAACCTGGAGATAGTGTGGGGCCTCTCCTGGGGATATAGTTCCTCTTGAGATCACTCTTGTCAGGATCTGTACCTCCCACCACTGCGGGGAGCCCGGGACAACCCAGCTCTATTTCTTCTCCAAATTTTCCAGCTGCCCGAGCTGCTGATGGCTTCACACCCAACACAGAAGGTCAACCAGGTCATTGGGAGTCAGAGGGCCAGTGCCTGCACTCAGCCCTTTCCCTGATCACCTCTGTGGCCTGGGGCAAATCCCTGCCCTTTCCTGTGTTTCATCACCATCATTACCATCATCGTCATCACCATCACCATTGTATCACCACCACCATCACCACCATCACCATCACCACCACCATCTCCACCATCACCACCACCACCATCACCATCATCACCACCACCATCACTACCATCTCCACCATCACCATCATCACCATCATTACCATCACTATCACCACCATCACCATTACCACCACCATCACCATCACCATCACCACCACCATCACCACCACCACCACCACCACCACTACCATAACCATGATCACCATCACCACCATCACCATCATCACCACCACCATCACTACCATCTCCACAATCATCACCACCACCACCACCACCATTACCAACATCACCATCACCACCACAATAACTTCCAGTAGAAATCGAGCCAGAATCTATCCCACATCTGTCTGACACCCATGTTCTCTCACTGTGCCATTGTGCAAATACAAATTATTCGGATCTCGACTGCCGGGTGACTTACAAGATGTCGAGTTGATGAACAGCCAGCAAGCAGGGCCAGGGTGGGCTAGAAAATTGGGCACACGGGGCTGTGGTTGGGCACACTTGTCTGGAACACTGCATAACACTGGCTCCATCCTCCCCCAGTCCTCCTCTGAGCCCAGAGAAGAAGTGGCACCTTTTCAGAGTATCCCCCGAGAACCTGAAGACCTACCAGACGTTCCCCTCAGGGAAGAGGGTCTCCCCACATGAGCGGCAGAGGAGAGACCTCTACTTTGAGTTCAGAGCATGATGCATCAGAGCCTGGCCCTGACCAGGTTGGGTTTTTGGAATAAAATCTTTAGCCACATCCAAACCCATGGTTTTCTCTTCTGACCTCTGGGAACATTTGGCCGTAGCAGGACAGCACCTGAGGGTCTCATTCAGCACCGAGTCTTCAGGGCCATTGAAGGCTCAGCTTAGGGGTTCAAGCCAGTTTAAAGCAGTGTCCACTGACCCACTGGGCCCTCCCACCCCTCCCCTGAGGTGAGGGCAGGTAGAACCAAGGACCATGGGGCTCCCGAGTCTTGGTAGCAGGTCACTCAGGTCCAGAGATACCTCCCGTCGGCTTCTACTAGTGTAACTGAGGAAGCCCCATTAATGTACGTCTGAGAACGAAAGTGAAGTGACCCCAGAGCAATCACACAGGGGGTCAGATGCAAAGGAATTCATTTGGGCCCTGGCCTGACATCATTTAATCCATACAACAACTTGTGAGGGAAGTAATGGTATTCCCACTTTACTGATAAAGACACTGAGGCCCAGAGAGGCTGAGAAAGTTGCCCAAGCTCACACAGCTTAGAAGTGACCCAGTTTTTTGACCCAAGCCCTAGTTTTTCCACTACATAACCTACTTATGGCCCATGTGAAGACTGGGGAGTAGGGGTGACACACCCCAAAGGACGCTGTGGTGCCTGAGAGGAAAATCCATGTAAAGCAACCACTTGCTGCATTCTTCCCAGACTGGAATGTACAGGTTGATTTGGCATGTACCCCTGGGACTATTTCTAGAATAGGACATAAAGGAGTGACGCAGGACTAAGCTGCTCTTGAAGGAAATGGGAGGAATGGGTTCCCAGGTCATGTGTGTGAGGTTGGGGCTTTGGAGTGTCTGCTTTTACCCAGCTGCTGCTTCCTACTTCCTGGGAGACCTGCTGGGGCAGGGGACAGGATGCGGGTGACAGCCCCTCAATAGACAGGATCTGGGATGGGGACCTCAGGCCAGGTGTGTATCCACATGACAAGAGTTCTCCAACATTCCAGTGCCTCTTAGATTTGATCAAGGGACTCCATCAGTCAATGGGAAATCTATTACCTCTTGAATGGGTGAGTCAGGACCTAAAGGCAAAGAAACCGCTGCAGGTTCAAGTGAGGGTGAAGGAGCCCTTCCCCTGTGAGCCAGTGTTTAGACACCTCCCCAGAGGATGATGTAAACAGAAAAAACCATATGCCCATCAGAGCATCTGTTGGCTCTCAAAGGACTTATAAGGGGCTGCTCCTGTGACTCAGAGTCCCTGACCAGCTGGGCCCCCAAGGGTCCCTGTGGTGGCCAAATTCATTCCAGGATGTGGCTGAATAGAAAGCAAATAAACCCCAGTTGTTGGTCACACACTGTCACAACCCGGGGCCTGGGGGTGCCAAACGGAGCCAAGATGTCTTCCCCCGTGACAAGGACCGGGAAGCCAGGCACCGGCTGGAATGACCGCTATATACACGTCTCTGTACAGTTGGCCCCAGAAGATGCTGAGAGGTGGTCCCAGTGAACAGAAAGGAGGATGCAGATTTTCTTGGTGAACTTCAGCCCGTTTGGCCTGGTCCCTGCTGTGACCTGGGTTGTGATTTGAACCCTGTCCCTCAAAAGACTGGTCATCCCAGCTTTCTTGGTCATCGGCAAGCTTCAGCCCTGGAATGAGGAGTTATTACTAAAAAGTACTTTTCCAGGATCCTGTCATCAAAAGATGAACCGATGGGGCAAGGGAAAGGCTTTTTCTTTTGCTTTATTGAATAAACAATAGTCTAGAAGTGAGGGAAGGACAGGGACAGAATCATACTTCTGATCAAAGTCCCCCAGTGCCCGAAGGGGGTTGAATTCCAAGTTCCAGAGGTTTCCCCCTTGAGGCTGCCCGGTCAGGTCTTTGTAGCCACATCAAAATCCCCAGAAGTGAATCCTAAAGGAGCTGAGAGAAAGCGTCTCATGAGCCACCTTGAGCTGCAAATCTAAAGTGCCCTCCAATTTCTGGGTTCATAATGGTCCTGGAGACACCCTCCCTTGCCCATCTCTCATGTCCCTCTGTCTGAGGGATGGCCAGTTTTCAGCTGTCACAAACCCACCCAAAGTTCTCTTTGTGCTCCTTTTAGCATCACCGGAAAGCAAAGGGTGTCAGAGCCTCATGGTGCCAAAACCAATGGAAAGAAATGGGAGCGAGTCAAAGAAAAAGTCAAGGAAGACAGGATTCTGGCCTCAGTTATGTGTCTGGGCTGTTATGGAAGAAGAGGAATTATCCTTAGTTGGGGTGGTGCCAAGTGTGGACCCTATTTCAGAGGGTCTGCCCAAGCCTCAGCCCTATAGCAGCCATGATGGAATGGAGAGCCCTGTCCCCCAGCCAGGTGATTGGAAGAGGAGGGGTGGACACTTGACAGAAGTCAGGTGAATCAGAGTCTCTCTCTGGGAGTCTGGAGTCAGAGCTGAGAGATATTACTTAGGAGTCACCGAGGTCATTCAGAACCGAGGGGATATAAACCTGACCGTTGCCGGGAGGCCATGTTTGGCCTCGTGTCTGAAAAGGCAGAGGCTCTAGGCACAGAGAAGAGAGAAAATACACTGTCCTCAGTTCCTGGCCAGGTGCTCTGAGGTCTAGCTGTCTTAGTTCTTTTTTTTCTAATTGGTTTGTTAAACCATCTCGAGTGGGCATTCTTTGCTATCAAAATCACCTAGACTGTGAGACCAAGGGCAGAACAGGGCCTGGGAGCAGCAGACACATGCAAACAGAGGCCAACTCAACACAGGAAGGGCACTCGAACAGGGCTGTTCGACCGTGAATGGGGTGCCTCCCAGGGGCACGGGATCCTTCCCATTACTGGAAGGATCCGAACAAGACTGTTGAACATGAATATGGAGATGGCCAATCATCTTAAGGGTGTTTGAACCAAGAGAGAAGACCATTAAGGCCCCTTTGTCTGAAACAAGGTTTGGAAATACTCGAGTTTTCCCTGAGCTCCATGACCAGCATCTTCATACCCCCATGCAAATCCCCAGCTCCTGGTGACCTTTGGAGTTGTTGGGACAAGGGAGCAGGGCAGGCAGTGGCAAAGGCCACCACCACCAGGGAGTCCCGGAGCCCCCTGGACTTGGGGAGAGGACACCGGTGTGCCAGGCCAGCTATACATGGGCAGCACCCGAAGTCAGGATCACCCACGTCATTTGCAAAGCCGGGAATGCAGTCTTGCCTTTGCTGGTTAAAACCCCAATCCCTCTTTCTGAAGGTTAGAAATTTAGGGCACCTAGTTTCTCAGGAGCTCCGGATTTGCCGATTCTGAAAGATTTGGCAAAGTACCTTGGAAACTCATGACCTCCTTGGGAAGACCAAGGATCCCCACTGGCCCACTCCACCCCCCCCCCATGCTGGGTACCGCCACTTCCCACTCCAGAACACCTTACTTCATGAAGTCTGGAGCCTTGGCCATCGCGTGTTCAAACTCTGAGAAAGACAGCATGTTGTCATTGTCCAGATCCGACTCATTCAGGATCTGACCAGGAGTGCAGAAGGAGCCAGAGAGCAGAGAGGAGGCCAGTGTGAGAAAGTGAGATGGAGACACACGCAGAGGGGGGAGAGATGCCTCACGCCAAATGCTGTCCTAGGCCATGTTCTCTGCTAAGTGCTCAGCACACCTCCGAGTCCCCCGGCCCCTGTGAGACAGGTGTTCTCCCCAGCCCCCATCCTTGCCACTTCCCAGCCCAGACAAGGACACAGAAATGCTGGGATAAGGTTATATGCGCTGAAGTCTAGGACCTCGTGGGCTGGTCTCATTGCGGAAAGGTCCCCTTGGTGCCTCTAGCACAAACGTGGTAGTGGAAATGGATGCAGAGGTAAACAGGGTGACTTCCCCCACCCACACCTGTCACCCAGTCACAGGAGGGGCTCTGTGGTGCAAGGGGCCCAGTCAGGTCGAGGAGGCAGTGATGATCGCTCCTGGCTTTATCCTTGCTTCTAGGTTCAATCCAGACCAAAAGCACTTGAAGGTTTGCATGGTCTTAGGACAAACAGATTCATGAGGCTGTCTTCATGGCCTGTCACACTTTCGACTGTCACTCTAGAACATCAGGGCATTGTATTGTGCTGGGATAATGTGGGACAGAGGACATGGCGATGTGTCCACCTGATGCTAAGCTGCTGTTGGGCCATCTGTCTGCAGTGACAATGTGACTGCAGTGTGGGTGGCTTGGCCCTGCTCTTGGGGACCCTGGAAGGGAGTCAAGATCCTGGAGGAAGGACAAGAACTTAGCAGGTAGTTGCCTCCAGCCATGTGCCCATCCCTCAGGGGACCTCATCCTGCCTGCCATCCAGGGGCTTTGGGTGACGACCTGGCGCAACCCAGCCTGTGTGGGCCCGGGCACGCACGTGGTTCGTGACGTCGGTCAGCAGGTCCTCCGACACGTCGTCACTGTTGAGCAGTCGGAGGACAATCCTCTGCAGGTCCTCCTCGTCAATGAAGCCGTTCTCGTTAAAATCTGCAAAGAGGAGGCAGAGCGTGAAAGGAAGGGGCCTTCTGTGGCCTCCCAAGAGTCCAGGGAGCCATGGCCTCACAGACCCCCCGTGTCCCAGGCCGGCCTAGAGCCTGGCCCTCGGTGAGACCTGGGCGGGCGAGAGGGGAGGGCGCTACAGCAGCAGGCCGGGCTGCAGAGGAAGGTGGTGCTACCTAACATGATAAAAATAGCAATAGTAATGAGCGTTCAATGAGCGCACACCACCTGCTCAGACGTATCCTGAGAGCCTCACCTCTTCTCAGGCATCGGATCTACACAATCAACCTTTGTTTAGTCTCACTCTACCAAAAGGAAACAAGTACGGAGGTGTTCGATGTTGGCCTACACTGCCAGTAAGTGGAAGATTGGGATTGAGACCCAGCTAGGCTGGGCCCCGAGCCCGCCTCAACCACCGTGCTGTGGAGACCTCCATCTCACAGCTCACAAGCCATAGGCGGCTTGGTGGCTGGGGCCTGGGGGTACGGAGGAACAGGAGGACGCCTGGATCGAGTACAGGTCCCTGCTCCTGCCCCTGCGCAGTGTGATCTGAGCGCCTGTCCCACCTGCACTGATAATGCCCAGTTTCCACCCTAGGGGGCACCCTGATGCTTGTCAGACCTTGGGTCCTCCTTTTTTGAGTTCAAAAATAGGGTCATTCATATGAAAGTAATATAACATTCCTACCTCCAGCCCTGGCAGAAGGCACCCCCTGTCTACAGTGTCCGCCTTTTCCTCCAAGCACTGGATGCTCTGACTCACCCTGAGCTTGCTCCCCCTGGCCCCCCTGTGAAGTCTCCCTGACACCTTCAGGCCCAGGATAGCTTCCTCCTCAAGCTCCAGCACCTTCTAATACAGGACTTGTCTTCCTGGACTGCTGTCCTCAGCACCTATGGCCTAGGACGGCCTTGTCTTCCCGTTGCCACATGCGCTCCTCACCACTGTCTCGCTCAGTCGTGGTGGGCAGACACGGTGGGTGCCTCTGGGTGCCCATCCCTGAGCTCTGGTACCCAGATACCCCATACTGTTTCCTGCCCGCATGGGGCTTCTCTTCCTGGGGTGCAGGGGAGACAGTGAGGCACCTGAGTGGCTTGGCTCTAGGGAGAGAAGAATGGGCATCCCAAGGGTTCCAAGGGTTTCCAGATGGGCAAGTTCATGTCTGATTGGGGTTGGGGGTGTGAAGGAGGAAGACTACTTGGAGGAAGAGACATCATAAAATGACTAAAGGGTTTGGACCTACAGAAATGGCCATTAGAGGAGGTGCCAGGGTCACTAGGGACAGTGGTAGAGAAGGAATAGCACCAGAGCGACCAGTCTAGGGTGAGGGAAGCGGAGGCTTGGAGGTCTGGGAGAGAGAGTCAGAGGTTAAGTGTGGAAGGTGGGCTGAACTGCATAGAGCCTTGAATGCCAAGTGAGGCAGCCCTCCTCTGGAAACCCCAGTTCAGTCCCTGAACCACTCGTCAGCCATGTGTAAGTGCAGTAAACTGAGGCAGATACAATGGCCACCACAACACACACAGACGTGCCAGACAATGATCTAAGTGCTTTCTGTTCTACTGCATTTAAATCTCAGAACCCAGATGAAGAAAGTGAGGCACACCGAGATTAAATAACCAGACTTACTTCCTTAATCTCATTTCAGCCTCTTGCCTTTCAATATCTATCTCCAGCCTGGGCTTCTCCTGTACTCCAGGCACTTGTATCCATCCACGAGCCTTCCTGCCCCCCCCCCTCAAATTCAACTGATCCAAACCCAGACTCCCGATGTGCCTCCCTCCTCCCAGTCCCCAAACCTGCTGCACTCAGCTGTGTGCTTCCTGGCAAATGGGCAACTCCGCTCTTCCGGTCACCTGGCCAATGAGCTTGGAGTCATCCTCAACCATATCTTCCCCTCGCTCCCCAGAGCTAAGGTGTCTGCAAACCCTCTCAGCTCCACCCTGGAGAGATAGTGGACCCAGCCTGATGACCTTCCCCACCGCACTGCCTCCACCATGGCCCAGCCACCGTCACCTCTCTCCAGGATTACCCTAGCGGCACCCTAACCAGTGCGCTTACTCTCCGTCTGCCCCCTCAGTCTGTTCTCCACTCAGCAGCCTGGGGTCCTTGTACCACATTCCTCCCTCAGCACCCCTCCTCACAGCCTCCCATCTCAAGCCAGAGGGAAGCCCTGGGTCCTGACAGTGCTCGCCGAGGTCCATCCTGCCCTCACTCTGCCTCCTTCCCTTTCCCCATCAGGCCAGGCATGATCCTGCCTCTGGACCTTTGCACTGTGCTTCCCCTCCCTGGACCACTCACCCAGAGATCCTTTGGGTCTTCATTGAAATGCCAGCTTCTCACCCAACCTGCCTAAAATCGCACTTCCTGTCCCTTTCCCTGCTTTATTTTTCTCCCAGCACAGAAAACTGCCTAACGCAGTGTGTATTTCACCTATTAGTGCCTTTATTTCTTTCCACTAGAATGTAAATTCCTTGAGGGCAGAAAGTTTTATCTTTTTGGTCACTACTGTGTCCTCAGCTCCTAGAACAGTGCCTGGAACAGAGTAAGGGCTCACTGAGTATTTCTTGGGTAAATGAATGCATGAGCCACCCAAGGTCACACGTTGATGAATGATGAAGACAATACTACACCCAGGCGGTACACCTCTGTGGACAGTCTGTGGTCTTAATCGCTCATAACTGCTTTAATGGTGTGAAAGTGCCCAATATTTTAGCTGGGTATATGACCATCTGAAATGAACACTACAAGGGCGCCTGGGTGACTCAGTCGGTTAAGCGGCTGACTTCGCAGGTCATGACCTCACAGTTCGTGGGTTCGAGCCCCACGTCAGGCTCTGTGCTGACAGCTCAGAGCCTGGAGCCTGCTTCTGATTCTATGTCTCCTTCTCTCTCTGACCGTCCCCCGCTCACGCTCTGTCTCTCTCTCTCTCTCTCTCTCAAAAATAAACGTTAAAAAAAAAACCTTTTTTTTTTAATAAATAAAATGAACACTACGTTTCCCAGCCTCCCTTGTTGCTAGTTGTGGCCCCGGATGTTAGCGTTCTGGCCAATGAGACACAAAGAACTTCCAGGAGGTCTTTAAAGAGAAGGTACAGCCCTTTGTGACAGTGAGGTGACCCTGGGAATGGAGGAAAAAGTGACACAATGGAGACACCTAAGTCCTGGACACTGCAGAACCACCGTGGACAACTGCATTTGGAATTCCTCGCGTTGGAGAAATAACGCGTCCAGCGATCTTGGGAGCTGTCTTGTGTAAACCGCTTGGGGTTCCTTGTCCTTGGCAACGAAACGTAATCCTAACTAATGCATTATCTGGGCCTCAGTTTCCTCATCCATAACAGAACATTGCTGTACTGCCATATAGTCGCTGTGAAGATTAAATATGACAATACATGGAAGTCATCCAGCATGGGGCTTGGAATAGAGAAGACACTCAGGATAGAAGATGCATGTTAGGTAGAGCAGAGGCTCAGTTCTACGTCACTTGATGATTGTTAAACACTAAAATGCAAACCCTGGAAACTGTGTAACATCTCACTTTGAAGAATGAAAGCTAGAGCTGTATTGGGACTGGAATGGAGGAGCGAGTTTGCTGCTGTCACAGGCTCCTTCAGGGTTAGACCCCAGATGTCTGTCTGTCTGCCTTGGGCAGGATATAGATATGGAAAGTACAACTCACCACCTCCCTTCGTAAGCAGGTAGCTCTCCCCTGGCCAACTGTTTATCAGCCCCAGGAACTGGATGCTAAGGCCCGAGACTTTCATCCAGGCTCTCCCTGTGCTGCTCTGCTACCACACATCGTGGGTGATGGCTGGGAGCAGGTGGGGGGTGGGCGGAGGGACCGGCTCCTGGACTAGAGGGAGTGGGCAACCGCAGTGACATTGCATTGCTGGTAAGAAGTTCCGCAGCCTCTCCCTGAGACCCCGCAGTGTCCCCGGGCGTCCTGCTGGCCCAGGTCCCATATGCAGAGACTGCAGCAAAGTGACATGGCTTTGGTCCCAGGCCGTCTGAAAACAGAATAATTTGCTAGAGTAGAATGTAGTCCTGGACAGTTCCCCTCCTTTGGGGGTGCAAGGGCACAGCAGCCTAGGAAAGGGGTGGGGGCTGGGAGCTCTGGGCTGCTGGCCAGCCCACGCAGCCTCGGCAGCTCAGACCTGCAGCCTTGGGCTGGTCTGAGAATGGGGGGAGGGCTTACGTCTCGCTGTTTCCCGACAACGGGAGGTTAGAGAGAGCTTGGAAAGATGGGGCTCAGCCCTCAGGTCCCCCCAGAGCACTCTTGCCATCATCATCTCAACCTCTCTGTCATGTTACTCCTTGCAATTTACAAAGTACTTTTACAGAAATTAGCCCATGTGGTTGAGTGAGTAAGAGCACGCTTTCACTATTATTTCCCAGGAGAACTGGGCCTGCCTCCCTGGCTTCTCCCAGCCCTTGGTACTGTGTCAGATCTTGGGGTGGTGTGGGAAGATCTCCCACTGGCACTCTGGCACCTGAGGGCCGTTCACATCTGGTGGAAGCCATGTTGATGGAGCAGGAAGGCCGTGTTGGGGTGTTGGTCTCTGGCAGGTAAAAATTCCCTCCAGAGAGGGTCAGGGCTGGATCTGTTAGAGGCCAGGAATGTCCCTCAATGTCCAGGAAAGTGGAGCCCAGCAGGTACATACCCGGTGCTGGACTCTTGACTGATGGTCATTCACCCCTTCCTTCCGACTCGTTCCAGGTGACACCGTGTCCAGCTTAAAATACTCAACTTTCCAGTCTCCCTTGCAGCTCTATGTGACCACGTGACATCGTTCTGGACAACACAGTACGAAGCTGTTGGGTGGGGCATCCAAGGACGCTTAAAGAAGAGTCAACTTAATCTGTGCTCTTGAATGTACACTTGATTCTTGTCCCTTCTTCCATCCCAGATGTGTGCAGTGTGCAGCCACATTTGAGAACCAATGAGTTAGAGGAGTGTTTCCTAGACTTTAAGGTGTGGAGGGACCAGCTGGGGTCTTGTTAAGAGGTAAACTCGGCTCCAGCAGGTGTACAGAGGGGCTGGAGATTCTGTGTCCCTAACAGGTTTCCTGGCACTGTTGGTGCTGCTGGTGCATGGGCCACACATGGAGTACCAAGACACCAGAATATCGAGTTAGGTCTCTGGACTTTGGCTAAGAAGAGTCACCGCCGCCGTTCCCACAGCCATCTTCTCCTTTCTCTCTCTCTCTTTTCCTTTTTATTCCTCCACTTCTGCCTCTAGTGCCGCCCTTACCACCTCAATGTACTGAGCTGTCACCCCGTGCCAAGCACCAGGCTCAGAGATTCGCTTGTCCCCGTCTCTAATCTTGCTGACAGCTCTGTAAGGCAACAGATCTTCTGAGCCCAGAGAGAATTCAGATTTGTCTGGGTGTATCTGATGAAGTCTTGGAGTTTATGAGTCCCCAGGCATCTCTTTGCACAGCTGATTTGCATGAAGGCTTTGCGCTTTTTTGTTTTTGTACTTGAACTCAAGGAGGAAGGAAACCCCTTAAGGGGGCCTGAAGAGAGGGGTAGAGGAATATACAAGGACAGCGTGGGGGACAGGTGGTGTTGGGTCCCGGGTCTGACCTGAGACACTCGGTCTGACCTCTTGGGAGTGAGGGCTTCCTCCCCACTTCTGAGCTGCACACGGTTTAGCTCCTGTGCCTTGAAGCCTAAAGAGAACCTGCTGTTCTTGTAGCTCCCTGAAGGCTTGGGTGTTTTTGTTTGTTTAGCTCTGGAAACCATGGAAAGACAGCTGAGGCAGACATCTTTGGGGAACATCTGCTCAGCCTATACTTTACCATCTCTGAGAAGTGTCCCCACCCCAGTGACAGGGCTCTGGAGCTGTTTACTTATGCGACTCGGCATCTTTTTGGCTGTGGTTGATTGGACAAGGCAGTTCACCCAACCCGGGCACAGCAAGACCATTGGTTTGGCTGAGCCATCAGTATCTTCTGAGAAAATGGGGGGCCAGGATGTTCATCTTTGGCCCATAGGCACAGAAGCATAAAAGTCTGCAGAAAAAGAAATGGCACAGAGAGAAGCAGAAATGAGAGACCAGGGAGCCACAGAGAGAAAAGAAGAAAGTAGCCCCCTCACTTCCTGACTACTTGCTAGCCGTGTCCTCAGGAGGGTGCTTCAGTTCCACCATGGGCTCCATGCTGCTTGCGATGGACAAGCTCTAGTGCCCCCCTCCTGCCATGACCTGCACCTCTTGGTATTTGTGCATATATATATATGCACATATATATATAACCCCCATATCCCTTTAGTGGCTTATAACTAACGAACAGAATTTGGGAACAGCGATGGGATAGTCCTTCTGTGATAATTATATAAGACTCTACCTTACCAGCACACTGGCTCCAGAGACTTTCTCTCTAGCTGTCTTTGAAGAAGGAAGTGGCCATGTCAGGGGATACCATGGGGCAAGATGCACGGGTCAGCCTCTGGAAACTGAGGGCAGCCTCCAGCCAATAGCCAGTGGAAACCAGGGCTCTAAGTTCCATAGACATGAGGAAATGCATTTGCCAACAACCAGAGTGAGCTTGTAAGTGAATTTCTCCCCAGTCAAATGCAGCCCAGACAGAGCCTTGATTACAGCTTTGTGGAACCCTAGGAGAGGACACAAATAAGCCATGCCAGACTCCTAGCCCACAGAAACTGTGAGATGATAAATGTGTCATCTAAATCCACTAGATTTGTGGTAATTTATTGCACAGCAATGGAATGTTAATATACTGCGGTTCTTCATCAGTTGCCTCTCACACAGATAAGTCCTCAAAGACTCTCGACTAATATGAGAGCACCCAGACTGGGCCAGCGCTCTGCATCGGGAAGAGCTGCCCATCCCGAAGAGTATGGACAGGATGCAGAAGAGGCAGACAGAGGCAGAAGAGGCTAGAGACAGCATGGCAAGTGCCGTGCAGCACAAGTCCTGACACAGAGGGGCAGCAACTAGTGGTCTAGACCTTCCTGGGGAGCCCCAGAGGTACTTGGGGTAAGGAAGGAGGAAGACTAACGAACAAGTGGGAACCACTAAGCCAACTAAATTTGGGTATGTGATTTCATTTGCACTTAACCTTGCTTGAAGTTTACTGTAATGTATGTCTTGCGTCAAACTTTGGACACGTGGAGCCATTACGTCTTCAACTATCTTTTCTTTCCCATTAATTCTTTCTGTCTGAGATTCCAATTGATTATATATTAGATCTTCCTATGGTCCTTCATGTTCCTGAAGCTCTGCTCCTTTTTTCTCTCAATATATTTTTCCTCTGTTCTTCAGATTAGATTATCTCCATTAAACTATCTTCAGGTTTCTGGCTCTTCCTCTGTCATCTTAGTTTTCCTATTAAGTCCTTCCAGTGAATTTTTAATTTTATTTTTTATTTAAAAAAATTTTTAATGCTTTTATTTTTGAGAAAGAGAGACAGAGACAGAGTGCAAACAGGGGAGGAGCAGCGAGAGAGGGAGACATAGAATCCAAAGCAGGCTTCAGACTCTAAGCTGTTAGCCCAGAGCCCAACACAGGGCTCAGACCCATGAACTGTGAGATCATGACCTGAGCCAAAGTCAGATGCTCAGCTGACTGAGGCACACAGGCGCCCCATGAATTTTTGTTTTAGATATATATTTTATTTTTCACTTTTATATTTTCAATTTGATTCTTTCTTATAGTTTCCATTTCTCTGCTGAGAATTCCCACTATTTCTTTCATTATGAATTTCTTTTACATCACTGGCCAAGGTTTAGTAGCTGTTTTAAGATCCTTATGAGCTAATTCCAACATCTGGGTCATGCCAGAGCCAGGCTCCATTCTTGAGAATATATCAATTTTTATTTATTTTGTAATTGTATATTGAATAATTTTGGATTATACCTTGGACATTTCTGGTTTTCTAAAATTTTTGTATGTTGAATAATTGTGGATTATATGTTAGATATTATAAATGATTTATTGTAAAATCTCTGGATTCTGTTATATTCTTCCAAAGAGTGTTGATTTTTTAAAAATTCTATCAGGAAATTGACTGGACTTAAACTGCAAACCATGTCACACAGGGACCTTGTTAAAATGCAGTGGCTGCTCAAATCTCAGTTCTGTTATCCTTAGCTGAGCTACTTTGAGTTTGCCCTTGTATATGTGGTTTAGAGGTCCTTTCTCTGGCTTTCTTTCATGAACTCTCCCTTCTTTTCACTTTCCATGGGAAAAGTGCCCCAAACTCTCTGATTCTTCAAGTCAGAAAGAATTTAGGGTTTCTATCAGTCCTGCACAATGTCCTTTACTGAAGCCCACCTTTAGGCTAAAGAAGTTTGAAAAGAGTGAGGAAGAGGACCATCCAGTACCATTTCCTCCTTCCAAGTGTCAACTCTGTGGGTCTGGTAGTTTTCTAGTGCCATCAGGCAGTTGATATATATAGTTTACAGTTGCTATCTGTGGAAGGGACAGTATGGTAGGTGCTTACTCAGCTATTCTTAGCAGGGGGATGTGTGATTTCATGTGAGTTTATTGGATACTAAGCCTGAGGACATAGAAGATACAAAAATATATTTGAGTACTTTTTACAGATGATAAAACTGAGCCCTCGTAGGTCCATCAGGCTTAAAACGCCTCCACCCCCATTTTATCCAAGTCCACTTGGGCGAAGCAAGAATAAGATGGTGTCCACTGGGTGGAGACAGGGAGGACCTGGCAGGAAAGAAAGGCAGGTGAAATGCCAAACTGTGCCAGCCTGAATGTTCAAGTCCTTTGGGATTAAGGAGTCATCACAAGGAGCTTAAAGTCTTGCACATGGTCTGTTTGAAGACTTCTCAAGATTTCTTTGTTTCTTTCCTTTCAATTTCTTTTGAGAATTCCAGGCATCTCAGTTGTGCTAAGGGGACATGAGTCCGTTGAAGAGCAGAACTCTAGCCGTGCTTTATGGCTCCCTCAGACAAAACCAGAGACCAAAAAAGATCATAGGACCTCAGAGATGATCTTTCTCAAACACCTTATTTTAAAAGCTGATGAAACTGAGGCCTAGAAAGGGGAAGTGATGTGTCCAATATTTCTCAGCCATTTAGTGGCTGAGCTAGTTCTGGTGTTCAAATCTCTTAATTTCTGCAAAACAAGCATAGCTCCTTCATACCCATAGTCAGTCCTCAATCTCTCTCTGTCTCTCTGTCTCTCTATCTCTCTCTTTCTCTGGTCTGCCCACACTGCTACCATGAAATATCAACACAATGACTCTATTTGCCTCTGATGGCATGGAGGGGAGGGTGTCCATCTATCCATTGAAGTAGTAGTTCACAACCATATTAATAGTACTCAAGAAAGATGATAATACCCATAAACACCCAGATGAATCCCAGTGAACGTCATCCCACCAACGAATTGATGTTGATGGATTCCAGATTGATATTTACTCTACAGTGCTTCCCCCCATCCACCACCACCACTCAGTCACCCACCATAGATGCGAAAGGCATACTCAATCTTTAGGCTGGGGCAAGCCTGCTCACTGAACACGGATGCCATCCCCAGGACATCCTCAAAGGAGAACACATCTTTGTGGGCAAACACTTTGCAGATTCGGTCTCTGAAAGGGTTGACCTGTAGGGGAGGAGGAAGAGGAGTGAGGAGGCCTATCAATGTCAGGTTCATGCCTCCCTGGCCCTCACATGTCTATCACAAGCACAGCAAATTCCTCTTTGGTGCCCTCCTCCACTTTCTATATGCCTAATTCATTCCCACCCACCTGGGCTTCTTTCCCCCAGTGGCTCATGGGCCCAGTCCTGGCTGTTTTAAACTCTCCTTGCCGGCTGGCAGGCCTTATCAGGTCCCAACTTTGCTCTAGTGTTCTAGAAGGACCCCGATCCCTCCCCTCAACCGACCCAAATTCTTTTTCCTTAGATGCACCTCAGCTAAGAAATCTATTCGATTCTGTGAGTTCACATAGCGGATCTGAATGGCCAGTCTGTGCCCAATTTTTAATTAGTTGAAACAAATCTCTGGTTGATTTTTCTAGTCCCTGACGAGGTACCTTTTCAAGCGTCCAAGCTTCGTGCAAATGGATTAGTTCCTCTGCTTTAAGCACCCAATGGGCCTACTACCTCCCTCAAGGACATTTGAGCCCCAGCCTCAGCCTTTATGCTTGTTGAACTCTCCTTAGGGTTTTCCCAGCAACAGCCAATGCTTATCCATCTGGTTTTGATTTCCCCATGTACGACACATGAAAACTTCTTTTTCATTCCTCTTGAACTGAGCTACACATTAAAACCTATGGTTTAGTTTTATTTGGTATTCCTATATATTTGAGATGAGAAAGAACATTCTGTGTCATTTCAGGTGGTCCTGTCGCTCTCAAGCTCTCGTGAGCAAGTGAGCAAGGACCTAAGGTCCTTGTTAAGAACATGGATTGTCAGGTCCGACCCTCAGATATCCTGTTGCAGAAGGTCTGGGATGTAGCCCAGCCTTATGGATGGATTGTGTCTTCCCCTAAATTTGTATATTGAAGTCTTAACCCCCAGTACCTCAGAATGTCACCTCATTTGGAAACAGGGTCTTATATATATAATTAGTTAAGATGAGGGCATATGAAGTAGGGTGGGCCCCTAATCCAATATGACTTGTGTCCTTAGTAAAAGGGGAAATTTGGACACAGAGACACACACTCGAGAACACCATGGGCAGATGAAGGCAGATATTGGGGTGGGGCATCTACACCCCCATGGTGGCCGGACACGGTCAGCATGCCTCCAGAAGTTAGGAGAGAGGCATGGAACAGATCCTTCCTCACAGTCCTCTGAAGAAACACATGCTGCAGACACTTGGATCTCAGCCTTCCAGCCTCTAGAACTGGGACACGATACATTTCTGTCGCTTGAGCCACACAGTTGTGGTACTTTGTCACAGCAGACTTCACAGACTACCACATCTAGGAATCCGCGTTGTAAGTAAGGTCCCTAGGTGACAGGGTTCGTCTCACATGTATACACATACATATGTTCCAGGAGCGGCCAGGGGCCAGGAGAATCTGGAGAATCCTGGCTGCTTTGCTAGAACCTCCAAACCAACCCTTGCAGTGTCTGCTGCCCCCACCCTTTCACCTCAACACCCCGACTCCCTGAAAAGTTTATTGTGATGGCCTCAAATGAACGCTGATAAGGGCTCTCCACTGTGATGTGTTCCAGGTCACGTGTCTCTAGCTAAGTGGCTTCACAAATTACCTTGCCAAATTTTAACTCAATTAACTCTTGCAAATGGCGGCTTAACAAGATTCCTGCAAAGAAACGACAATCAAAGATAATTCTTATAACGCAACTGTGGGTGATCAACCTGAAAATGTCAGAGCAGAACCCCTGCTACTTAAAATACAAGTTCCTCTGTATTTGGTAGTAGAAACGGTGAGAATCCGGTCAGACATAACTGAAGTCCCGGCTTCAATTCTCATTTCCTGTGCTCAGACACAGGCAAGACAGACCAGCAAGCAGTGAGCCTACCATATATCCAGCCAAGGAATGAGATACCAATCTTCCCTTCCCTTCCCTTTGCTGGGGGGAGGGGAGATGGTTGCCAGGAAGCCAATCTACTCCCTCTTAGATCCATGTCATGGGATTCTGTTACACACACACACACACACACACACACATACACACACACACCTGACACCTTGTCTTACAAAGAAGATTGGGAAGGAGACAGTTGGTGTGGTAGTGGGGCGGGGCAGGGGAAAGGGGGAGGGAGGTAGCCAGAATAGGACATAGAACACAATGTGGTGACTGCAAATACTTTTGGAAGATGTGGGGAAAATATTGCTGAGGATGTAGAGAAAGAAGCATTAGAACAAATTTCACACCGTGGGAAGTTTGCTAAATAGTTGAAGGAAAGTACAGATGTTTCTAACATGGTTTTCCGAGATTCTGTTTCAGTAATGAAATACATGAAGAACTACATTTCTGTGAGCCACTAACAGAAAGAGGCGATATTGACTGAACAGTACATTACTTCTTTAATGAAAACACCAGTGATGGGAAAAACTGTCTGAGAGTAATCACTGATGGAGTGGCTGTTCCGTGATGAAAGGAATTCTGGGTAAGCATTCAGGGATGGCCACGCATGGAAAACTGACGCCCTGCAAAACTTCCTGCAAGCTACCATAGTCAAGAGGTTAAGTCTGGAAGTACACAAAGTACTGCAGGATGCATTCGTGTGGTTTGTTTTTTTTTTTTTTAAGAGTTTAAAACACAGTACAAACATATACAATGATTTGTTATCAGAAGGGAAGTGACTTTGGAAATCTTTTGAACCACATAGAGGTTTTCTGGCTGTCTCTTGGCAGAACACTTAAAACAGCCATCAAACTTTAAGGGGAATTATACGTTTTTCTTGTATAAAAAGGCAAACATTCCAAATTTGCTGAGCATTTTATGATGACAAGGGGTCGTTGGCAGATATCCACGGAAAAATGAACTCCAATTCTTCTGACTCTTCAAGGTGGAGGTGACTCGTTTTAACAATGAGTGAGAAAAGTACTTGCTTTTCCAAGGAACTCATGCTTTGGAGAGAATATTTTGAACATCAGATTTTTGTTGTTGAAAACATGTGGAGTCACCTAAAATAATGCTTCTATCTGCGTACTTGAAAATATCAGAAACAGATTTTTCTAATCCATTTGAAAACCATCCAAATGGAAAGTGTCAGTGGATTTCGGGTCCATTTGTTAAAAATATAAAAATTCAATGTTTTGCAATTAGCTTGTAAGAGCCACTGACTGGCATGAGGGAAGATGGACATCTATTAGCTTAATTTCAATAAAAGGCCTTTAATTGGTGGATGGGGTTGAAAATGAGTGCCATAATTTAATAGATGTGGCCAATGATACATTTCTTCTCTTTGGATCAGCTATGACAGCCACTAAAAATAAACTCAACTAGAACCAGACCCCCCAAATGACTCCATCTCAAAGTGTTAAAGCAAGATTTTAAAGAATAATGAAGCTTATCCAACCACATTGTTTTCCCTTACCCTATTGTTACTAATTATAAGCAAACAATACAATTGTGAGAGGAGGACATTGTGTTGTATAAAAGAAAGGGGAATTTATTTTTAAGATATTTTATGTTTATTTAGTTTATATAATAATTAGCTTTTAAATTTTTAAAAATTTTTTATGTTAATTTTTTTGAGAAAGAGAAAGAGACAGAGTGTGAGGAGGGGAGGGGCAGAGAGAGAGGCAGACACAGAATCTGAAGCAGGCTCTAGGCTCTGAACTGTCGGCACAGAGCCTGACCCTGGGCTTGAACTCATGGACCGCAAGATCATGACCTGAGCTGAAGTCAGACGCCTAACTGACTGAGCCACCCAGGCGCCCCCTAGCTTCTAGATTTTTTATTTTGCATGCTTATGTCTTAACATCCTGGTGCCATCTTGAAGGTACAGAGTTGGAATATACACATATTATGGGTACCTGCCCCCCATTTTTTTATTGCTGGGGAGGCATGATCAAAAATAGCTAGTGATCTCTGATCTAATCTAATCCCCTCATAAATCATGGATGTGAAAAAGAGGCCCCGGAGTTGAGGGAGCGACTTGCCCAAGGTCACTCAGCCTAGGACCCAGTTCTCCTGAGTCCGGCACTGTTGCCACTATGGGCCCTTGTGGCAAATAAACATAAATGAAAAGATGGTGATGGAGGCAGAACATGTGACCTTTACATAAAAAACCTTGGAACTAGAACCTCCTAAAATTCTTACTTTAATAAAAAAAAGAAAAACAACATTTTGGACACAAAATGCTGAACGGAGTCCAGCTTGAAGTCAAAGTTGTGGCCCACGCCTGTGATAGCTCCGCGGCTAGCCGGCCAGTCGGCGGTGGCCGTGGTGGCTGTCCTGACTGATAGCAGTCCTGGAGGAGGACAATGAGAGCAAACATGGCGGAGCCCAGAGGAGGTGACGGCAACAGGGAGCCCGCAGGCTGGGGCATGGTGCAGGTGCCACAGTGAGGACGCCATCCCAGAGGGGATGGCGGGGCAGATGACACAGGGATGACAAGGCAGATGACACACAAGGCCATGTGTCACTGGCGCTGTTTCTGGGCCCAGAAGGCCATGGGGTGGCTGGTACAGTCCTCTGTGAGACCCAGCGGGCACCTGCCAGGAGGGTGTCCCTGGCCTGTCTCTGTTCCAGCAATGGCAGTGTCCCCCTCTTCCAGGTTCCCTGCCTCATCCCTTCCCAGAGGGAGACCCCAGGGCACAGACTTCCCCAGTGGCGAGATGTCTTCAGCACACATGTGGCTCTGTGCAAAGGGATGCTCTTAGTGCGGCAGGGATAGTTTCTGAGGGTCCCAGAGAGGCTGCGTCCGTGCCTCTCCCTGCTCTCCACCCTGAGCTGAGCGCCAGTTCAGCCGCTGTCCTTGGGTCCAGCCCAGCCACCAGCAGACAGAACAGCTGGGAAGAGGAGTGAGAGGAGCATGGCCATGAGTGATCATAGTTCCAGTTTACAGTGTTCCAGATTTTTGTCACCATTACTTTAAAAACCTGAAATCTGAAGGGCGCCCAGGTGGCTCAGTCAATTAAGCGTCTGACTTCAGCTCAGGTCACGATCTCACGGTTTGTGGGTTTGAACCCCACGTAAGGCTCTGTGCTGACAGCTCAGAGCCTAGAGCCTGCTGCAGATTCTGTGCCTCCCTCTGTCTCTGCCCCCTCCCCCCCACCCCCGCTCGCACTCCGTCTCTGTCTCTCTCTTGCAAAAATAAATAAACATTAAAAAAAAAAAATCTGAAATCTGAACGAATGAATTTCGGGACCTATCTAGAGAGTTAGAGTCTGCATTAAATTTCACACTCATTTAGAAGCTGCCAATCCTCCCAAGGAGGAAGAAGATGACATTGACAAAGCAATGGCTTCTTTTTGAGAGGAACACGTACCCCAGGGTGAAGGCATTCTGAACAAGGGACGATAAACATGTCAGTATAGAAATTTACATAGGTAACTCAGTAACGCAGACTTCATCTATGCATGACAAAACTAAAGAAGATGAAAATAACCTCCAAATGCTGGGGATTTTTTTTTTTTTTTTTTTGGAAACAGAAACTACAGTTTGTTGACAATAAAAAGATTGCAGTCCTTGCCAAAAAACTAAAAATTTTTAAAAGATCTTCTCAAAGTTATTGAACAAGAGATTTGATTTGAAGATGAAAGTCAGACGGAAAATATTTGGACTTAGCTTAAAAATATCTCCCCACCGTTTCTCTAACTCGCGCACAGTCAAAAGGAGCTTTTTACCGTCGCTGGAAAAAATTCACACAAAAATACGCTAGTGACTCAACGGTGACGTCACTGATGAAGTTTGATTTTCAAGATCTTGTTTTTTAGGGGGAAAGAAGATCAAATAGTATTATTTCATGTAAAACTTCTCATTGCACATTCAACTTTCGTAATTTTTGGTCTTTGCTGGTTTTGAATAATACCTCGTTTTTGTTCATTGTGCCTGCTATCAATTCTCGTTAAAAGTACCCGATGAATGTTTGTAGTTTTTAGATTTTAAACAGACGTAAAGTCATCTGTCGAGGAAGGGAGCAGAGGGGAGTGTCTGCTGGGAGGGGTACAAAAGAGGCCAGTCCCTTCTGGGTCTTGAGTAGAGGCCTGAGGTTGCTGACACAGACTCTCATGTAGCAAAGTGCTGCCTGAGAGCCTCCTCTTTTATGTGCAAGATGGGGTGAGCAGACCCCAGGAGAAGTGCATGACGAATCTTCTGTATTTTAGTGCTTTTAAAAACTTCCCTCAGGTAAACCGTATTAATGGGGTGGCAGGCTCAATATTCTTAAGATGTTGATTCTTCCCAAATTGATCTGCAGAGTTAATGCAATTCTAGTTAAAATCCTCCAGCTGGTGTTTTTGTAGAAATTGACAAGCTGATTCTAAACTTTCTATGGAAATACAGAAGATCAAGAACTGCCAAAGCATTTCTGAAGGAGAGGAACAAGGCTGAAGCAGTTCTACTAATCAAGATCTTTCTATGGCTTTAGTGTAATCAAGATCACACACAGTGTGGTTCTGGTACAAAGGGGAGACAGACCGGTGGCCGTAATCTGGAAACAGATCCACACGTATAGGGTTTTGCTTTATAACAAAGATCACATTGCGACAGAGTGGGGGAAGGGAGAGTCTTTTCAATAAATGGTGTTGGGTTGATTCCTACCTCACACCATATGCAAAAATCAATTCCAGATTGGTCATAGCTCTAATGTGGAAAACCGATAGCAAAACTTTTAGACAAAAACATAGGAGAACATCTCATAACCTTGAGGCAGAAATTCTTTAACAATATACAAGAAACATTAATCAGGAGGGGGAAAACATCCTTGAATTGGAGTATATTAAAAGTAAGAATTTATGTTATTCAGAAGACATCAGTAAAAGAGTAAAAAGGTAAGCGACAGCAAGTAATATGTACTTCAACGGGTGGTTGGATAAACAAAGTCTAGTATATCCATATACGGGACAACTTCTTAGCAATGGATAGTAACTAACTAGTCAATTCTTGCGTGTCGATTCTGTCAGTCAACTCTCTTGCATGTTGATTCATGCAACAATGTGGAAAATTCTTAGATGTGTTTTGCTAAGTAAAAGAAGTCGGTTCCAAGAGACTATGCATTGTATGAGCCCATTTGTATGACATCCTGGAAAATGCAAAACTATAGGGATGGAAAACAGATGAGCGGGTGTCAGTAGTTGAGGGAGGGGAAGGAGTTAACTACAAAGGAGCCTCATAAGGAAATTTTCAGGGGATGGAACTATTCTGTATGGGGGTTCTGCGGGGGCAGGTCCACACCCCTATGCATTTGTTTAAACCTATAGAACCACACCCCACAATGAGTGAAGTATATGGACTGCAAATAAATTTTTTTTTTTTAAGATTTAAAGACCCAGGATGCTAGTAAACTTAGGATGACATGGAGAACATGATAAATGAAAGTAACTGTATTACAAGTGTGTGACAAAACCTCACTGAAAGGAATTGGGAAGGAGGAGCTGACCAGATAACTTTGGGAAATGGTGGTTTGACTGGGTACATAAGTCTAAAGACAAAACAAACAAACAAGCAAAAACAAACAAAAAGCCCCACAAACCAACACCGTGCTCTAGCTAGCAGTTGTTTCACACGGGGTGGTGGGTTAGCAATTCTGAAACTACATGGATACTAGAGTTGAACAAACAGGTAAATAAATAACAGATAGTAGGAGCCAAGTTTCTCACGGTCACGAGAGGTTACAAATAAGCAAGAGGGGAAGTCTAGATGTGGTGTTGGGTTAGTCAGAGACATCAGTATGAATTCGTGGGTATCTGTATATATATACACGTATACAGCAATAGTGGTGTTTAGTATATATGAGTTAATATACATGCATGTATTTTCTAGCTCTATCTATTAAGTGACTTTACGGTGGAGAAATCTAGAAGCAACACCTTGATTAAGTGATCAAGGTTAACATCACCAGTCATAGGTCATATTGCTATCATGTTTTCCCTCACATGCTGTGTTGAGGAGGGTACCTCACTGCTCTGGTATTCATTGCACAGATCCATAACCCCCGTCTAGTCGAGAGAACACAGGTGACAGACCCAAGCTGAGGGAAGTTCCACTAAAACGCCTGGCCAGTGCTCTCCAAAAAACCATGAAAGACAAGACCGAGAAGCTGTCACAGATTAGGGTAGATTAAAGCCAATGTGGGAGCCTGGAATGGCTACTGGAACAGATAAAGGACATTAATGAGAAAGCTGGTGAAATCTAAATAAAGTTTCTCATGAGTTAGCAGTGTCCCACCAATTTTAATATACCATTAATTTGATAAGTGTACCATGGTTATTTATGTAAGAAAGATATACACGACTTGTCTTAGTAAATCTTTTTTTTTTTTTTTTGAGGAGGGGAGGGGCAGAGAGAGAGGGAGACACAGAATCTGAAGCAGACTCCAGGCTCTGAGCTGTCAGCACAGAGCCTGACAGAGGGCTCGAACTCACAAACTGTGAGATAATGACCTGAGCCAAAGTTGGACGCTTAACTGACTGAGCCACCCAGGTGCTACACCTTAATTAATCTTAAAGCAAGCATTGAAAGGATTGAACTCATTTCAGTGAACAAAACTGCACCCAAGAACAAAACTCAGTAACATTTAAATAAATACAACAAAATTAAGCACCTAACAATATAAAATTTACAATATTCAGCATCCAGTTACAAGTTACCAGTCATAGAAAAAAGTAGGAAAATAAGACCCACAACCTGTAGAAATAAATAATTAATAAAAACAGCTCCAGAAATGACCCTGATAGACTAAGCAGGCACAAACATTAAGACAATAATAAATATGCTACATATGTTCTAGAAGGTAGAGGAAAGCATGATGAGGAAAACTATATACCCATCGATTCAAGAAGCTCAACAAACCCAAGCAGAAGAAACTTGAAGCAAACCACACCGTGGCTCAGCATAATCAGACTGCTAAAAATCAGTAATAAAGAGGAAAATATTTTCTGTTGGGGGTAGGGTGGAATACATACATATAGGGGAACAAAGATAAAAAGGAAAGTAGGCAATCCAAAGATAGGGAGCAACATCTTTAACTCTGAGAGAAAGGGGAAAAAAAGGCTCTCAACCTATTATTCTATACCCAGCAAAAACATCCTTCAAACTTAAAGGCAAAGACTTATTTTTCCCAGACAAACAAAAGCAGAGAGAATTCATTCTCAGACCAGAACTACAAAAACATTAAAGGAAGTCCTTCAGGAAAAAGGAAATAACAGAAGGAAACTTGGATCTACACAAAGGAATGAAGAACACCAGAAATGATAAATATGTGAGTAAATATAAAAGAACTTTTTCTCATTTTAAATCCTTTTCAAAGAGACAAATCCATATATATAGCTAGAGATTTCAATATTGTTCTGTCAATAGTCGATAGAACAATAGACCAAAAGATCATTAAGGATATAAAAGGCTATCAACCAACTTGAGTTACTTGACATTTCATAGAGCACTCCTCCTTACACAGTAGTATACACATTTTTCTCAGGTGCACTTGGCACACTTACCAAGATAGATCACATTTTAGGTTATAAAGGAAGTCTCAATAAACTTTAAAAGATTTAAATCATACAAACTATGTTCTCTGATCACAACAAAATTAAATTAGAAATCAGTAACAGAAAGATATCTTGAAAACCCCCGAAGTCAAAGAAATCACAAGGGAAATCAGAAAATGATTTGATTTAAATGAAAATGAAGACACAATATATCAATATTTGTGGTATTCAGTACAAGCACTGCGTACAAGGAAATTAACAGCATTAAATGCTTATATTAGAAAATAAAGGACTTAAATATTTATTTAAATTTTTAAAAAGGCCCTTCACCCAAGGGTGGGAGTTGGTCACTGGAAGAAAAGAGAGTCAGGAATTTCAGTCTCTTAGGTGGACTCATTCTAACCCCGTGCTCCTGGACTACTTGCCCCCAGGAAGTGGTGCCTGAGGACATGAAGGAGCTTGTCACCAGGGGTCATGCTTGGAAGCCACAGGTGGACAGAGCTTCTGGGATTATCTGGGACAGAGCTGAACTGAGAATGGATAAGTTGGATGTCCCTTCACAGACGGCTTCTCTCCCTTCCACCCCATTGCCCAGGAGGAATTCCTAGTTCTGGGTGTGAACTGGGTCACCTTTCAGCACTAGAGTAACTCTGCCAGAAGGTGGCAGTGTTGAGTTGAAGTTGTTCAGTCAGATCTCAGACTCAGTGTGGGTGAGCACCTACTGTGTGCAAGCCACTGGTCTGGGCTGTGACTATCTCGCAGGCAGATGGCAGGATAGATGTCATCACAAAGAGAGGAAAGCCCAGAGAAGAAGAATGCGCACCGCTAATTCAATGCTTTTTCTGCACTGCTGCTCTTGACTCCATTGGGTATTTAATTAATTTTTTTCCAAAACAATATCTCAAATTCACATTTCTGCACACACAAAACAGGCGAGGTTTAAAGCCTTACCCTAAGTCCCAGGCCCCTGACAGTTAGCAGTCGATCAGAGAACAGACCAGAAGAGCTCAAGGATATGGCTTCTCAGCGAGGGCCGCAGGGCACAAAGCTCATGACCTGAACTTCAAGTCCTTGGAGCAAATGCGTAAGGTGACTTATCATACACCAGACACCGAACAAGTTCCCGGGATCCCCCAAATGATGGAGATGCTGCCTCTGTCCTCTATGGGACTCAACCTAGGCACTTAAATAAGTCTGTTCAGAAACAGGGTGGGGGTGGGAGGGTAGAAGCGTCTGATTCAAGTACAAGTAAGTCAAATGACAAGAGCTTGGACAGGGTAGTGTTGCTACAAGGTAGGATCGACAAGGGGCCTGAAAAGAGAAACCAGCCAGGAGACAGCAAAAGGGCAGGAGCCAAGGCCAGATCAGGCAGGGAGCAAGATGCGGTGGGACTCTCGGGGTGCAAGGGTGGGTGCTCTGGGGAGGGGACGAGGAAACCAGGCCAGGCAGCAGGGTCCCCCTCCTTCTCTAGATGGCCTGAAACGCCTCTCTCCCCTTCCAGACGGACCAGGTTTCAGATGGACGGATAAAAATGGTACGTAGGAGAGAGCAACCGTGGGGCTTAACCTGGACCCTCCGGGCTCTCAAAGGTCCAGACTGGTCTGTATGATCTTCACCAGGTGGAGAGAAGCCTGACATTTCCATTTAAGGGGAATTGGGGACAGAGAGCGTGAGGGATGAAAGATTCACTTAGGTGAATGCACTCCTAAGTTGGCCAGGCCAGTTGTTTATAAAAAAAGGACCATCTCTGGGTTTTAGATGTTCAACCTTCCTCAAGTCTAAAAGCAGAGAGGCCCGTATGGGAGCTGTCTCCTAGTGACAGATGGGTTGGCAGGGACAGGCTGAGGATGTGTCCTGCCGGCAGCTGGAGGCAGATCACTGGAGGAACAAATAGGGGAGAAACGCAGTAAAAAATGTTCAATATTATTAAACATCCATGGGACCACGTGGTTTAAACCTGGCTCAGACCCACCAGCCCCTCTCTCTCCAGATCTCAGGCCCACAGGTACCTGCCACTGCCCCGGGGAACCTTCCAGAAGAGCTACCTGCTACCACAGAGGAGCTCAGGGAACTGCATTGTTTTTGCGGGTGGCCCAGGGGCCTGGCACTGTGCTGTGGGGCACTCGAGGCAGGGAACGGAAGGAGCAGAAGCTCTGGAGTCAGACTGAGTCTAAAAAGCCCTAGAATAATTTTGTTTGACATCTACAAGATTTTGGTATCTTGCAGCTTTTGAGGTTTATACAATCTCAAGTGCAACTTGCCCAAGCACAGGAAGAAAAAAAAAGAAGAAATGGAAAAAAAAAAAAAAAAGGAGCCAAAAAGACCAGTTGTTCCTCACTGGTTTCAACCACCTATTACAGAAGAGATGAACTTAGCCATTTTAGAGATGAATGTCTATTCGCATTTGTTCGTCCCGTCGTCTCATTTCGAACAGCCCGAGATCAACAATAGAAGCCTAACAACACGTCACGTCCCTGGGTAACAAGAGCCACAACGAAACAAGCTGGGTGACTTTGGGCAGACCATGGGCCCCTCCACCTCCCGTGTGTAAAATGGGCAGAATCGTAATTGTGCTCATGGGGTTTCATGGGAGTCGAATGAGATCACATTTGCAAAACAACTGTTACTGGCAGGGCCTCAATAAACATTAGGTTCAATTAGTGAGCCCCCCAACTTCACTCAGCCCTGTATCGGCATTGCCAGCATCCCTAGGCCCTGGCAGAGCTATACAATTTTTGTGAGACAGAGAGCTCGGAGAGGGCTGGGGCGAGGGGAGGGGCGTGGGGAGGAGAGAGAGAGAATCTTAAGAAGGTTCCACTTAAGCCTGATGTGCGGCTCGATCTCACGATCATGAGATCATGACCTGAGCTGAGACCAAGAGTCGGACGCTTAACCGGCTAGGCCACCCAGGCGCCCCTGTACATTTTGAGCTCCTAAGCAAAGATGTCACCTGGGCCCACATGTTGCCAGGAGCCCACCCTGCCTGCCAATGAGGAGTGGAAATGTTAGTTCTGGCTCCAGGGGTGTCCGTGGCCCAACATTGCCCCGGGGGCACTGGGACAGCAGATGTGAGGGGGGCTGACACGTTGAGTATCAGCTGATGCTAGAGGCTCACAAAGATGCTTAACACACCCGCCGGCTCTGTGTCTGAACCCACAGGGCCCTTTCACCAAAATTTGCATTCGTTACCCCATCATGGGCTTTGTGAATCAGCTCCTGCAAGGGTAGGACCCAAGAATCCGTATCTTAACAAGCTGCCCAGGTGGCCTTTATTTCGCCAATCCTTAGATACACTAAGTGACCCTGTCGAAGTCACGGTGCTAATCAATGACAGAGGCGTGAGGTCAGATGTTGTCCCCCATCCCCGCCGCCCCACCGTGTCCCCTCCAGGATACAGCATGCCCAGCCAACAAGGACGTGGGTGGGGATGGGGGCCAAATGGGGAAGCGGTGGCCAACACAGGCAACCTCCAGCCTCATCCCAGGGCAAACGCCAACTGGCAAACATTTGCTTTGCACAAATACCTCACAAACTTCCTTTGCCTCCCTCTCGCTTCCCTCCACTCCGCATCCATCCCACAGGCTGCGGCCAGGCCCTGCAGAGGCAGGCGCGTTCCTTCGCCCCCACCCCACGGGGGCCTCCCTTGTCTGAACTCTCGCTGCACACGGTCAATTCCACCCGTGACAAACTGTCGCTCCTGCAAACGTGTCCCTCAACTGCTTTCCCTCTCACTTCCCCCTTCCAATTTCTGCCAGATTTATTTCGGAAATGTTTCCATTTACTGCCTTAGACCTTCTGATGAAAACCACTTCTCCCAGAGTACCAAATAAAGCACTGGGGTTGAACGAATGACTCTCCAGCTCAATCCTGTAGCTTTGTTGTTTTGTTGAATTACTAAGATAATGAGAAAAAATATTGCTATTGATACTAAAGCACTTGGCATCTGGGGAGGTGGGTCCTCCAAGTGGGAAGACCCCTGTGCTCCGGGAGGTCTGAGTGGAGAAAGGAGGAAGGAGAATTGGGGGCCCCAAAAGGCCCTCTAGGCTGCGGAGAGTGAGAGAGAGAGAGAGGAAAGGCATCAGGTGCAAATGATCCAAGATGGGACCCTTCCTGGGACCTACCTACCCCCTCAGCAGTGCCACCCAAAGTCCATACAGTGGTTGGCATGAGTGGAGTTTTTGTGGAAATCAGTGAAGAGGTCAAGGGTTTTGTTGGGTAAACAGGAAGTGAAGCAGATGTGCAGGAGATGGAGGCAGAAGGGACATAAGCATAAGGGAGACATCAGAGCCCTTCTTCTTTGTCCCTTGCAAGCCCTCTCCTTCCAAGAGGAAGGAGGAGGAGGAGAAGGAGAAGGAGAAGAAGAAGAAGAAGAGGGAAGAGGAGGAGGAGGGGGATGAGGAGGATGAGAAGGAGGATGAGGAGGAAGAGGAAGAGGAGCAGGAGGAGGAGGGGAAGGAGAAGAGGAGGGACAAGAAGAGGAAGAAGGGGAAGAGAAGAATAGGGGAGGGCTCTGTCCTCTCACAGGGCATCGTATTGGAGGGAAGGTGGCTCACAGCCAAGTCAGGTGTTTTTTTCTGGGGCAGGAAGGCCCCCAGGTACTTAGAGGCCCACGTGCTGTAACCGCAGCAGAATCGGTTCCTCTACGTTAATGAGGTTGCACCATGAGTGGCGTCAGCCTGTGGCTCAGCCTGGGAACTTAACAATAGTTTATACGTTTTTCCGTGGAAAATGCAAACAAAGTTCCAAAGAGCCAATATAAAAACTCTTAAACCATGGTCTGCACCTGTACTTTAAGGGCAGTTTGTGCAAAGCAGGACACTGTGACTGACGCAGTGGGGTCACCCAGGGCACGTTCAGGGAGCTGCCCGGAGCTGAGCCCCCCGGCTTCTCAGGGCGGGCAGGCTGTGCGTCGCTGCCCCTCGGCCCGCTGGGTTCCAGCCTGCTGTTTATAAGCGGCCTTCCTGTCTGTAAGCAGTGGGGGCTCCCAGAGTGTGGGGGCTGCTTTGCAGCTGTTTGGGGCCACCCACCCCAGGGCCCCCTGGGAACGAGTTCCTCTGCGAACTCTGTAGAATGTATATCTTTGCCTCAAGACAACAATCTCTCTTTTATCAACACATCTAAGCAACAGCATTTGGTGCATTTCGCCGCTCACTCTGCATCAACTGATAGAAGCCATTTGGGGCTCGCCCCCCAGCCCGGTAGTGCCTCTCCCCCTCTGCGATGCTCAGTGGTCCTTTAAACATCACAAAGTCCAAACCGAAGAGACTAAAGGCCCTGTATCTTTTCGGTCCCTGATAGCTTGGATTATTGGCCTTTCAAAGCCCCCAACTTCCTCTCCTTCACGTTCCCCTTCATCCCGGGAACATTGCCCCGACTGCAGCAAGCTGCCCTTGGCCGCGGAGGGCCCAGCCAGCACGACGACTCATCATTACTTAGTCATTCATTAAGTGCCTACTATGAGCCCAGACGTCTAGGCACCACGACTTATCCACACTTCCCCATGGGCCAAGGGGGACACCGGTCTCATTAAACATTTACTGCATGTCACGTGCCATGCCATTCACATTCACACATGTGACCCCATCTGTTCTTTACAACAGCCCACATGGTAGATAGCAGCAAGTTCGTTGTGTAGATAAAGAAAACCCGAGAGCTGAGAGGTTGCAGAACTTAATCAAAACGAAGGGCCGAGCGGCAATCAGATCCCAGGTCTGTCTGACCCTCACACCTGAGCTCCTTCCATGGATGGTGTCCCAGGAAGATGCTGCGTCAAAATGGAAAAAGTGCGCACGGAAGGGTCATGCTCCTGGGTCGGCAGGTGGGTCCAGGCTGAGCTCCCCACCCCCCCAGGAATGTGCTGTGACTGGTGCTGGTGGCGGCTTGAGGAGGACCAAGGGAGGACTGGAAAATGGCCTGTGAATCCTGGCATTGGGGGTGGGGGGTGCGGGCAGTGGTGGTGGCAGGACGCGCTGGTCCTGGGCCACAGCAAGGATGTGGCGCCCTGCCCCCCGGTTCATAACAGCACAGGAGGAGCCCCTGGAGTTAGGGCCCCCACACCTCAGCAGGAGACACAGAGTGAGTCCCTGGGGAGGTGCTCACGCAGGACCTTCATGGAGGATGAAGAAAATGGATGGGACCCCAACACACGCCTATTGAAAAACCACATGCAAAGTGACCTTTGTGTCAACTTGGAGAGCAGTCTCCAGGGCTCTATCTTTTACCATTGACTTGGCTTAGGGATATTTAAGGGCTCAGGTTTTACATTTATTTTGTCCCTCTTTCCCCCCTAGAGGCATAAATGTTTTTCCGTGTTGCTACATAGTCAGTATAATTATCATTTTAATGGCTGCATAGTTCAAATTCCCAAAGTGGACGGCCCTGTCTCTCTCATGCCTCCGAGGGGAACCTGGAAATCTAAACGAAGGCAATAATTTCCCAAAAGGAAGGAAATAATACATGAGGATGTGTATTGCAAAAGTATTTATAGTAGCAAAAAAAAAAAAAAAAAAAAAAAAACCCAAAATCATCCGAAACTGGGAACAATGGTAATGTCCTACAATGAGAGGGTGGTTTAGTAAATCAGAACTCAATGCAATTATGCAACCATTAAAATGATAATTACATGGACTATGTAACAACACTGGGGAAAAAAACATTTACGCTTAATGGGAGAAAAAGCACAAAATAAAATTGTGTGTCTGTGTGTCTACAGTGATGTAGAATAAAGTGTACCCAGGAGGAAAAGGTTACAGAAGAAATGACAACTTCTGTTAGTGTGTTGGGAGCTAAGGAATTAGTTTGTAGAAAATGTATGCTAATGCTGACACAGCAGTTGAACAATAAATAGCATCCTCTTTCCTCCGGGATTCTTTCTCCCTATTCCCGGAGGCCTTCTGCCCAGAAGAGAGAGAGCAGAAGCAGCCGGCCAGGTAGGACACCGCTTGTGCAGAGAAGTGACCAACCGGTCCCTGACCCAGAGCTGCCCACCAGCTTCTCTCCCTGACTGACCTCCTGAAAATGGGGGACACCTGAGTCCTGGGGGCACTCATGGGGTGCTGGGTGAAGGAGGGGCTCTGGATCATGCGGGGCTAAGGGGCAGGATGAACCAGGTACGTCCAGCCATCTCCAAAGAGAACCCATTTCTAATCTTGGCCTTTGCTGCCACCTGAGAAGTGACATCTTGGTCTAGACATCTGCTTCAGTTCCCCTCGACGTGCGGTTGACCTGCTGGTGGCACTCCCTCTGGCGTCTGGCTTCGGGCAGAAAGGAGGAGGAGGAAGACCCCTCTCCCAGAGCCTGGCTGCAGTTCCAGATGTGGGGACATGCATGTTCAGGGGATAGAAGAACATCAATCACCTCTGCTCCTACTCTCTGCTTCCGTGTCCTAGGCAGGTGGGCCACCCCCACCTGAAGCCTGGCTCTGCTCTATGGCCAGCCCACTCGGGGATGCCTCCAGGGACAAGGAGCTCACTCCCGGAATGAGCCTGCTCTGGCTTCTAAGAGTGTTGTCTATTCAGGAATTTCAACCTGATCCGATCGATCCAATTCCTCCTCCACCTTCCAGCAAATACACCCAAAGGGTTATGTTCTCTGAGTCTTTCTTCAGGTGGATCATGCCCATTTCTTATCTGCCTTCCTGGTGGTGGGGTTTGGGGACTCTCCAACAGCGTGGTGCTCACCAGGGACGCTGCCCCACTCCCTCAGGCACTGACTCCCCTCCATAAGGTCTTCCTCTGGGGAGGCTGCCCGAGATTGTCCCCACCTTTCCAGACCATTTCAGCATCTTCACAGCCATCCTCTCACTCTCGAGGTAGGCACGGATGCTATCATTACGTCCATTGCTCGGGCGGGGAAAACCCAAGTCTTACACAAACTGCACACCCTGGTCCAGGACTGTGAGCGACAAGCCTGTGAGCCTGTGACACTCGTGTGTAGAGTCCTGGGGGTGTCAGCCGGTGCCTGGCACATAGGAGGGGTCTGTGGCTTCCTTAGGGGCTGAGCTAAGAGGAGAAGGTCGCTGGCAGGTCCCTCTGCAGTTGGGCCCGTGCTGGGCCTGGCCTTCTGCACCTGGGTGGCTGTGTCCCTGACCCCGACTGTGTGAAGCCTCCCAGTGGCCTACAGCTCCAGGCAGGCTGCACAGTGCTGGCCCCCACGCTGTCGCTCATGCCCCTTGGAAGCTTCCAGAGCTATGGGGTGTCTTGTCCCTGTGGAGGCAGCAGCAGGCCTGAGGCCCTCGGAGGGTGGAAAATCCTGGGAACAGAGCCCCAGCCAGCCCAGCCAGCACCTCATTAGGAGGCCCAAGGTTTGAGGGGGGGCATTTCAGGAACAATGTTGTTTATTTTTCTATTTTTAAACAAGTCTGAGGTCTCTGGGGGCAGAAATGAAGTTATCAGAAAAGACACGAGTGGAATAAAGCCTCAAGCCAGCAGGCTAAGGAGGGCCCTCGGGACCAGGACTCTTGAAAAGCTGACATGGGGTTTGTTTATCTTGTACTCCACGACACAGGACTGGGACCAGGGTGCTGGACAAACGTCCCCAAGCCCTCCGTGGCCTGTTCCCCTGGGTGCCACCAGGAATCCGGGCGCAGGCAATGCGTTTTAACTGGTCCTATCGGTGTCGTCTGGAGCAGGGAGGGAGGACACTCCACCTCGGCACGGAAATCCGGATTCCCTTCTCACCTCGGCCTCATGAGTGGTTTTCCCAGGGGCAGGGAGCCCGGCAGCGCCGCTGTCCACATGGCGCCCAGCCCCAGCCCTCACCCAGCCACTGGCTGGCTCTGTGGCCAGACAGCCCCTCCACCTGCCCGAGTTTCCATTTCCTCATCCAGCAGCTGGCCGGTCACTTCCGCCTCCACTCCCAGGTGCCTGTCACAGGGACAGGCAATGAGATGATGTGTCACCTAGGGAGGGCTGGAGCACTCCTAACACACGGCCCTGTGGAAAGGGGACTTGGCGTTCCCATCTCATTTGTTTATTTATTTTTTTTAAGTTTATTTATTTTGAGAGGGAGAGAGAGAGAACAGGGAGGGGAGGGGCAGAGAGAGAGGGAGACAGAGGATCTGAAGCTGACAGCAGAGAGCCTGATGTCAGGCTTGAATTCACAAACCGTGACATCATGACCTGAGCCTGGACTGAATCACCCAGTGCCCCTTGGCGTTCCCACCTTAAAGGTACAGAAGCTGAGGTTCGGAGGGTCTGTCTGAACGACTCACCAAAGCATTCAGACCCAGGCCTGGCTGGCCCACAATGCCCAGCCGCCTCTCAGGTGCTCTCAAGGGTAATACAGCCACTGCTCTTGGGGGCTTCGGGAGAAATCGTGAATCATGGACAGAACCAGTTAAAGACTGCAGGAGAAATACCTTCCAGAATGAGCGGCGTGGGAAAAGGCAAGGGGAGCAGAGCAGGACGTGTGGGCGCCGGTCCTGGTTTGATTTGTGTTTGACCTGGAGACAATAAACAGTAGCTACTTCCCAGGTCAGTGAGAAGGCCCCAAAACACGTGGCTCGTGAGGTGGCAGGAGGAAGCTCAGACTCTGCAGATGAAAACAAAACGCCTCTCCCGCCCTGCCCCTGGACGACAGTGACGGACACTGTGGGCTGAACAACTCTCACTCCGGTGAGTAGAGGGAGTGCTACGCACGACCCCCTTCCAAAGGCCCCCCACAGAGGCAGCCTTGCAGCATTGCCCATCAGGACACGCTGGGGGAGGGGCTGCCCTTGGCCAACCCCACAGGCTCCCTTCCTCCCCCTGCATCGCCAGCTTGGTGCTGCAGGTCATCCACGCCTTGCCCTGGGGTCCAGATAGAAAGTTGAGGCCAAAGTTGACCCAAGGCCAATCAGTCGGCAGAGAGAAAAGCTCCAAGTGGAACCCAGAGCCCTTCCCCCGCTTTCCAGGCTTTCCTAACCACTTGTGTGGGAGGCATTATCCCATACTTCCACCCATTTGGAAGATGGGGAAACTGAGGCCCCAAGGTGAACAGCGACACGTGCTCAGGGCCACTGGTGTCAGTCATGCGACGACCCACGCCGAAAGCCAGATCCGTCTTTCCCTTGCTGACTGCTCACCCACAGCAGAGACAGCTTCCCACATCGCTGAGCTGTTTCTGAAACCAACCACTTCTTAATTCTTTGGCTGAATGTCTAAATACGGATTTTTGCCAATTCTGAGCCCTGCTAACTGATGAAGTTGTCAGAAAAAGATCTAATGATGCTTGAAAATGCAGGGAGTGAGCCAGCTGCCAAATTGCCCTCCCAGCTCTGACTCTGAATCTCGGAGAGTCGGGACCCTCCCCCTGGGAGGAGGGGGGAGGAGACTGCTGCCCTTCCTCAGCTGTGTGACTGTGGGCAATTCGCTTAACCCCTTTGCTCCTCTGCTTCCCAGCTGCAAGTGAGGATAACTTCCCCCTCGCGGGTAACTTTAAGGATTAAATGAGATGAGGTGTCCGGGACATCCTAATGCAGGGCCAGGTGCCACAGCACAGATTTCGGGGTAGGCCGGGAGGGTGGGACAGGGTAGCCAGCTGGCCTGAGCTCCGCTGAACGGAGCCCAGTGGCCATGCCTGCAGCCCTGGGTCTCCCGCTCCTCTGGGGAGGCGCTGGGGCTCTGATCAGCACCCAGTATTTATCTTGGGAGGGGGTGCGTGAGAGCCAGCTTACTTCTCTATGAGATGAAAGGCTCAGAGCGACCTCTTGCCCTGTGAGGTGGGGCCTGGGGGGAGGGGGGGGAGTCTGGGAGGCGGGCCTGCGGTGTTCGCAGGGCAGGGCTGCCCCTTTGTTCCCTCTTCTTTCTCAGTGGAATATTTGTTCCACTCGGGAGTCTGGGCACTAGGGGTGGGGCGTGGCTTGGGGACTTGGGAATCAGACAATTCCCAGGCTTGCCACTGAGAGGCTGGGCTCTGGGAGGGGCCTGGACGAAATGAGCCGGACCTAAACGCAGGCCTCCCCAGTATACAAGACACACGTGTGTGATCTGTCGCCAAGGAAGGACTCGGGAGGGCAACTCGGCTAGAGATGGGAAAAGCCATTCCTCCCTCAGTCTCCAACTGTCCGGGCCACCAGGTCCTGCCCATCCTCCTTCCTCCTTCCGCCGCACTGGCGCGCACACATACATGTGTCACCTGCTCAGTGACCTTGATTTCATCTGCCCCCAGGAGATAGAGAAGAAAGAAGCATGTTTGCGATTGTGTGGACCTGGGTAGAGCTTTTAACTTCCCATAGACTCAGGTTCTTCATCTGTAGAATGGGGATGTACCACTGTGCTTCACCCTCCTGCTGTGAGAATCAAATGAGGCAGAGCACGCCAAGGGGCTCGTAACCAAGAAGCACGCGACTAATGGCAGGGGACATTTGGGGCTGGAAAGTAGAATTGCTACAACTGTCCGATCTGCTTCTATTGTCAGCAAGCCAGGGAGGACATCCGAGGGGGAGGAGGGCCCGGGGCAGTGGCCTATTTACGGCATGAGGATTACCACCGGGTCCAGCTGTCCTGGCCTGGGCCATGGGTGATCAGACAGCCCCTCCGGAAGGCAGCCTTACCTCTGTGCTCCAGTCTCTGTCTCTGGCTGAATACAGATGCCCAGAGGACTGCCCTAAGCTCACGGGAACCAGGATGTGAATGTTAGGAGCAGGCAGGCCAGCTCCTCACCAGGGATCTAACCTCAACAGGAGCGTCCTCAGGAGGTGGTGGGAGTTCAGAAGGTGGAGCGTGGAAACAGTCCAGCCAGGAGCCTGGGTTCCAACCTTGACTCAGCCTCTGACTGGCCCCGCAAATTTGTGTGGGTCACGTGCCATCCGTGGGACTCGGTTTCTTTAGCTGTAAATGCCTGTCCACCCTTGGCAGGGAGGTGGTGGCCAGGCAAAGGCTCTCACGAGGTAGCTCAAAAAAAGCACTGGGAAGACTCCCAAAGTCCCGGTACTGCCTTCCCACCCGCCCAATCTCTTCTCAGTTGGACGGACAGATTTCAAGTCTCTCTGGGTGTGCCATCTGCCATGCAAAAGGGGCTTGGGACCCCACAGGCCTCTGGGACCCCTTCCAGCCCATAGTTGGAAAGACGAAGCAGGATGGTCACTTATAGTAGCAGAGTTTTCAGTGGACAAACTGCCTACTCCCCTTGACTCTCTGCTTCCCCAGTTGTCAATTTGGATAGTAATTCAGCCGACCAAGGCTGCTGGGAGAGCTGACGTGCTGATGTCTCTGGGCCAAGCCACAGCCCTGGACCAGCCACAAGACAGATCTAGGGAGGTCCTTCCAGGGCCCTCAGGGAGGGGTGCTGTGCCTACACTTGCCTGGCTGCCCCAGGAGCCACTTGGCATCCTAAGAAGTGGTGAAGAGATGCTGACACAGATGACCAAGCAGGTGTCTTGGGCTGGGTCTCTCTAGGCGGCACCATGCCCCCCTTCCCAGATAGCCTGGGTGTGCCTGTCTGGGCTCCAGCATTTGGCACTGGGGTCAAGAGCTCTGCAAAGCCCCCACAGTTTGTGATTCTTCTATTTGTTCTTTACCCAAAATTCCATGAGAAAGGAAGCCCCGGAGACCTCACTCAACACATGGTGCATGGTAAACACATAATAACTATTTTAAGGTAAATGGATGGAACCAGGTGTGAGAACCCCGTTCATCAGACTGAGCCCACAAGTGTGTCTTATCTGTGGGAATTTCTGACTGGTAAGGAAATCAGCTGGACAAGGAGTGTCATTTCCCAGGGGTCCTTAGGGGGAGAGGGGGCCCTGGAGAAGCCTGGCTAAGCTGGAGGGTGATGTGGGGACAGTAGGAGGGAAGGAGGAGCACAGGAGCTCTGAGGATGCCAGCCGAGTGGAGCATTCAAGAGGCTGGGAGTAGGGAGCGGGAACATTCTGGGGGCAGCTGCTGCGTGTGGCATATTCTGAGACAGCAACAGAGAAGAGAGGCTGTCTTTGTAAAGCTTTCCTGAACGTCGGGAATGCAGGTGTTATTCCTGGGTAAAGATGACGGGCTGAATGCTTGCATCTATTTTCACTCTCTCTGACACCCACTAAAACTACTAGGAAAGGGGGGTTTTTTAGAGGCCTCACCCACAGAAACAGAGAGAACGCTCGAGAAGAGCGGCACCCTGACACACACAGGAAGCAGGTAGGAACAGGACTGGTGACTGACTGGGGCAGACACAAGAGAGCCCAACCCCCAGCCGGTGGTCGTGGCAGCCTGCTCTACATCCCAGGATCCGTGGAAGGCTCCAGAGCTGCAAGCACCTGGTCGCACCACATAGAGGTCGGAAAAGGAGGATTGATTGCAAGTGTTGAAAGCATTGGAGTTCTAGAGCCCTCGGCTCAATGCTGGGTGGCTGGCCCTCCCCAGCCCCTGCACGACACTGGAAACTTCTCCGGAGAGAGTCTAGTGGGAGCTTTCTGCACCAGCGGCATCAGCCACATTGAGGTCTGGGGGTTAAATAAATACACGTGTGCTGAAGTCTGAGAGCCCAGCAGACCTCTTTCCGGAACTTTACTCCCATCCTCTCTAGGGAGACCTCAAGAAATAGCCCCCTCGGCTCACTCTCCAGGGTAGCTCCCAGTTGAAAGCACACCCAGGGACTCCAGCTTTGAGCCAGCTCTTCAGCAAGCAGCCCCCACTCTTCATTACGAGCAGACGATTTCCAGATCGCCAGGGAAGGCCTCTGACATGAAGATGGAGACCCAAACAAGCTAGGGAGGAACGCACCGTGGAGAAAAGATCGGATAAGACGTTGCATCCAGGGAAAAAGCAGATACTATTTTAAAACGGGGCGGGGGGGGGGGGGATGAGCTTAAGGGCAGAAGTGAAAAACTGAATTAAGGTTGTAGATAAAGTTGAGAAAAGCTGCCAGAAAGAAGAGCAAAGAGATGAAGATGAAAAATAGGAGAGAGGAGATAAGAAGTAAAGGGCCAATCCGTGATGCAGGGCAGCAGGATATTAGAGTTCCAGAAGGAGAGAACATAGAAGATGCAAGGGAGAAAATGAGCAAAGAAACAATTCATGGAGGGGCGCCTGGGTGGCTCAGTCAGTTGAGTGTCCGACTTCAGCTCAGGTCATGATCTCATAGTTCGTGGGTTCAAGCCCCACGTCAGGCTCTGTGCTGACAGCTCAGAGCCTGGAGCCTGCTTCCAATTCTGTGTCTCCCTCTCTCTCTGCCCCTACCCTGCTCGTGATCTGTCTCTCTCTGTCTCTCAAAAACAAATAAATGTTAAAAAAAATTAAAAAAAAAAGAAGACAATTCATGGAAATATCCTAGACCTGAATGACAATTTCCAGACCGAGTGGGTCCTCTGTGTTTCCTGTACATGGGAGAAAAGCCCACACCAACTCAAGTCACTGGGAATTTCAGAATACTGGAGCCAACGAGAAGAGCCTACAAGTTTCCAGAAAGAAAAACTCAAGTTACAAAAAAAAAAAAATCGGGAAACAGAAAGGCTTTGGACGTCTCAGTAACAACAGTGAACGCTAAAATGCACCCAAGTGCTGCTTTCCCAATTCCAAGGAAAAATGACACCAGCCTATAGTTCAAGTCCATGTAAACACTCCATCAGGTGTGAGGGGAGAATAAAGACATTATCACCTGTGTGAGGTGTATGTACAGGAGCAAGACATTTACCTCCGTGAACCTTTCAGCAAGAAGCTACTAGGGGATGTGCTCCACCAAAACAAGGGAGTTCACGGACAGAAATTTAGCCCAGAAAATGGAACGTACAGGGGACACCCGGGTGGCTCAGTTGGTTGAGCATCTAACTTCGGCTCATGATCTCATGGTTCGTGAGTTCGAGCCCCGCCTTGGGCTCTCTGCTGTCAGCACAGTCTCCTTCGGATCCTCTGTCCCCATCTCTGTCTCTGCCCCTCCCCAGCTCCTTCTCTCTCTCAAAATAAATAAGCTCAAAACAAAAGAAAATGCAATGTACAGAAAACATCTCACTTCTGAAAGCCTCAGGGGGAGATTTTTAGGTGATTGGCAGAGGTTTAGTGCCAACTTAATGATGAGTACGTAGAAAAATAATTAAAAGCAGTGATCACACCCAGGAAAGACAAAAACAAAAAAAATGTGCAGAAAGGGAAAAGTAACCATAATCTATTCCCTGGCTCAGCTCTGAGGAGCATCTGGAGTCGTAACAACATACACACTAAATACTGATCCAACCGAAGTACTTGTATACCTGCAGTGGGAGGGCAGGGGGACAGGAGTGAGGTGGGGGATGGATGTGGGGGAGGGAAGAGCTAAGCCTCTTCTCTAAGAGGAGGTCAAAGGCTGAGGCATCCAGTAGGGGCCATACAAAGCACTCTCCAGAGATACGGAGGCAAGAGCCAAGAGTCAGCTAAGAGCTGCAAATGTTTGCTTCCAGAGAAGGGAAATGAGGGTAACCCTTGTAGGGTAACTTGACTCTTGGCATGCATAAATAATTTTGATTTAAAAACTAAAAAAAAAAAACCCCAAAAACTTGTAAAATAAAAAAATACACTCCCATTCCTGCCCCTCCCCACTGCGACTCTGGTAATTTCTCGAAAGTCTGGTTAAGTATGAGGACTCTTCGTCTGCCGAAAGCCTTGGGAGTGGGTTCTTTGCAAGGTATTCGAGTGGAAATAACCACAATAAGCAGGCATCAGAAAGGTTCCAAAACACTGGGGACAGACAGAAACTGGCACGGAGCTTGAACGTTAGGAGTCACGCCTACAGTGCCTCCTGCTACCTCGGGCAGGTTTGCTAACCTCTCTGGGCTTAGCAGAGCTGCATTAGCAGAGCTGATGCTGGAGGGAAATGCAGAAGAGGCCACGCTGTGCGCACCCCACCTTCCGTCAGGAACCCTGGAGGGGGAGGTGGGAAGAGGCCCCCAATAGAGGCGTGTGATGGCCCATCTGGTGTGTAAGCCTTCATCCTACTGGCTCTGAGACCCCGGGATCTCCCCCAGGTCCTTCCCCCGCCCCCCCACCATCCTGGCCCCGGAAACCAAAAACCCGGGTCACACTGTGCCACTACTCATCCAAGTTTACAGAAACCAAGATCATTATTTACAAGAACAGAAACATTGAGCTAATTCGCTTTTAAATACACCAAAGAAAGCCGCAAAGAGAAAACAGAAACTTCGGAGTGGAAAAGGGCCACCGTGTCCCTGTCCTCAGGCTCCCCCCTCCCCGGCCCGCGGTCCTCTGCTGCCCAGGCAACCCTCTCGGCCTCGTTCTGCTGTTGACGGGCAGACCCTTCCCAATATTAACCACTCCACTTTTTCCACCAGGGAATCCAACTTAAGAAAACAGAACTTTCTTCCCAGACCACTCAAGGCCCTGAGCCACGTTATAGTTGTACCCAGAGCTCCCTGGGGCCCAATTCTCACAGCCTTTTCCAGAGATGTGTTCTGGGCAGTGTGAGTCACACAACTCCCATCCTTGGGCCCGCAGAGGACACAGGGACACTCGGGCCCTCACCCCCCAGCAAACCTCTCCTTGCTCATTTCGGGAAGCAAGCCTCCCTCTGCGACCAAGACTGGAAAGACACGGAGGGAAATTTAGTCCTAAATCCCCCGAAGCTAGTCTGAGGACCAGTGATAATTGGTGACGAAGTGCCTAATGACCGGTAGCAAAAGTAGAAAAAGAAGCACAAAAAAGAGATGTGTATGGGAAGAACTGTTCTTGCCTCTGGGATTAGATCCTTCTTATATTTTTGCCCTAAAAGGAACATTTTTAAAAAATGAAATGATGGTGATTGTGGATCCCATCGTTCGGAAATGTCCTTACTTGGCAAAATTGGCAAGTTGGTATCTCTGGCTAGTCCTTTCTCAGAAAAAGAAAAAAAAAATTTTTTTTTTTTTTTGGAAATGTTATGGGACGCTGAGCATCCAAAGTCTGGGACCTAGTGTGGAGGCGGACACAGAAGAGAGCAAGAATGAGTGCCAGGGTCAGAGCCACAGGCTTGGGCGGTGAGGAGGGCACAGGCACAAAGCTCAGTCTTCTGTGGGTACCTAAGTGTGTGCTAGAATACCCCCCTAAAGGCTTGTCTGGCCCCACTTCACGCCCTTCAGTGACAGGGAGCTGTGCCCACTGCGTGCAGCTCTACTGGGTGGCTCAGTCAGTTAAGTGTCCGACTTCGGCTCAGGTCATGATCTCAAGATTCATGGGTTCGAGCCCCGCATCGGGCTCTGCGCTGACAGCTCAGAGCCTGGAGCCTGCTTCGGATTCTGTATCTCCCTCTCTCTCTGCCCCTCCCCCACTCATGCTCTGTTTCTCTGTCTCAATAATAAATAAAAACATAAAAAACACTTTTTTTAGAAAGCGCTTCCTTGTACCATCGAGAAATCTGTGTCCTTGGACGCAGGTCTACACCTAGAGCCTGGCCTCTCACCTGCACTGGAAAACGGGCTCTCCACACGGCACCCCTCCTGCCCAGTCTTCTTTGCTTGGGGTCCGTTTACTTCCTCCCACCCTGAATCATTCCTCTTGTGAAGTGACTTGCCTCAGATCGCTTGACTAGCAAGTGAGTGCTAACCCAGCAGCAGCGGCTGAGTGTCCTAAATGTGTGAGATGGTTCTTGCTGTTCAGAACCAGTTGGAAAAGGAACAAAGAAACCAAAATGGGGGGGGTGGGGAGGGAACATGCAAAAAAGTCCATGGGATCCCAGTAAACACATATCTGCTTGGAAAAAAATATGGAAGGAGATAAGGCAAAATGGTCACGACCATCATCCCTTGAGGTGGGCTACCCTGGCAGTTCTTATTGTAGTTTCGCTTTTCTGTTTTCCGGTTGTTCTCCAACGGTCTGGTTTTCATTTGTACAATGGAGTAAAATGGTGGCCATTTAGAGGGATGAAATAAGTAAAATTAAAGAAGTCTTGTCCCAAGACCCCGTCTCAGTTCCCAGCCACTGTCCATGAAGGGCCTGGGGGTCTGGTGCTCCAGGGGTGGCCTGGGCTGGTGCTCCCTGTGGCCAGGGGCTGCCCGCACACCCTCCCACAGCCCTCCCACCACCACGGGACACAGACCCCAGGCCACCCTTCTTCCCTCCTATGTTCTTCTCAAGCCTTGCCGCCTACCCCCTCCCCACCGGCCCCGCACCTGCTCCCTGTCCCCAAAATGGAAGAGAGTAGTGGACAGGGAGAGAAATGGGGGGTGTGGGGACTGTGGCTTGTCCCTGCACTTGTTACGCAGCACAGGGCAGATGCATTGTTTTGCAGACAAGGATTCATGCTTAGAGGGGGATGGCACGGGTTGGAGCTGGGTCCTGACCCGGCCCTCTGATGCTAGTACGGCGCGTGCTCCTCTGGGGCTCAGGACAGAGCCCCCAGGCCCAACTAGGGTGTTCTGGGGCCATGCGGAGTGCCAGCCCATGCGTCTCTCACCCATCACCCTCTATGCCGGCCCTCCAGGGGCCCCTGGGTGCTCCTCCTGGGCCCCCAGGATGCCTTGCAGACCCAGCACTCAGTCAGCACTGAGCCAAGCCCTGATCAGAGGTGGAGTCCCTGCTTCGAAGCGGGGTCAGAGCCTGCCAGGCTCTGCGGTCACGTGGCCTGAGCAAGGTGTCTCCCTCTTGGGGCTTCAGTTTTCTGCGGGGAAAAGCCAGGGCAGAGAGCACTTGGCAGTGATTCCCCGCCGTGGTCTCTGACGGTCTTTCCAGGCTTCACATTCTGATATTCTGTAACTGCCCAGTGACGCTGTCCCCCATCTGGGAGCGGAGGGCACACGTTTCCCATTCACTCCCACTGCCCGAGTGGAGAGTCTAGTTCCGAGACACACCCCAGCCAGCGCGTGCCTGGGTGTTTGAGCACATGCATGTGTGCGCGCGTGTGCATGGGGGTTGGGGAGTTGGAGGTGTGTGCGTGGAGGGGGGGGGAGTGTGCAAGTAGCGGGTACCAGAAGGACAGGCTCCCCATCTGCCTGTGCCAGACACACCCTCCAACTATTTCACCTTCTTGAGAATTTCGCTCCTTTCTTCTCCAAGACCCCGGCTCCAGCTCCCCCTTCCTACTCCCCCTCCACACCCCTTCTCATTCCTTTGTTTTCTCTGTTCCTGCCTCCACATCAAGCCCCAGCTCTGTGTTCTCTCTTGGTCTCTGCCCAAAACAAGGTCCCTCACTTCGGAGAAGCTGCAGAGTCCTAGATGAATGTGTGTCCCTTCCACCTGTTCAGTCTCCTCCTTAGGACCCCACCCGAGTCCCTAGCCCTCTTCCGAGAGGTGCCCACGGCTCTCAGAGCCCATCTTGTTCCAGACGGAAGAGAAGATGGGCTCTTATTGCACAATGACGAATTCAAACCATTATTCTGCCGGGATCCGAATGAAACATCGGAGAGCCTGACAACGCCATGATTTGTTAACCTGACATTGCCTCTCTACACACAGCACAACTTTTAATTAAAAATCTTGGAAGTGATTGGGGAGCCCTTTTATTGTGCCACTCTGGGCTCTTCCAGGTGCTTGCGGGGGGTGGGGGGGGGCGGAGGGCAGAGCCTTTTCACAGCAGGAACAAAAAACTCAAGGATGGTCCTTAAAAGATTGGTGGTGGGCAGTGGTAGTGGGCGGCACTGACAGCTCGTGTAAGCACTGCCTGGGGGGGTGCAGCGAGCCTGAGGGAGCACATGCAAACAACTCCCAGCCACGCCCACCACTTCACCCATTTCACATGTGGGGAGACTGAGGCACAGGAAGTGGTTTGTACAAGGACTCTGCTATAGCAAGGGCAGGGTGTGTGTGTGTGTGTGTGTGTGTGTGTGTGGGTGGGTGTGTGGGTGTGTGTGTGTGCGCACGCACACGCGCGCATACATTGGGTGTGTAGGTTATAAGATTTGGCCCAGGAAACTGGGAAATCGAGGAGAAGATCTGAACATTTGGTCCACCTCTCTTATCTATCAGGCTGTAGGTCAGGGAGGATCAGCTAAATTCAGGGGGAGAGGATAAAGGGACCTGGAACAGAAATGCACGCGTCCTTCTTTCCTGTAGTCACACCTGGAGATGGAAGGAGGCAGGTTGGGACAACAGTCCCAGGCTCCAAGTCTTGCTCCTGCCTTCTCAAGGAAGAAACTGAGAAGGTTCTCAGTCGTTCTAGAAAAGCCCTAGGCCAGTGAGGCAGCCTGAGCAGAAGAGAAGGGGTGAGGAGGGGGCAGGGAGGATGACCTGGGGAGGCACCCTGGTTTCTCCAAGGCCCGAATGATTCTGCAGAGGATCCCCGACCTTCCAGCTTATCTAGTTTGGGGCATAAAAGAGAGGAGAGAGAGAGCCGGCTGGTGCAGGTTGAAGAGGTGGGGGTGGGGGTCAGGTAAATGGTCAGCAGGAAGCCGGGGGGCAGGGACGGTGTTTAGGTGTTTAAGCTGAGGCTCAAAAAGGAACCACAGGCAGGCTCTGGAAGGTCAGTCAGCAGGGCCGGGGGCCTCGGCTGGGCCTGCCACCTTCACCGATGAGACCTGGACCAAGTCGCATTGCCCCAGTGCCCCTCTGCCCCTCACTGAGAAATGGTGACTGTTGTCCTGCCTGTCCTGCCTACAGGACTGACACAAGGATAGAGTGAGGCCAGATTCACACGAAACGTGCTGGGGGGTGGTGGGGCACCTAGGGGGCTCAGTCGGCTAAGCACTGACTTCAGCTCCGGTGCTGATCTCACCATTCATGGGTTCGAACCCCGAGTCAGGCTCTATGCTGACAGCTCAGAGCCTGGAGCCTGTCTTTGGATTCGGTGTCTCCCCCTCTCTCTGCCCCTCCCCCACTCGCGCTCTGTCTCTCCCTCTCTCTCACAATAAGTAAACATTTAAAAAAAGGTAAAAGAAAAGTGCTGGGGAAGCATGCCCTGCTGGGCCCCGTGCCCGGAGGTCCACAAGCCCCTCACAGAGGGGCTACCGCCAGACAGCCCCGCGGTCAGCGTGCCCTCCCCTCCCCCAGTGTCCTGGACCCCTCCCTGGCCCCCAGTGGCACACCTCACCCTGACCCCATGCGGCACTCACCCTCAGGGCCGGCAGGGAGCTGACCTGGTCTGTGGTCAGTGTCGCCTCCTTGTAGTGCTTCCCAGGGGGACAGAGCTTCAGGAAGGTGTCATGGATGCTAAGAAGAAAGCACGGTGAGCTGCCGACCATGTGTCTCTCCCCCTCGGGGAGGAAGGGGGCTTACAACTGAGTGACACAGTCAAGGCAGTTAGACCTTTCATTCCACCCTTCTAGAAACATCCTTGAGGACTCCAGCGTGCCCTGCCCACAGCAGGGGGTGCAAAGATGAGCCGAGCCTGAGGAAGGGGGACGTGAGGGTGCTCCCTACCACGGAACATACGTCACAAGCGTGTGGGTTATAGAATGTCAGAGTTGGGGGGGACCTCTGCGGTCACTCGGTCCAGCTCCTGGCTTATAGCCCGAGAAGCCGGCAGGGCCTTGGGGCAGCCAGCGTGCTGCCCCACGCCACCTGCCGAGCCCCGGCCTTGGCCCTGAGAAAAGAGGTCACACGGCGGGTGTGGCTGAGCCGAGACGAGAGCCCAGCTGCCCGCAGCCACCCTGAGCCCACAGGCCGGCTCCGCAGACCACAGGACGATCCCTCGTCACCTCCCCGCAATCAGTGTCTCTGTCGAGGGCCCACACTTGCTTGCGGGGGGCAGGCAGAGGGCGAGGGGGCTGTGTGACCTTTGAGGGCGAGAGGCCGGGGAGCCCCAGGCCAAGAGAGCACGAGCCCTCATCCTCCGGCCCTCCTACCCCATCCTGGTCACAGCTTTTGGGTCTGTTAGGACCGGTGACCAAGACAGTGGAGAGGAGACATGGTGGCCCAAGACACTGGAGGCCCACACCCCAGGCCCTGCAACTCCAGGCCACTCCCGCGCCGTGTGACCTCACCTCACCCCTGAGCCTTCGTTTCATCATCGGGAAAATGGGCAATAATGGTATCTCTCCTGGAGGGCTGTGAGGAGGGGGCAGGGCCTCCGTGTGACTGCGTGTGCACGTGTGCGAGTGAGTGTGCGTGTGTGAGGGGTGGGGGGTAAACACAGGCTGCTGCAAAACAGTCTCTGGAGCCAGACAGACATGAGTTCAAGTCCTGACTCTGCCCTCTGGCAGCCCTGAGACGTTGAGCAGGGTTCTGACGCCACCTGAGCCCGTCTCCTCATGGTCGTGGTGGGAACAATCTCCCCTCACAAACAGGAGTAAACAGGAGGAGGCGTATAAAGGTCAGCACGGTGCTTGGCACTGCGAAGGCCCTCAGGGGACCCTGAACCTCTCCCCGTCCCTGTCCGTGTTCCTACCCTGCAGCTCAGAGGCGCGGTCCCCTGACTCCCAGAGCCCGGACCTAGACCATGATGGTGGGTGCCTTCTACCCTGACCTGGGTCCCCGGGCCTGCCCTTCCTTCTTCCCCTAGGATCCTTCAGGCTCCAAAACCACCCTGTCTCCAATGGTCCTTTCCTTCTCTCCTGCCCACCCTCCAGCTTCTCGTCTCTGCCCGGTGGTTGGAGGCGAGCATCCAGCCAAGTTAATTCATCCTCAGGGAGGAGTGACTAACAGCCCCTCACTGTCACCTGCAGGGTGTGTGGTTTGTCAACCCAACTGAACCTCTGAGGGCTGGAACTGAGGGAAACGTGACCGAGTGAAGCATTCAGAGGGCGATTTTGCAGGTGAAGATTTGGAGGCAGAGAAGGAGGCCCTTGCAGGGCCCTGATTATGGTAAATGGAGGCCCAGCACCAGTCGTCAGGAGAACTGAGAGCCAGGATCTGCTCCCCGTCTGGCCTCTCATGTTTTCACAGCTCACCGACTGGGAAAACGTCCTTTAGATCCCGGCCGTGGGAGAGTAGAAGGAACATCAGCTGTGTCTGTGCTCTTGCTCTGTTTTCCCACCGGCTGCCCAGACGCGGCTCTGATCTCTATGGTGCCTCCCACCGCCCTTGCCCTCTGGCTTCCAGATGCTTCCTGATGGCGTTGGCCCAAGGGAGGCACCCTTGGGAGACTGGAGGTGGTGAGAGGGCCTGGTGGGGTATGTGCCCCTCCCCCTTCCAGCCTTGGCAAGCTCGAGCGGGATCTGTGGGATCCCTCCAACTTTCACTCAGCTCCGGCTCTTGACTGGGCACCTCGGGCCTTGGGGGCAGTGATCGCTAGTCCCTGGAAGTTTTCCTTCAGCCTCTGTGAGCAGCCCCTTCCCTACAAAGTCCCTCCAAAGACCCCAGCTGAGTGCGCAGCCTGTTTCCCACTTCCTGCTGAAACGCTGCCAGATCAGTCCAGTGGGACCCGTTTGGACCCCGATCCCTCTCCCTCTAGCTGTGTGATCCGAAGCGAGTTGTTCGACCTCTCTGAGCAGAGAGACCTAGGCTCCAATCCTGACTCTGCCTGATGGGGAGCTAATCCCCCTCACTGGCTCTGTGCTGACTCATGAGAAGGGCCTGGAAACAGGAACCAGAATGGTACATAGCTATTCGTGAAGAACAGACTCCATCAGCCTTGTGAGGGGCTGTGAACTTGTCACCAGACACTGCCCTGACAAGTTGGGGAGGGAGTCGAAAAGCGGGGTAGGGGATAGGTGCTGGGAAACGTTCTCCAGGAAAGCACGGGGGACACTGAGGGGCACTGAGGAGGAAAGGAAGGCCATCATCCCTGGAGGGTCCAGTGGCCCACGAGGGGAGGGGATGGTGGGAGGGGGTGGGCGGTGGGACCTGTCACTGTCACTGTTAGAACTCTGGCCTGAGGTGAGAGCAAGCAGACTGACTTTCAGTAAGTTGTACTAATTTTTAAAAATTCTCTGAGCCCCCCGGGGTGCCTGGGTGGCTTCGTGGGTTAAGCCTCTGATCCAGCTCAGGTCATGATCTCACAGTTCTGGGTTCAAGCCCTGCGTCAGGCTCTGCACTGACAGCTCAGAGCCTGGAGCCTGCTTCAGATTCTGTTTCCCTCTCTCTCTGCCCCTCCCCCGCTTATGCTCGATCTCTCAAAAATAAATAAATAAGTAAGTAAATAAATAAATAAGGAATTCTCTGAGGACCTGAGTCATTACGCCTGAAGCGCAGGGTGCACCATTCCCCCCACGGCACCGTGGCTCCTGCCAGGAGTCGTCCCCACATGCTGCCAACTCTCATGGACATTTTGCATGTAACCTGCATAACCGTCTTGTAAATAAGGAGGCATTATCTCTATTTGACAGGTGAAACTGAGGCTCAGCGAGGTGAAACCACTTGCTTAGGGTCACACAGTGGTGCATGTTAGCCCGGGGCTGCAGGCACCTAGCTCTTTTCCCCAGAGCCCAGAGAAGGAAGGTGCCGTCGCCACCCCCCTTCTCATTTACCAAGTCTGTGTGCTGGGTGCACTCAAGCACATTTTCTCATCTAGTCTTTCCAACATTCCTGTGGGAGAGGCATCCGGGTGATCATTTCTAAAGAAGAGTAAACTGAGGCTCAGGGTGTTTAAGGGCTGTGCCCATGGTCACACAGCTTGAGAGAGAGAGAGTGGGGCCCGAACCCCACAGCAGACTCTTCAGGTTGTGCGGCCCACCCCTAAAGGATCCACCCCTCCCCAGGTGTGAGTCCCTCAGCCCCGCCCCCCCACCCCAGAGCTTTCTGGGGAAGGGTGCCATGGGGAGGGCTTTGCCCGGATTTCATGCCTTCCCGGGCCACCGAGTGGGTGGGCCGCCCGCAGATGAATCGTGGCTGCATCTCAGCTGCCACAAAATGTTCTCCTCCTCCAAATATGGATCAGCCGGCTCTAAATGGAACTCTGAATTAATCACTAATGGACTCAAGAGTCAAAGCCATTTGAAAAGCTCACACATTCAGCCTGCCAGAAATCAAGGAGCCCATGCGGCGGCCCCTCCCAGACAAGGGGAGGGGCCGTCTGCGGGCTCAGAGGGAGACCAGCCCCGCAGCTCACACTCTGTGGGATCTTGGACCCCTCTTGTGCCTCAGTTTCCCCTCTGTCAAATGAGAGACTCGACGACCGCTCCCCCCCAGCGCCCTCCAGTTCAGGCATCCTATGGGTGTTTCTGTACCTTCCTCTGCACCCTTGCCTCTGAGGCTCTATTTAGTGTTCAACTGGGTCTCACATTAGAAACATGGGGAGACTCCGTTAAAGGACCTGAGCCCACCCCTAGAGACTCATTTGAGGCCAGGAAGGGGGCAGGAGCTCTACATCCCGTGAGCTCCCATGTTCCTATTGCCTGGCAATACTGAGAACACAGTTCGGGTGCCAGTCTCCAAATCTACTCTTTTCCTCTGGGCTCAGCTCCCTGGGCTTCGGGGTCAATAGTCCTTTGCCCTACAACACAGCCTGCAGGTATTTTATAAATAGCCCTGTCTTTAGCCAGAAAAGGTGGCTTTTATGGTCTGCTCCTTTCAAGCTGTGTGGCTTGGGCAGATCGCTTCATTTCTCTGAGCCAGTTTCTTCATTGCCAAAAAAAAAAAAAAAGAGGTAAGAATGGCATGAAAATAACAGCTACCACATAGTCAACACTGACCCACGTGTCAGGTGCTGCTCTAACCCCTCACATGCATTCAATCATTTAATTGTCCTAATAACGACCACGCGAGGTTGAGTGCTTTATATCATGCTTTTTATAAGCATGGGAATAGATGCAGCAAAGGCTGAGCAAAGGTACGAAATTCACCCAGGGTCATAGAGCTAGAAGAGGCAGAGCTGAGTCTCGAACTCAGGCCTCTGGCTTCGAGGAAGCAAGCTTGTAACCACTCTGCCTGCTGACCTTCTGGGGCTCCAAGAGGACCAGCACTGATGGCCAGGGCAGGGCCTGGAGGCTGGACAGTGTTGGGACCTCGGGGTGCTAAGAGGAAAGAGTGGCCTCAGGGCCAGGGACAAAGCATCAGGCTCCCAGAGCAGACCTACGGGCAGCCCGAGATCATGACAGGAGAGGTCACTGAGTGACACAGAGTAGTCCAAATTGGAGGCAGGCCAACCTGGGCTCCCACCGTACATGTCAAAAGGAAGCCACATGGGCCCTGTTTGGGTCCGGCCCCAGAGGCAGATTCGCAGCCACGGCTGCAGATAAGAACCCAGAAGGACCTGTGCACAGAGCCCAGAGAGACATCTGGAAGGTGGGGGCTTCTCAGGGAGCAATCAATCAGAAGTCAGGGAGGGCTGACCTGGAACTGAGGCTGAAAGGGCCTTTGCTCTTTAAAAGATCAACAAGATGAGAAAGAAAATCCCCACAGGCTTGAAATTTAGGGTGGACACACCCCTTCTTGGAGAGCCTCTCTGAGGCAGCCCGGGGACGGGGACGGGGAAGGAGCTGGCTGGAGGACCAGAGCCGGTCACATGTGGTCTGTCCCTCCCAGGGGGCATCCTCTGCAGATCTGGTGACCAGGCCTTTATGTCCTACGCAAGTCACAGATAAGAGGGTGGGAACATACTAGATAAGGCAGAGCTGCCCTCCTCTGGAGGTGACTCCTGTCTGTTGGTGTCTTGGATGCTTTTTTCAAATGGACTGATCTATCCAACTGCATTGCCATCCAGGCCGCATTTCTTTGTCACGTGAATAAGAAAATCACAACACGTCTCCACGGGCCACATCGGAAAACTGTCTAAAAGTGACTGGGGCTTAGTCTAGCAGACAAGGCGCCCGCACTAACACTGACGCAGTCAGTCCTCCGGGTCCCCTCCAACAAGCTAACCTATGACCAGCGCGTGTGCGCTCGTGTGTGTCCTTCCAGAGAGCTTCCCTTGGCGTGGTGTGTATGTGCGTGGAGAACCTTTCGTTTTACAAAAACGGAAGCGTCCTCTATATAGCAGTCTAGTTTACCCGAGCAACACAGTTTGCTTGTGAGTTTGAATGGAACATGTCCTCCAGAAGCTTCCGCAGACAGCATGCATAAGAGGCAATTTTTAAAAATCTTTTTTTGCCTGTCAAAAGATAGTTACTTCACCTTCACTCTTGATTAATAGACTAGCTATGACTTAATTCTAGACTGGAATTTTTTCCTTATAATTTTGAAGGTCTTGGGATGCCTGGGGAGCTCAGTTGGTTAAGTATCCGACTCTTGACTTCAGCTCAGGTCATGATCTCAAGGTTTGTGAGTTCGAGCCCCATATCGGGCTCTGCGCTGACACTGAGTCAGTCCTGACCTTCTCGGGATTCTCTCTCTTCCTCTCTCTCTGCCCCTCCCCTACTGGTGCGCTCTCTCTCTTGCGCATGCTCTCTCTCTCTCTCTCTCTCAATAAATAAATTAGAAAACTTAACAAATAATAATAATTTTGAAGGTCTTTAGCCGCTGTCTTCCAACCTTTGGACTTTCCAAGTCCCAAACCACTCTGAATCCTGGTCCTCTGTAGGTCTTTTGTTTTTGTTTTTTTTTCTCCATGGAAGTTTTTAGGCTCTTCTCATTATCTCTGGTGTTCTGCAGTGTTATGATGATATGATTTAACGTAGGCTTAAAATTTTTCTCTTCAAATATCTAGCGTCCCTCTGCTTCCCATTCATACCTAACAAGTGGGGCTCAAAAATGCTGACCCGGAGCTCATCCCTGCTTATCGCTAGGCCTGGCGGCCCTGAGGCAGGAGCCTGTGTGCTCGGCTCTGTCTGGAGGGTAAGCGCCTACCTTCTGCTGGGCTGGGGAAGCAGTGCTGAGCCGATAGCAGAGCAAGAAGAGGAGTCACCTTTCTGGGCCTGGACGGAGAACTCGCAAACCGTGCCAGCCACCCCCTCTGCAATCCGATGAGGAGGGCATCTGCGGCCCCTCCACTCTGCATGATGCTTGTCTTTGGCCCGGAGCCTTCCCTGGTGGACAGCACCCTGCATGACAACAGGGACTGTGGGCTGCTCCCCAATATGTCTGGCACGTGCCAGGCCCTGACGAGAGGCTTGGAGAGGGAGCCTGGGCCTAGAGTGTTTCAGTCATGAATCCAAGTTTATCTAGCCAGGCTTCAGCCCTGTTTCCTAAGGCCTTTCTTCCTTCCCCCCATTACCCCGAGGAGGCCCTGTCCACATCCGTGATTATGTGAAGAAATCCTGCGTCGGATCCCATAGTGGCCTAAGGCCTGAGGTTTCACTGACAATGAAGAGAGCACTGGCATGAGGGCACTGGCAATCATGGTGTCAGACTCTGCTGACTGGGGTCTGTCTCTGCCGCCCCTGCTTCAGCCTCATCTCCGGGGCTCCGCAGCGCTGACCCGCAGGGAACCACACGCAGGGACCAGCACGGGGCCTCAGCTCAAGAGGAGGAAAGGGGCCCCTTTACTCACCACAGGATTTCATGCCTGGTCAGGAAGGTCAGGGCCTACAACAGACCACAGACAGGTGACCTGCCCACTCCGTCCAGCCCTACCCTGGCCCTCGGGGGAATGGAGAGCTTCAGGGACTGGGAAGGAGAAACCTATTTTCTCATCCCATAGCTGGTGAAATGGAGGCACCCCAGCCCTCGGCAGTGGGGGCCCCCAGTGGTGGCAGGGGAGCAAATGGTGCCTCTTCCTCCTCCCCAGGCTCTGACCGCATGGAGAGAGGATTGAAGTCAAGACTAAAACCCAGGGCTCTGGAGCGGGAGACAGTGGGGGAGGGAGCCCTCAGACTGGTCAGGGCTCATGTGAATACAGGTTCAACAGGCACCACTGCCCTGCCTGGGAAACTCTCCACCTGCTCCCCGCTCTTCCAAGAATCTCCTGGCTGCTCTACCCACCTGGTATTCTTCCAAGTCCTCCCAGTGCATCTGGTGCCTCAAACATTGCCCCATGCCAACCCCACCCTTCTCTCTGTAGAATCACAGTCCCAAGGGCCCAGCAGGTAATGTGACCAGGTGATCCGGTTGCCATGGTGACCTACGTTCCACCTTCTGCCCATTCTACTTGACTGAGCCTCTGAGTGGGCCAAGAAACAGATTCTTTTGGTTCTCAAGACTAACAGGCATCATTCCCCTCAGGCACAAACAATAAGGAGAAAGGCAAACCCACAAGCAGGGTTGAGAGCCATCCTGTTGGCTCAGGACTCACACTGGCTGGGTTCAAATCCCAGCTCTGCCACATGCTAACTAGACCTGTGACCTTGGGCAAGTTACTCAGCCTCTCTGGATCTTACTTTCCTCATCTGTAAAATGAAGGTGATAAATGGGCGATTGTGAGGATGACTGGCGTTTTTAATACAGATAACAGTGTTGGCACATTATAGGTGCTCAGTGATGTCAGTTATTAGAACCACATCCCAAGTACGGTGCCAAGTGTGGGGACATAGTGACGAATAAACATAGACCCCGACCTCAAGAAATGACTGAAAGAGTCCAGAAAAGGGCATTCCACCCCATCAGCCGGGGTCCCGTCAGGAATAGAGGGCACACTCAAATCAGAATAACTTGAAGAGGAAATTAAAAATAGAATTACCCTACGATCCAGCAATAGCTCTACTAGGAATTTACCCAGAGGGTACAGGAGTGCTGATTTGTAGGAACACATGTACCCCCATGTTTATAGCAGCGCTTTCAACAATAGCCAAATTATGGAAAGAACCCAAGTGTCCCATCAACTGATGAATGGATCAAGAAGATGTGGTTTATATACACAATGGAATACTACGTAGCAATGAGAAAGAATGAAATCCTGCCATTTGCAACAACGTGGATGGAACTGGAGGGTATTATGCTAAGTGAAATAAATGGGTCAGAGAAAGACCGATATCAAATGATTTCACTCATATGTGGAACTTGAGAGACTTAACAGAAGACCATGGGGGGAGGGAAGGGGGAAAATAGTTTCAAACAGAGAGGGAAGCAAACCATAACAGACTCTTAAATAGAGAGAACAGGGGCGCCTGGGTGGCTCAGTTGGTTAAGCGTCCGACTTCAGCTCAGGTCATAACCTTGCAGTTTGTGAGTTCAAGCCCCACGTTGGGCTCTGTGCTAACAGCTCGGAGCCTGGAGCCTGCTTCAGATTCTGTGTCTCCCCCTCTCTCTGCCCCTGCCCTGCTTACTCTCTGTGTCTCTCTGTCTCTCAATAATAAATAAATGTTGGGAAAAAAACTTAAAAAAAAACCACTGGTGAGAACAATCATTTAAAACAAAATACAGAGAACAAACTGAGGGTTGATGGGGGGCGTGGGGGAGAGGGGAAATGGGTGATGGGCATTGAGGAGGGCACTTGTTGGGATGGGCACTGGGTATGCTATGTCAGCGGTGAGCCATGGGAATCTACCCCCAAAGCCAAGAGTATACGGTAATACTGTATGTTAGCTAACCTGACAATAAATTATGTGTTAAACAAAGCATAACTTAAAGCAGGTCTAACAAGGGGACTCCCCACAATGGCAAGTTCAGGGTGTAGGGAAACCACCCAGGATAGCACAGATCCCCCTGGGCTAGTAATCACAGGGCAGTTATCAGCCCTGCACATGGAATAAGTAGCCCAGCATCACTCTCTCCTCTTCCTCTGCTCTCCCGTGAGGATGACGAACAGGGTAGAGAGTGAATCTGGAAAAATGGAGAAGTCCAGCACAAGCCATCAATGCTACGGGCCAGGAGGGTCCTTGTTCCCTGCCCTGCCTCCGGGATGGTCTGCACGTCCGCCTTCACTGCCAGTGTCGGTCCTGGTTCAAGCCCATGTCTTTCCACACGCCCTCCTAGGTGAACATCCCAGGGGCTTTGTGACGGAACTAAATTATATCTCTGGAAATACAGCTGCTCATTTTTCTTTGTCTGTCCTCCTCAGAGACAGAACCCGGTGAGAGAAACCCAGGAGCCTCCGTCCTTGATCTACTTGGGGACACAAGTGGAGTAGCCACAGTGTGCCAAGTACTTGGCTTGACCCTGGGAGAGATGAGTGAATGGGTTCAGCCCTCAAGAAGCAGATCTTGCCACATACACACACACACACACACACACACACACACACACACACACACCAAGGGACATCAAGTGGATTCCACCAGAGAGGTAATAGTGCAGAATTATGGGTATTTAGCACGGCTGGGGGGGAAGGAGTCAGGAATAGAGGGCACACTCAAATCAGAATAACTTGAAGAGGAAATTAAAAATAGAATTACCCTACACCTTCATGTAGGTGGTAGCATTTACGTGGTTGTTACAATGTCATGGTTGAGAACCTAAGCCGGCAGCGTCACCTTGGGCAAGTCGTGAAACTATATTCTAAACTTCAGTTCCCTCCCTCATCTGTAAAATGGGAACAATAAATCCCCACGTTAGAGGATTATTGCAAGAATACAGTTAAATTGTAGCTATCTACAACTTTTATTTAGCCGGGCACTTGGCACATTTGAGCGTTCAGTAAAGAGTAAGTGACGTTATTACTTTTAAAAGTTGGGCCTGGGGAAGAAGGGTGGGATTTTTGAGCAGGCAGCATCAGTACTTGAACCCCATCCTCTGATAAGCCCTTCGAGCCCCTACTACCTTTGAGCAGCTTCTCTCTGCTGGGTGTGTCTGGGAGGCTAGCAGGGGATGAGATGGGTCCTTTTGCTCTGGGGAAGGCAGACACAGGGGCAGCGCGGTGATGCTGTGGGGTCACTCAGCTGGCCAGTGAGCAACTGAGGATCCGAGGATCCGAAGCCTGCCTTGCGCTTGCCGGCCTGGGGATTCCCACAGTGCGGGGAGGGAGGCCGGGGAGCTGTGGGATCGCACGCTGAAAGGCTGCTTCGTTCTCAAGCCTTGCACAGTCCCCCTGTTGCAGCAAGGTGCCAATAGCAGTGTGGCACTGGCTGGCATGTCCTTTAACACCCGGTTGACAAACACTAAAAGAAGAAAAACAAACTAGAGAATAACCCTGCAGCTTAGATTAGCTGTTTATTCAACAACTATTTAGTGAGTGAGGCAGTAGAAACAAGGACTAAGACCAGCCCCTGCCTGCACAGAGCCAGACACACATGGGGAAAACGACATCGGTTAGATAGTGATAAGCACTGTCGAAGAAAGCAAGCCAGGAGGGAGAGGGGTGGGCTTAGAGAGGCCCCCACCCCCTGGAGGCACCCTTTAGGCAGAGGCCTGAGTGACAGGGAGAGGTGAGCCAGTAAGGAGCAGTTTTCCAGGTCTAGGAGACGATGGCCTCCAGCTAGAATGAAATTCCACTTTGGGTTTTGTTCTATTTGTTTTTATGGTACATTCCAGCTGGAAAATGAAGCAGGTTTGCCATTTATAACGGTGATCTCAAGTTTCCTTTATAAAGATATTTAATTAAAAGAAATAGGAGCCCCTTTAAAGAGAAATATTAAATAGATAATCATACAGGTGGTAAAAGAACATGGGTCTTTCTGTCTCTGTCTCCATCTCTCTCACACACACAAACACACACATGCACCCACACACACAAGTAACCAATGCTTGGAAACTCTTCCACCCTCCTTCCAATTTCCTTTCCTTTTCATTCCCCACCTGGCCCCTAAAACCCTGCTCACCTCAACCCCCCATGCAGGCTCTGTGATTTCTTCCTAGAGAGGGTTTTCATTGGTTCCTATGTATAACAAAAGAAGCAATAATATCACCTTGCATTTGCATATCCCTTTGTAATTCCAAAATGCTTTTTTCTGTACCGTCTCATTTGCCCAAGACACAAAAAGCTATGCTCAAAAAAAAAAAAAAAAAAAAAAAAAAAGAAAGAAAAAGAAAAGAAAAGAAAAGAAAGGAAAAAATGGCCCCAAACTGATTTTACTTTCAATACACTAACCAACCAGCACCCCCACCTACCTCCGGCCTGTTAAATCTCTCTGACTCCTCTCCAACAGGGGTTTTGAAAAGGGTGTAATTGAACAGAGAGCAGGCCCAGGCCTGCCCCGGCAGTTGCACCTCCTTCCTCTCCAAGGTCTACCTCTACATCAACTCTCTGCATGGGGTGGAATGCATTCTTTGCCAGGTTTCTGTTACCTGGCAGTGAACCCTACAGACTATTAAAATGGCAACCCCTGGTCTGACCTTAAAATCCAAAAGGGGCCAAAGAGGAATCTGTATCCAGAATATATAAAGAGCTCTTACAACTCAACAATAAAAAGACATACAACCAAGTAAAAAATGGACAAAGGATTTGAATAGCTATTTCCCCAAAGAAGATACACACGAATGGCTAATGGGTGCATGGAAAGATGCCCAACATCGTTAGCCATCAGGGAGATGCAAGTCAAAAACCACAGCGAGACACCGCAGCTCGCCCACTAGGATGGCCAACACCAAAAGACGGTACAGGTTGCTGAGGATGTGGAGAAATTGGAACCCTCACGTGCTGCTGGTGGGAATGTTAAATGGCGTGGCCATTTTGGAAAAGAGTTTGACACGTCCTCAAAATGTTAAGCAGAGTTACCATATAACCCAGCCATTCCACTCCTGGCTATGTATCCGAGAGAAATAAAAACATTTGTCCACATAAAAACTCGTACATGAACGTTTATAGCATTCTTCATAAGAGCCAAAAAGTGGAGATGGCCCGAACGCTCATCAACTGATGAATGCATAAATAAAATAGGACTTATCCATACAATGGAGCACTAACTGGCAATAAAAATAAATGAAGTAATGATACACAGTGCAACATGGATAAAGCTTAAAAACAATATATTAAATGAGGAAAGCTCATTTACATGAAATGTGCACAACAGACAAATCCATAGATATAGAAAGTAGATTAGTGATTTCCAGGAGGGGGGATAGAGGGAGGGGGAACGGGTGGGGGAGGGGATACTGGGGAGGGGTAGCTGTTTACTACTAATGAGTATGGGGTTTCTTTTGGGGGTAACGAAAATATTCTAAAATTGGATAGTGGTGATGTTTGTACATCTCTGTGAATATAGTCAAATATATTGAGCTGTTCACTTTAAGACTAAATTGTGTGGTATGTCAATTATATCTTAATAAAGCAGTTATTAAAAATAATTTCAAGGAGTGTTTATGTCCTAACGTAGCAAATGGCACATAGTAAGCCAACATAAATACTATTAGAGGAGCACGTAAATGAGATTATATTTTGAAACCGTTTCAGATCTATTTCCCCAGCTTGTGAGTCTTGGAGCCCAGGGGGTCCCACCCACTGTGGTTACTCACTGCTGGGGCAATGGTAGATCTTGCTAGAGCAAGTCACTGCCCAGCTTTGAACATCAACTAGATTTTTGTTTGAGTTCCCAGCACCCAAGGAGACTGGAAAGCCACCCTTTGTCTGGAGAAAGGATTTTCTAAATTCCTTTGTTGTGTCGAGAGGCAGACCTAGGCGGGATAGATCCTGGACTCGGTAGGGGAATCCTCAGTAGGCAGAGGGGAAAAGGATGGAAGGTTTGCCCTCCTGGTCTTGGGGACAAAGAGGATGAAGAAGGTAGCAAGGACGTCAGACCGTCATGAGCTCACTACCCAAGGACGAGGGTGCAGGGGTGCCGAGAATCTCAGGCGCTTGAGTCATGCTTGCCTGAGCTCACTGACTGTGGGGCGTGGGGGAGGAGGCCTGACACTCTAGAAGTCTGCCTGATCCAGCATGGGGCAGAACAAAGGTGCCATAGTGGACAGGGGAGGCAGGACTAAGGAAGAACTCCCTCCTTCACTGGCCACGCAGGGGACCCAGAAGCTCTCACACGCCCCAGGGAGAGAGGACTGGAGAGGGAGAGAGCTCCAGCAAAGGCCTGGCCAGGATGAACAGTTCACTAAGGCACCTCCCCAGGAAGAAACGGGACACGGCGACTCCCGTAATGCACGCCAGCACATTACCCAGAAGGCCAGGTGTGACCGTCATGCCTCATGGGACTCCAGCAAAAGCACATAGACCAAGTCTGGATCCAAGGCCATCTCGCCATGGCCAGGGGAGCATCCTCATGCACCCAGATACTCACATGGGGTAGAGAAGCGGGTGCACGACCTGAGACTTTGAACATTTGCATAGAGGGGACTGGCTCATCCAAAGAGACTATTTAAACCAGTTCTTAGTTTTCTATTTACATTGCCCTGGGGGCAGTAGGATTGTTGGGGGGGGGGCTAGAAACAGAGAGTGAATCTTTGAATCGATGGAAGATTTTTAATTTTTTTTAAAGTTTATTTTTAAGAGAGAGGGAAAGACAGAGTGGGAGTGGGAGAGGGGCAGAGAGAGAGGGAGACACAGAATCCAAAGCAGGCTCCAGGCTCCCAGCTGTCAGCACAGAGCCCGACACGGGGCTCGAACTCACGAACTATGAGATCATGACCTGAACTGAACTCGGACGCTTAACCGAACCGACTGAGCCACCCAGTAGCCCCAGAAAGTAAGTTTTTTTTTTAATGCTTATTTATTTATTTTGGGGGAAAAGGGAGGGAGGGAGAGAGAGACAATAGATGGAAGATTTAAATGGGAAAGAAGTCATTTAATTTGGAAGACACTGAAATATTATTAGTGGCAAGTTCAGGGAGGAGACGCTTGAGGGAATCTGAGCAGTTCTAGAGAACAAACTCTCCTTTGCACACGCACAGGAGAGACTCGGCCAGGAAGAGAGCACTGAAGAATGAGTAGCTGGAGGGACCAGGAAAGCCAGGGAGAGCTCTGGCCTAGGGAGGGCAGATCTAGCTGGCCCTAGTGACTGTCCCCAGATGAGTTAGGCTGGAGCCTGCACACTGACAGCAGCAGGGAGGAGGAGGGAGCCAGGCACGCCCCACCCCTCCCACTGCCCTCAAGCAAGCTGGCTGTTATCCTTACACACATCACTTTCCTTGGTTGGGCCAGGTCCACCCAGGTCCAACTCAAGGCCACTTTTCCAGTCTCTGTGTCTGCCTTCTGGGGAGAAGGTGGAAAAGAAAAAAGCCTATGTTTGGAGAAGACTGAGTGCCCCACCCCCAGCAGCGGTAGGAAGCAGATAGAGATATCTAAGAGCAATGCAGCTCTGATCCCGGAATTCACGCAGACTTCACAGGTTAAAGACCCCACCAGCCACAAGCTTTAGCCCCTCAAATTTGGTAATTCACTAGAACAACTCCCAGCGCTCAGGAGAGCACTGTATGGTGACCACAGTTTTATTATAACGGGCATAAATCAGGACCAGCCAATGAAGAGATGCCTCTTAGTGTGAGTCTGAAAGAGTCTCAGATGTGAAACTTCTGCATTCTCAGGACGCACCACCATCCTGGATCATCGATGTGTAACACAAATTAGGAAAAGCCGACCTGAGCCTCATCCAGAGATTTTCTTGGGGTTTCATGATGTAAACATTATTGATGGAATCAGTAGTCCGGTGACCGAACTTAAGCCTCAGCCCCTCTACCCTCCCCCTAGGTCAGGCTGACGTCACCTGTCTCAAAACCCCAACCTTCTAATCACAGAAGGTTGGTCCTTCTGGCCTGCCCCTCCCACGCCCCCCCCCCGCCCCCGCCCCGTCCATCCTGAGTCATCTGATTAGCATGAACCCATTCGTGGTCTGAGTGACCCAGGAAGAATAATGAAGACACTCCTATCACTTGGGAAATTCCCCAAATTTAGAGGTTACCTCCCGAGAGCCAGGGACATAAGCCACTCCAATTCTTTATTATCCAACGCTAGGAAATCTGGGGGTGGGGTGGGGGGGGGTATACAGTCAGAGAAACAGAGGCCCTTTCCTCTCCTGGAGGAGAATGAAATTTATTTGGGGGTTGAAAAGATTCGCTCAGAGGAAGAACGTAGACAGATAATATCTTAAAACTTAAATCTTTGTGTTCTTATCCACCTTCCCATAAAAGACATTTTTTTCCCTTTAGTCTCCCATTCACATTGCCTGGGGACAAAGTAGAATTTTTATAGCAGAGGAGGAAAAAGCTAGAAGCAGCCACTGTTCCTTTTTTTATTAACAAATCAGACTTTCGAGAACCCAAAGGGAAGGCTGAGGGAAGCCAGGTCCGGAGTTTTTAACAGAAGGACAGAGAAGGAGCATCATGGCACCAGGGAGGAGGAGCAAGCGTTTTCCAGCTGGGAGCACCGCCACTGCCAGGCCTGGGGAGCCCGAGCCTGCAGGGAGACCCTTTGTTAACCTTCGGGAGAGCACTACTCCTGCCCAAGGGAGGAGTGCCGGGAGTGACCCACTTCCTCCCTGTGAGGCAGGGCTCTCCATCACAGAGCCGGCCTGGCCAGTGCTCAAGGATAGCCCAGCAAGATGACAGTTTGTTCTCCAAGGCTCTGCTGGAGCCCCCATCTGAATTGCCCACCCCCATTTTGATGGCTCTGTACATCAAGAACTACAGAGAAAAGAGGGGGGGGGGGCATCTGCACTCCCAGGGCAGAGGACTGGTTGGTGGGGACAGGGAAGGAAAGCCCAACACCATTGTTGAAAGGGCCCGGATGGTGGTGCCCCTGCCCTTCTGCGACCTGTGTCAAACATCCTGGTGCCTCAGGTCCCGTACCTTGACTTTGGGTGCTGCTGCAGGGACGGGTCTCCATGCGCTTGGCCTGCCTCCAACTGTCACCTCAAGGATTCTGGCACTTTCTGCCCCGGGACTTCTCTACCAAGAATCCTCCTCAGTCTGTGGGTGAGCACAACCCAGAGGTTCAGCTGACACTCCTGAGGGTAAACGTCCTCCCTGCTAGAGGAAGGCTCCCACACCCGTACTTATTGTGTGACAGCTCTGGGAGGGGTTCTGTGACTTCGCAGCAGGCCCCGGCGAGATCATGCATGGCCCTCCGAGCCAGAGGCAATGATCTGGACCTACTAATCTAGCTGGGCTTTCCCTCCACCTCTGCCTCTCCCCAGTCCCTCACTCTGCCTCCTGGGGCTGGCTCTCAAACACACCATCCACATAAAAGTCCTGCTTTCTGTCCTGCTTCCTGCTTTCTTGTGACCCTTCCCTGGGGCCCCCGTGGCATTGTCAGGAGCCTGGGGCGGCGGGGTACGCTACACTGCTCTTACACTATTTCGCCTTCTGATTGGAGTAGTTCTGAATTTTGAGTTTTAAACCTCCATAGACAAACCTTAAAGATCATCTCGTTGGACTCCTTCATTTTCCAGAAGCGCAGGCCCAGGGCCGGAGAGAAAACCTGCCTGAGATCCCAGGGGAGAGAGGAGGCTTCTGGAACCCCACTCCTCCCTGGCCTTCTCCCTCCCAACAAGCCTATAAGAGCTGCTTGCCAGAGGTCACTGAGTCGATTCAATGAAATCCTATCTGTGGAAATGCCTTGTAAAATGTGAAGCATTATACAAATGCTATCTGTCATGATTTGTGCCAGACCTAGGACTGGAACCCAGATCTGCTGGCTCCCCGGCCAGTGCGTTAAGTCGGACAATAAGAAAACTGCATTAGACTGTTTAGAATTCCTCGTTTTTATAGTCACACTCTCAGACACTCGCTAGCTAGAAACCCCATATCCCAGCCGCCCTCTCTCTGCCCTCCACCCCCTGTGTTGCTTTTTCTGCTGGGGAGCTAGGGGTAGGGAGTGTCTGGCTGTCCTTGTTGGTCTATTACTCACTCCAAAATTATTTATGAATCTTCTAGGATGTTCCAGACACCTTGCTAGTGCTTGGGACAGAGTGGTGACCAAGACAAACAGCCCCTGGCCTCAAGGAGATTAGAGCCCTGTAGGGGAAAAGCATCTTCAACAATCACCTGATTCCCTGTTTATTCCAATGTTCTGAGTTCTGTGAACAGAGTGCAGGATACAGTGACAGCAAACTCCTATGGGCATTTAACCAACTCTGGGGGTCAGAGAAACTCCTACAAGGAGGGGACATTAAGCTGAGACCTGAAAGACGAACTTCTGGCGGGAGAAGAACACGCATGAAACCCTCTGGGGCCGAGAGGAACTCAAGATGCTGGCAGAACCAAGAAGGCCCTCAGGATGGACCGTGCCAAGGGCAACAGTCAGTAAAGCTGAGCCTGGGAGGGAGCTTGGGGTAGAACATGTAGGGCGGTGGCTCCTTGAGGGTTTATCTTCAAAGCTTTCTTAAAAGCAATGGGACGTCATTGAACAATATTATGCAGAGAAATGACATAATCAGATTTTTGCTTTCAAGAGATCGCTCTGCTGTCGGGCGGCTGGTGAACATGTTGGAAGGAGACCAGCATGGCTTTGGGGAGGAATGTGAGGAGACTACTGAATACGCCAGGGGAGGGGAACAGTCCTGGGACAGGGCTGTGGTGGGGAAGAGAGGACTGGATGATGTCATGTGACATTTTAAGGTGGAGTCAGCAACGTGGGCGACTGACGTCAGAGGGGAAGGAGTGGCAGTTCTCAATGTGACCTTCGGGTTTCAGACATAAGCAGCAGGTAGATGGAGGAGGTGCCTCTTCCTGCGCTGGACAGGGACAGATTAAGGAGGGAGAACAAGATTTTGGACATGTTGAGTTTCTGTGCAACAGCCACGTGGCAATGACAAGTGACAGATAACATGGGGCTGAGAGCTCAGAACAGAGCTTTGGGCTGGAGACAGCATCTGAAACGTTCCAGGCATAGGTGATATTTGAAGCTGTGGCTGAGATCAGCCAGGGATCACAGTGGTGATGGAGACAAGGTCCCTGCCCTCAGAGAGCTTACATTCTAAAGGAGTTGATAGAAAAATCCACTTCCCGTAATGTCAGAGTAACGAGTTAAAGGCCAGTCCTCCTGCTAGGAATGATCTGGATGAAATCCAAAAGCCACCTGTTTGCAGGTAGCCCGAACTTGAGAAGTCAGAACCCCAGAGAGAAGGGGAGCTAATGGAGGTGACGCTCGGTGCCACCCTCCCCCTTCCAGTGTCACTCATTAGTGATTGGCATGGAGCCAAGAGGCTAAGAACCAAGCAGAAAGTACTAAATAAGAGCCTGAGAACTTGAGCTGGAGGTTTCGACAATCTCATGGGGCAGGGAGACAAATTTGGAGTTTAAGATGCCCAGGCAAGCAGGACCTGAGGGCCAAGTCGTTTGGGCGAAGTTCAAAATGCCAGGCCCTTTTCCCCGAAGGCATTTGCAGATTCATAAGCAGCCTGGGCCGGGGTTAGTAAAGGGCTAAGCACAGCTGAGACACTGGGAAGCTGAGCAGAGTTCTCGGAAGTCAGATGGGGCAGGGGAAATAAAGTGGGAATCAGAGCCCCATTGAAGAGGAAGGGCCCCCGAAAACAGCCCAGCCTCCTAGGGAGAACCCCAGAGGGTGAGGCACCAGGAGGAAGGAAGAGCTGGGAACAGGGCAGATTTCACTAAGTCCAACAGGCAGCTTCAAGCCAGCTCAACCCAGACTGGACTAGGGTGGCCTTCCGATGCCTGAACTGCCTTTCAGAAAGCCAAAACAAATCCTCTGATGAAAAATAACCTCAGGCAGAGCCAAAAAAGCATCTCCATCCTAGAAGCAGACCCACAAGTGGTCTAGGTATTGGCGTCGTCTGACACAGACTTTCAGACAACTGGGGTTCATAGCGTCAAGAAAGGAAGCGACAAGATTTCACCAGAGAACTGGAATCTCTGTGCAAGAGCGTCAGATGGGAATTACAGCGTAAGGGGCAGAAGTTGGAAATTAACATCCTCGAAGAATGGCGAACGTTTTCCATCAGCCGGGAGGAAGGGCATCCCCGGGCAGGTAAGCCCACCTGAGGTTGCCGCCTCTGAGAAGGATGGAGAACAGGACGGGGCTGGTAAGGCCAGCATTCAAGGGAGGAAATTCGGGGAAGGCCAGTTGGAACCCCGTTATGTTGGAATTTGGATGGTGGAGGACGAAATACAAGTCCTGTTCTGCAGAACAAACAGAAGTTATATTTGTGTCTCTGTTTGGCGTTAGTTGGCTCCAGGGTCAATTTCGAAAAAGTAAAAAAAAAAAAAAAAAATGACACTGTTTACATTTTACTAAACTTACTCTTCTTTTCAAGCGTCAGGAAATACAATATCTGCACCAGTGCTTAAAGCATTTTTAATTTCTTCCCCATCCTGAAAGAGTCTTATCTTTGGGACTATTTTTATAAAACTACATAATAGGCCTAGAATACAGTTTCTGACTGTAACATTGAACTGTTAAACAAATTTTGGTATTGAGCAAGACTTTCTTCAGCTGGTTTACTTTGTCCTTCCTTTGCTGACCTTGTAAACTACTTAATTGCGAAATGTGGTTTGTCTCAGAGTGCCTCTTCACATTGTATTCTTTAAAATAGAGATTTTTCCATTGCACAGGAGACCGACAGCCGCATCTTTCACACACGCGCGTACAAAGCAGGGTTCCTCATTCCACTTACTTAGAGACATATGGTTTTCATCAGCACTTCTCACTTCTTGGCAGAAACTAGGCTAAGGATTTAAATTTTATTTAGCAAATAGCCCACCCCTCTCGCACCAAGCCCCTCTTTGCCGTTCTCTCTCTTCTCCTGTCCCCGGTGACCCTCCCCCCTTCTCCATTCCCAAAGAGTGCCCCCAATCTCCTGCCTGGCAAAGCCAAGCGATTGAGTCGTCTTGCCTGGCAGACCCAGCCAGTAGAAACTTGCAGCAGGAAATCAGCCCAGAGGCCTCTGGGAGCTGAAGCCGACCAAGCTGAGTGCGAACCATCTCTTGGAAGAGACGGTTCCTGAAATTAGATGAGCTGGCCAGCTGGGAGCCATGCCTCACTGCCGCAGACGATGGGCAGCTAATGAAGACGGTTCAGGAACTGGAGGCCACTGGCATTTGGGGTGTCCTGCCCCTACACTGACCCAGGTGGGAAGCCAAGTGCCACCCCCTTCCCACCTTCCGTTGCCACCAGTTCTTACCCTTCCTGGTGCCACTGTGAGGGAGGCGAGAGGGTCCTACCTCAGCCACTAAGCTAAGGTGGCAGCAAAGTTTGGTGAGCCCTCAATCCCCTGACTATCCTTCCCCTGGAGCCTGGCTGAGTCTTCCTGACATATAAATGGCCAAAAAGAAGTGAGTGCAAGTGAGCGTGGCCCTAAACAAAGTGCTAAGAGACCCGGGCATCTGGCATCTTCACCACCGCCATATTTATTGCAATAACCGACCATTTCTGCCTCAAACATTCCCTGAATCCATGCATGTTTCTCCACCTCCGCTGCCTCACCCTGATCATCTCTCTTGTCTGGACCAGCCTCACCAGCCTCACCTTGAGTGACTCTCCCTCCTCCGCTACTCCCCTCCAACCACACTGGCCTCCCTTCAGTCCCTCAGAACTGCAGCACCCTCATCCTCCAAGGTGAGGTGCCAGCACAGCCTCGGTCTCTGCCCCAGCTCAGGGCTGCACAGCCACTGCCCCCACAGCTGAGCCTGGTGGCCCCCCAAAGTAATGAGCTCCAGCCCAGAGGTAAGACGGCCCCCCTCCTAGGACTGGGCTCTAGGCTTCTGGACCTCATCTAATCCAACCCCTTGTTTTTCAGCTGAGGAGACAGAGGCCCAAATAAGGGCAGGGGTGTCCAACAGCTGGAATGAGGTTATAGAAGAACCAGCCCAGAAGCCTTGAGTCTTCACTCTCAGGGCAGTGTCCTTTTTTCCACCCCAGGCTGCCAGGCCACGAACCAACAGGGGCAGCGCAGGAGGAGAGAGGAGCCAGGTCCGCCGTTTGTGCAACGTTCGGGATACGAAATTTCAGTCTGATTACTTCCTGCCCCGGGGCCCGGATGCAATGGAGCCCTGAATTAGACCGATGAACATTTCTTGATGCTTCCCATCGCCTGGTGCCCCAGCAAGTGCTGGGGATTTGCCAGGACTCACCATTCTTTGACCACGAGGGACTCTGGAGGTCCTGGGTTTGAGTCACACACTGTGAGACCCTCAGTCACATAGAGACAGGGTGGTCCCAGGCAAGCCACAGAATTCCTAAGACCTTACTGGTGGAGGGAGAAGAGGACCTTCCTATGGCTTGGGGTACCCCTGGGCAGCGGGAAAATAAGAGTTTGGGCTGTTTCCAGAGGCTCTTGGATGGTGGAGGTAGGGTGGGGCTAGGGAGGTGCTGACAAGGGAGGGGTGGTACCTGATGTGGATGTTGGGGAAGGATCTATAGGACTAGGCAGGTGGGGCTGACAGAACATCTCTGAGCTACAGTAGGAAAGACAATGATGCAATTTAAACAACAACAAAACTGTTCTAGCTCCTTCTGCCTTCCAAGGGGGTGGTGCACTTCATATCAAGGGCTGATGGATCTTCACATGCCTGTAGAGATGGGTTAGGGGAAGGAGTTAAGGTGAATCATTTGTGTAAAAGGAAAAAGTAATTTCACAGCTGGTCCTTAATGTTTTCTGGGCAGGAAGAGATTGGCCCAGAGGCAGTCTAGGGCAATGGGTGGGAAAGGGCTGCTCTGGAGGAGAAACCTGCTGTGCAGGTGGGGGAGATGAGAAAGAGAGAGAGAGAGAGAGGAGAGAGAGAGAGAGAGAGAGAGAGAGAGAGAGAGAGAGAGAGACCTGGAAAGAGGTGGATGCTGGGACTCAAGAAGATGACCTGGCTAGCTGGGGGTGGGGCAGGCTGGCCAAGAGAATATCTGATCTCCAACTTTAAGGTGTTTTCTGAGCTAAGACACAGCACAGATCTCCCAGATTCGTGTAGGGAAAATGTGTTACATATGCTCTGTGCTAGGGCTACTGTTGGGAAGTCAAGGAAAAGGATCTGGGGTTTGCATTTGTCTTGACACACGGCAGAGAGAAGAAAACAGCCTCAGAAAGGGAGGAGGTTGGGGGAAAGCGGAGGGAGAAAAAGGAAGGGAGGCGGGAGGGATAGAGGGAGAGAGGAAGGAAATTCAATAGAAACAGTAAGAGAAGATTGGGAACAAATCCCCAGAATCACTGCAAACAAGGCCCTGGGATTTGCTCTATGGTGAGTTGAGGGTCTGATACATTTTCTCTTGGATATTAAAAGGCAAGGTGACTCCATATGGCCAAGGACTTGGGAACACCCAAAATGGTAGGCTTTAGGGTTTTAATCTTGTGTCTAATTTACTTGTGTGATCAGGTTCAGAGCAGTCTATAAGGGACACTTGAAAAGATCCATCACCTGGGAGTCTAAGCCCAGGACTGTAATGTTGAGGACAGGTCCTCAGCCCACCTTAACCAGAAGGAATACAGACCCTTGTAGGATCAGGAAAGAAGTGGACTCACTATTCCCTTCTACACACACACACACACACACACGCACGCACACATACACACACATGCGTACACACACACTCAGATTATGATAAGGACAGGTCTGGCCCTAGAGTCACCTTCCTCTTTTCTTAAAGCCACTTTTAAATTATGGATTGGCTCATTAACAGCCAGTTAAGATGACTGAATAGTTTCATCTTTATTTCAGGGCAGACTGGGATACTGTTGGCCATAAACGAAGACCCATTTTTTCCCACTTTTCCTCCCACTAGAATCTGAAGTTGCTCAAGGTGCTGGCCTCTGAGAACTCCCCACGGTACTGCCAAGGTGCTTCGTTTTTTATAGAAATGTAGGTACCTCAGGTCATATATCGCGGTGACCGAGAGTCCGTCAAAAGGCCTCCCAGCACCTAATCCACAGGTATCAACCTTATATCTTGAGTTCTTCAGAGAAGAGTTAATCATGTACTTTACTGTAATATAACCCTTAACAGAGAAGTTCCCCCAGGGACACTGGTGTGGACATCTCCAGCCAGAGGACCATGACCATAGTGGAAAGGATCCAGGAACCATCTCAAATTGTCAAAAGGATTGGGAATATTGAGTCTAGGGAAGAGCACAGCAGGAGACCATACAACTGTTAGTGAGAACTTTTACTTCTAAATGAAAGGAATACAACAAATTGGATTAAGCAGGAAAAAAATTACTGGCTTCTGTAAAAGAAAAGATTGGCCAGGATCCAGAAGCTCAACAATGTCCTTGGGGTTTCCTCTGTCTTTCTCTCTCTCTCTCTCTCTCTCTCTCTCTCTCTCTCTTCCAACTGCTGATTTCTACTTGGCATTACCCATGGCTGGATCCTGTGCTTCAAACTACAGCCTGAGGGCTCTGTCTCACATCGTCTCTCAATTATTTGCACTCCACATGGCAGGAAGCCTCTAGGCCACCAGGAGACCTAGATGCATATTCTATCCGTTTAGAGACCCCACCAGAAATAGATGGTCTCTTGAACAGCTGTCAGAAAAGTCCTAGTCCTGACTCACTAGCCCACACTTGAATCACAGGCACCTCCCTGAACTAGTACCTGTGGCCAGGAGGTCAGTTGCTCCTGTTGGCCTGGCCTGGGTCACAGGCACATTCCCTGTGTTTGAGAAGATTGACGTCAGCTCTACTCAAATCACATGGAATAAGTACACCACAGGAAAGAGGGGGGATAGAAGGGTGCTGGCCAGACAAAGGCAGAAGATGTCTACTACAGCTATCTACAAATTTATAAAATACTCTGAATTTTTTTCCTTTCTGTATACTCCAAGTTTATTCATATCACCATCTTGCTTGATATCCTTCAATGGCTCCCCAGAGCCTACAAGATAAAGTCCAGTTCCTTGGAATGGCTTATAAAGCCCTCTATGCTCTGGCCCTGGCTTCCTGCTCAGATCACTGCCTACCACTCTCTGCCTTGCTCCTTCCCTAGGCACCACTACACCAAGATCCAGACAGGCTTTGGTTCCTTAACCCAACGCATGGGCCAGGATCTCTCCTAATTCTTTACACCACAGCCAAAGACAAGTTAACAATGCCACCTGAAATCATAGGCAGGAGGGGGAAGGGAAGTACATACTAGAAAGTATCCTATAACTGTTCATAGAAGTGGCTCTGCTGAGCCCACAGCCCCAAGCTAACTTCAAAGTCCTTTGCAAACCCACTTCCCACCTTACCAGCTAACTGCCTGTATGTGACCAGTGATATCCCAATTATTCCCCTTCCTTGGAGTCCAGATCTAAGTAATATCCTCACCCCAGCACTTGGAAGCAGTTTTTTCCTCTCACTCACATCTAAGCTCTGCCTTCCAAGTCTTCCTTTCCTGCCCCAGAGTTTGCCTTTTCTATGCATTACTGACAATAGGGATATCAAAATAAAATACTTGTCAGGATATCTCTCCAAAATTGGGATGGTCAGGTTAAAGTAGAAGACATGTGGGACACCAACTCCCAGGTCCAGGCTGAGCTGTGCCAGTCCCAATGTGGTCATTTTTATAGTTGTTTTCTTCAGTCTAAGGTGAAGAAATAAGCACTTCTCTCCCACATTCTTCTTCATCCCAGCCCCTTATCTTTTGCAAACAATTGATCCCAGAGTAACACACACCACTTTGCAAGAACACATCAATTTCAGGGATAGGATAGTATTATTCCATTTTAGGAGATGGTGGTGCTGTAAATAAAACAATGCTCAGGGGCAGAATTTCACAAATTCATTCAATGTATATTACTAAAAGGTATTAACATTTCAAACTAAGAAATCTCCTTTAGGACCCCATCAGTGTTCTCCCATACTCACCAAGAATGATAGGCAGGTCCTCACTTTAGAATAATATAGCTAAAAGGGCCAACCCAAGCAGTATGGGCTAAAACAAAGGAACATCTTCCATAAAGCAAATTTTAGTCTTCATCCTAAAAGGTACACAGTTTATAATCCCAAAATGACATTTTTCCCAGTTTAACAATACCCAACTCACTACAAACTCATTAAAAAGTAATTTTATAATCCCAGGACAAAGGATTTTCCCAAACCTACTCCAAATAGCAAAATACTATATGATTGTTTAAAATTTTATTTTAAAACATAGCTAAGTTCAAGAAAGTAGAAAGAAAAAGAAAGAAAGAAAGAAAGAAAGAAAGAAAGAAAGAAGAAAGAAAGAAAGAAAGAAAGAAAGAAAGAAAGAAAGAAAGAAAAGAAAAGAAAAGAAAATTTCTAGGCACCAGAAATGAAACAAACCTATAACTATAGAGGGTCAGAAGACATGAACCCAAAAAGAATAAGAGGCAACAAAAGTGAAATCAGCACATAAGAGGCCTTAATAACTCGGAACACTTACAGGACTCACATGAAAAATAATCTCTGTTGAAGATGAGCTCATAGACAAAAATTATAAAATATACAGAGAAGTCCAATGCCAAGATAGACATTCCATCCCAACAAATGGAATAATTCACACCAGAGAAATTAAAGACTAAAAATTATCTGAAAAGGGCCTAAAGTTTGATTGCGTTTAAAGATATAAAGAAAGGGTAGAATAGAAAATTGTGAAATAAGGACAAGAGGATTTGCCATCTCTGACTATAATTTTTTGTTTGTCTATTTCTATGTGTTTTGTGTCATGTATTTTGTGTTATGTATTGAAACTTTCTTATTAAGTGCACATACATTTAGTATTCCTGTGATCTGTTGATGAATTGATCCCTTCATCATTATGAAATGACCTTCTTTATCCTTGGAAATATTCTTTGTGCTAAAATATGCCTTATATGATATTAATATAGCTTTCCTCTGATTAGTATTAGCACAGTATATCTTTATCCAACCTTTGACTTTTTTAACCTACTTATGGCCATATTTAAAGTGAGTTTCTTATAAGCAGTATGTAATTGGATCATGCCTTTTAAAAAAATTCCAATCTCATAATCTGTGCCTTTTAATTGTGATGTTTATACCATTTATGTTTAATGTGATTGTTGATATGGTTGAGTTGAAATCCACCATTTTGCTATTTGTGTTCCGTGTATCTCATATGCTGTTCTTTATTTCATCTTTTTTGAATTACTTCATATATTTTAAGATTCCATTTTGTACATTCATAGGATATCATATGGTACTCATTTTATCACAGGTCTACTTCCTTCTTTTTAACCCCAGTGTAGTATTCCACAGTGTGGACATACCATATCTTATTTACCTATGGATAGAAATTTAAATATTTTTTCAGTTTAAAAAATTTTTAATGTTTATTTATTTTAGAGAGAGAGGCAGGGTACACACAGGGGAGGAGCAGAGAGAGAGGGAGACACAGAATCGGAAGCAGGCTCCAGGCCCTGAGCTATCAGCACAGAGCCCCACAAGGGGCTCGAACTCACAAGCAGTGAGATCATGACCTAAGCTGAAGTTGGATGTTTAACTGACTGAGCCATCCAGGCGCCCCTATTTTTTTCAATTTTTAAATATTACAAAAAATACTGCAATTAACATCTTTATGCATGCTTCTTTGTGCCTCTATGAGTACTTCTGTAGGATCAAGTCTCAGAAGTGAAATTTCTAGGTCAAAATATATGCACTTTATATGTTGATAGAATCTGCCAATTTGTCCTCAACAAAAGCCGTATCAATTTGTTCCACCAACATACAGCAGTTCCCTACATCCTTGCCAACCTTATTATTATTATTTTTGTCTTTCTACTGGGGGAGACTGTTGGTTATTATTGCTTTTAATTTGCATGTCTCTGATTTTGGATGTTATTACACATACTGACATATATTTATTGGCCGTTTGTACTTCTGTGAATCTTCTACTGTTATGGGATGAATTGTGTTCCTACCTCCAAAAACTTCATATGTTGAAGTCCTAACCCCCAACAGCTCAGATGGGACTATATTTGGAGATAGGGGTTTTAAAGAAATTATTAAAGTAAAATAAGGTCATGTGGAGGGCAATAATCCAATGTGATTCCGTCCTTATAAGAAGAGGAGATTAGGACACAGACTTGTGCATGCACAGTTAGAAAGCCCAGATGAGGACACAGTAAGAAAGAAGCCATCTGCAAGATGTCTCAGAAGAAACCAAACCTTCTACTACCTTGATCTTGGACTGCTAGCCTCTAGAACTGTGAGAAAATTAACTTTTGTTGTTTAAACCACCCAATCTATGATATTCTCTTATGGCAGCCCTAGCAACCTAATTCACCTATAAATATATATTGCCCATTGTTCTCCTGGATTGTTTATCTTTTTCTTATTGCTTTACAGGAGTTCTTTATATATTACCAACAATAATCTTTTGTCTAGGGTAACCATATAATTTATCACTTAAACCAGGACACTTAAGGCACCTGGGTGGCTCAGTTGGTTAAGTGTCCAACTCTTGGTTTCGGCTCAGGTCATGATCTTGCAGTTTGTGGGTTCAGGCCCCGCATCAGGCTCTGTGCTGACAGTGTGTAGCCTGCTTGGGATTCTCTGTCTCCCTCTCTCTCTCTCTGCCCCTCCTCGCTTGTGCTCTCTAAATAAATAAATAACAACTTAAAAGAAAATAAACCAAGGCACTTAGAGAATGATAAATACTAAACCAGTTGGGGACCAGGACAACAGGTATAAACCAGAACAGTCCTGAGAAAACTAGAGTATATGTCTGTTATATTTGCTGCCATTTTTTCTCTAAATGTATTAATTACTTGTAAAAATTTTAATAGACTTTATTTTTAGAACAGTTTTAGGTTTACAGAAAAATTGAGCAAAAAGTATAAAGAATTATTTTTAGCACAGCTTTATTACAGAAACATTGAGCAAAAAGTACAAAGACTTCCCCATATATTTTTCTCCCCATCACAATATTCCCCTTCCTCCCTCCCTACCTGTTCACGCACAATTTTTTCTGGTATTAACATCTTACATTAGTGTGGTACATTTGTTACAACTGATAAACCAAAACTGCTATATTATTATTAACTAAAGTCCATCGTTTACATTAGAGTTTACTCTCTGTGTTGTACATTCTATGGATTTTGACAAATGCACACAGTCACGTATTGACCATTACAACATCATTCAATATCACCACTCTAAAAATGCCCTGTGCTCCATCTCTTCATCCCTCCCTGCCTCCCTCAGAGCCCCTGGTAACCACTGATATGTATACTGTCTCTAATCTTTTGCCCTTTCCAGAATGTCATGTTGTTGGAATCACACAATATGTAGCCTTTCAGACTGGCTTCTTTAACTTAGCTATATGCATTTAAGGTTCTTTCATGTCTTTTCAAGGTTTGATAGATCCTTTTTCTTTGCTGAATAATATTCTATTGTATGGATGTATCATTGATTGTTTATTCATTCACCTATTGCGAATATCATGCTTGCTTTTAACTATTGGCAATTATAAACAAGCCGCTATAAATATTTGTGTGCAAGGTTTTGTGTAAGCAAAGTTTTCAACTCATTTGGGTAAATACCTAAGCGTGTGATTGCTGGGTTGTATGGTAAGTTTATGTTTAGCTTTGCAAGAAACCACCAAGCTGTCTTCCAAAGTGGCTATGCCATTTGCATTCCTATCAGCAATAAATGAGTGTTCCTGTTTCCCCACATCCTCATCAGCATTTGGTGTTGTCAGTGTTTGGGATTTTAGCCATTCTAATAGATGTGTAGTAGTATCTCATTGTTGCTTTAATTTGTAGTTCCCTAATGACATATGATTTGAACATCTTTTCATATGCTTATTTGCCATCTGTTTGTTGTCTTTGTTGAGATGTCTGTTCAGATCTTTTGCTAGTTTTTTAATTGGATTGGTTTTCTTCCTATTGATGAGTTTTAAGAGTCTGTTGTATATTTTGGATACAAATCCCTTATGAGATATGTCTTTTGCAAAGATTTTCTCCCAGTCTGTGTCTTATCTTTTTATTCTTTCAACAGTGTCCTCCACAGACCAGAAATTTTTAATTTTCATGAAGTCTAACTTAGCAATTTTTTTTTCATGGATTGATTTTGTGTCTAAAAACTCATTGCCAAATCCAAGGTCACCTAGATTTTCTCCTATGCTATCTTACTAGAAATTAAATTTTTTTGTGATTTACATTTAGGTCTATGATTCATTTTGAGTTAATTTTTGTGAAGAGTATAAAATCTGTGTCTAGATTGTTTTTGCATGTCTAGGTCCAATTGTTCCAGCACTATTTGTTGAAAAGACTGCCCTTTCTACCTTGTATTGCATTTGCTCCTTTGTTGAAGATTATTTGACTACATTTGTTTAGGCCTATTTTTAGGCCCTTTAGTCAATTTCATTGATCTATTTATTCCTTCACCAATGTCTTGATCACTGTAACTTTATAATAAGTCTTGAAATCAGGTAATATCAGTCCTTCAACTTTGTTCATCTTCAATATCATGGTACATATTTTGGGTCTTTTGCCTTTCTATATAAACTTTAGAATCAGTTTGTCAATGTCCACAAAATAATTTGCTGGGATTTTGGTTGAGATTGCATTGAATCTTTGGCTCAAGCTGGGAAGAACTGACATCTTAACAATTATTGAGTCTTCCTTCCTATCCATGAACATGTGTTTTTTCACTTATTTATATCTTCTTTAATTTCTTTCATCAGAGTTTTGTAGTTTTCTTCATATATATACTATACATATTTTGTTAGATTTATATGTAAGATTTTCTTCCATTTTTCTTTCATGCTAATGTAAGTAGTGTTGTGTTTTTAATGTCAAATTCTAATCTTTCATTGCTGGTATAGAGGAAAGCAATTGACTTTTGTATATTAATCTTGTATCTTGCAACCTTGCTATAATCACTCATTAGTTCCAGGAGGTTTTTTTGTTGATTCTTCTATATAGACAATCATATTATCTGATTCATCACTTATATACAATACCCAGTGCTCATCATAACAAGTGCCCTCCTTAATACCCATCACCCATCTAGCCCATCCCCCACAAACCTCCTTCCATCAACCCTCAGTTTGTTCTCTATCTTTAGAGTCTCTTACAGTTTGGGGCACCTGAGTGGCTCAGTCAGTTAAGCCTCCAACTCTTGATTTTGGCTCAGATCATGATCTCACAATTCATGAGATCAAGCCCCATATAGGGCTCTGTGCTGAGCCAGCTTGGGATTCTTTCTCTCTCCTCTCTCTCTCCTCTCTCTCTGTCCCTCCCCAGCTTATGCTCTCTCTCTCTCTCTCTCTCTCTCTCTCTCTCTCTCTCTCTCAAAATAAATAAATATATTTTTAAAAAATTCTCTTATGGTTTGTCTCCCTCTCTCTCTTCCCCCCTCCCATATGGTCATCTGTTTTGTTTCTTAAATTCCACATATGAATGAAATCATATGGTATTTGTCTTTCTCTGACTGAATTATTTTGCTTAGCACAATACACTCTAGCTCCATCCACATCATTGCAAATGAAAACAAAGATCATTTTATTTCTTCCTTCCCACTTTTTGTATTTTTTGTGTCCTTTTCTTGTCCTTTTGCATTATCTAGGTCATTCAGAACAAGACAAATAGGACTGGGGAGAGGGGACATTCTTGTCTCCAATCTTAGAGGAATAGCATCTAGTTTCTCACCCTTAACTATGTTAGTATTAACTGCTTTTTTAAAACATAAAAATACATAAAAACTACTTTAAATATGCCTCTATATTTTTTAGATTTTGTGTTTTTCTTAAAAAGCAAATTTAAAATAACAATAATGTTTTCTGTGGTATTCTAGATGGCAGGCAATAAAATACATGTCAATAGCCTGTTCTTGATAGGTTATACAGCAGCCCAGGTTCAAGAAGATTCTTGAGATTCTAAAACAGGCCTTCCCTGTTCCAAGGTTATAGAAATATATTCCTATATTTTCTTATTGTAATTGTATAAGTTTATTCTTTACCTGCACCTCTTTAATTCAGCTAAAATTTATTTTGTATGTGGTGTGAGGTAGGGGCCAATGGGAGATAATTACTATACACTGGCTGGATCAAAATTCATAACAGCCCTTTTCTGGTGTGTCTTACTGTATTCCAGACACTCCCTCAAAACTAGAATTCCAGATGTAATGGATTCTCCCAGTCAAATGCCTTCAGGATCTGCTATAGCTTGGAGCCAATGCCTGAGCATGGAGAGGAAATAGGGCATGGTCATTTCTTACCCACATAGAGGGACTCCTCTATGGGCAATCTTTGTGGTGGCCAACACTTTCTCAAGGCTGCATCCCAGTCTGAGCCTTTTTCTACCTAATTTTCCTTCCTCTCCCTTTCCTTTCATCGGTGTCCGACTGATACTACAACCTGAAGGCTTTGCCTGCTAAGCTTGCTCCCTCTCCCTTTATCATTCATAGGAATTTTCCCAACAAATCTTCTGCTTTCTAACTTCATCTTGGTGTCTGCTTCCCAGAAGGCTTAGGCAGATAGAACTCACATGAAGCTTTGGGTTATATGAGGAAAAGGCAACACAGCCTCCATTCTACTAGCACAGACTCCAGCAGTGGTGGGGGGTTTTGGAAGAGTAGTGCGGTAAAAGAGAGAAAGAAAGAAAGAAAAGAAGGAAGGAAGGAAGGAAGGAAGGAAGGAAGGAAGGAAGGAAGAAAAACACCCACCTTCCTGCTATCTGGCGGCTTCCAGATTGTAGCAGCAACAGCATCTTTCAGTGGATCAGTTCTCTGCTGTAGCTTTAGAAGTTGTTCTGGTAAGTTCAACCTGAAATCTTTTTCTCCTACACTCCTTGCAATCCTGGCAGCCATACATACTTTCCATAAATTCCTTTCTGATTACAATAAGTAGAATGGATTCTCTTTTCAGGAAGTAAAATCATCACCAGTATAATATCTAAATGTTTTACCAAGTGGATAATCTAGTGTTCGAAAACCATTCTTGAACAGTCACTCCTTTCCCAGTAATATAAAATGCTCTGTTCGCATACAACAGATTTCCATGGATCTCTTTCTTTACTCTGTTCCATTGTCTGTGTTATCTGTTCTTACACCAATATCACTCCATATTGACCACTTTATAGTAAATATTTACATGTGAAAGAGCTATTTCCTCCCCGTTGTTCTTACTGTATAAACATATGCCTGGCTATTCCGTGCAGTGTTTTCTTGGTGACTTATAAAATTAGCTTGTAAATTTCTATTTTAAAAACTCTTATTAAGTTTTCATTGGTATTTCGCTGAATTTATAGATTAATTTGAGGAGAACTTGCATCTCTACAATATTGGATCTTCACCAGTACCCATTTGTGTTTGGTACGAGCTAAATGGCTTGGGAGTGGGCCTGAAGCTTGAAGGCACAGGGCTATACCAACCTAATGAACTTGGCAAAGAGTAGATTATTGGTGTCAGAGAGAGTGAGAGAAGTTTTGCAAAATGGTGAAAATGCAAGGCAGACCACTTGGAGTTAAGGAGTAGTTTGATGACAATATATTGAAGGGTAAATAACCATCTTACTTGGAAAAGAAGAGCTTTAAGCCATACGCCATGCCTGAAGAAGGGACTCTGGAGTCATGAACTCTTCCATGAGAACTATCTCTTTGATGTAACCAAAAAGGCTCCCAAATTCTAGGTATCATCAAGATGGAGTGGAGAAAAAACAACGCTGAAGCCTCCAGAGAACTTGGAGCAAGGGGAGAATGGTGGAAAAGATCAGGTTCTGGTTCCTTGAAGACCAAGGTCACTGAGAGACAGCTTGGCAGATGCTATGGGAGAGTGAAGTGAGACTGGGAAGGGAAGACAGACTTTTGGAGAGTCAGAAAAGAGGAACTAGCCTTGGAAAAGACTGGATGTGGGCTGGAACAAGATGTATAGAGGCATACCATCCCTATGCAAGATTCACCTGCAATAGTGACCACAGATTAGTCTTATGTCCATTATCTGGGCAAAGATACCCTTTGACAAAGTTTCCTTAATCAGTCCTTCCTCTGGAGGAAGAACTTCAGTTCTTAATATCACTGGCTTGGGTATTTTTGTTATTGGTGACTCATTGCAAGTGGGGACTGGGGGTCCACGGGGCGTTGTATCTCCTTCCTAGGGCCAGAGCTTTAAGCTCTGGTTGGTGGCAGAGGAAGTGTCAAGAGAAGGTAGGGAGCTACCCTGGCACCTGCTTAAAGGTTTCATACTAGAATATTCTCCATAGGACTTCTGGACTGAGCCAAGAAATCTGGAGACATTTGGATCCCCACAGCCACTGCTGACTTCTGGGCTGGATCTTTTCTTTTTGACCTTATTATAATAAAACATCTGGGTAACATTTCAGAGTTTATATTCATTATCTTATTTGATCTCCTAAAAACACTAAGATTTAAGCACAGCTATCATTACTGAGGAGGGAACTGAGGCTCAGAGAGATTATTTGACTTGCTAAAGGGAACAAAACTACTCAGTGATTGAGTCATTTATTCATCCAGTAAATGTTTCCTGAGGGCTTACTGGGTGCTCAAAACTCTGGAGACCCAGGGCTGAAAGTCCTGTCCACAGTCGTCAGGGAGCTCCCAGGCTAGTGTCAGTCATGAACAGGCAGTTGTAAAGAAATATAATTGCCCTGGGCTCCTGAGTGGCTCAATTCGGTTAAGCGTCCAACTTCGGCTCAGGTCATGATCTCACGGTTCGTGGGTTCGAGCCCCGCATCGGGCTCTGTGCTGACAGCTCAAAGACTGGAACCCGCTTTGGATTCTGTGTCTCTCTCTTTCTCTGACCTTCCCCTGCTCACGCTGTCTCTCTCTTTCTCTCTCTCTCTCTCTCTCAAAAATAAATAAAAAACATTTAAAAAAATAAAAAAAAAAGAAAGAAATATGATTGCCCTGGTGGTAATCTGTACCAATCCAGAGATTACACAGAAGAAAGCCCCAGGGCGACCTGCAAGAGTCTTCACAGACATAGAGGCAGCATGTGAGCTGAGACTTGAAGAATGACTAAGAATTTTCCAGAGAAAGCAGTGGTATTCCAGGAAGGGAATAACATGGGCAGAGATGCCCAGCATGAGAGGACGCAGAGCATTCGCAGAAACCACAAGTAGTTCTGCATCACTGAATCACACAGAGGCAGGGGAGGGGACGTGGAGCATGGATGGGAATGGCTAGGCTGAAGAGGCATTCATTTGATGGCCAGCGTGTAAGAAAGGCACAATTCTCAGCTCGTACTTACTCACGGAATCCTCTCTTGCCTTGGGGCTGGGGCCTCCGGAGCATAACCGTGCCCTTCAGAGGGACTTCATCTGCCCTAGCCTGGGCTCCTCTGTCCTCCCCTGCTTCTCTTACCCCTACTCCTCTCCTTGGGAGCACTTCCCTAACAAATGCTCATCTCAAGGACTGCGCCTGGGGAACCCACCCCAACCCCCTGCTCTGTTACTTTCAACCACATACAGCTACTCGGCTATATTTTTTTTTTGTTCACTGTCTGTCCCTTTCCACTAGAATATAAGCTCCGTGAGGACTTAGTTTATTCGCTTGTGCCTTCTCATGCCTGGAACGGTGCCTGGCCCATAGTAGGTACCCAAAAGATATTTTGCTGAATGAATGATCTCGATTAATTCTCACAATGACCCTGTAAATTAAAAATTACCAGCCTGTTTTACAAATGATAAAACAGTTTCAAAGAAGTTTAATAACTTGGCCAGGTTGACACACAGAGAGTGTCCAGCACAGCCAGGACTCCAAACTCTGCCCCTGTGAATCCAAACCAAAGTTTAGGCTTTTAAACCCAAGCCCATGTTTGCAATTTCCAGAACATTCCAGTGTGAAATAATCTAGGTGCTACTGAAGCTGCTTCTTTGGAAACGAAATATCCTTCTTACTCCTTACGCCACCCCCAACTGACTACTGCAGTGCTCTATGAGCCCCTCTGGCTCCTGTTCAGATTCTGGCTCTTTCTCAGGATGTTTCCTCTTTCTCATCTGTGAAATCTTTTAGGATAAGACTTTAGCTTACTCATCTTTGCTTCCCTCGCACCACACTGGGGCCTGACAGAAGACTAGCAATCCGGGAATGTTTGTTAAATGGAAGAAAGGAAGGACTTGTCAAGTTTGTTCATTTCTGTGGCATAAATACTTCTACCATGGTCCAGAGTAAGCTAACCAATCTCTGTGTTACGGAATGCGGCACTGGAAAGAAATATGTGTGCATCGCTGACGACGGCCACTTTATTTAAGAGAAAACGGAGGTTGAGAAACTTACCCCAATTCACACAATCAATGCCAGCAGGGGATAGGACTGAAACCCAGGCCTGATTGCCCGCAAGCTCATTACCTCTTCCCCTGCGCCCTGCAAACCCTTTCGGCTATCTGTGCTCAAGGAAGGAGTCGAACTTAAAATCAGCAGATGCAGTCTTGGAGCCTGGCATTACCACTTTCTAGCTGTGAGGCCTAATGGCACCACTCAGCTTCTCCTAACCTAAGGCCTCAGGCTCCTTATCTGTTAAATGGGAGCGAGTGATCAACATACATGGTTTCTCTGCGGTGTCGGGGAGCATGGCTGGCTCAGTCTTGAAACAAAAGTAACGCGAAGAACTGCTCCCCCAGGAGCCCGTCTGCTCTGAGGACGCCGCCTCCTGCAGCCCTTGGGGCTCCCGTCTGGCCTCCTTCTGTGTGGGGGTCTGTCACTAAGGCAAGGGGAAGCATCCTTTGGCTCTTCTTTGGGCCCACCACAGCTTCGGCCCCTCAACCTCCTACCTCAGAACATTCCAGTGCAGGCCCCTCCCTCCTGCGTCTCCCCAGGAGCGCAAACCGAGCGAAAACCAGAACACTTCCCAGAGCGGCTGGAACCCTGTGCCCCATAAATCAGGATGCTTCCTGAGCCGAGAGACCAAAGGAGTGCTCTGGAAAAGGAAGAGAATCCTTTGATGATTGTTTCCAAATGTGATCCCACAACCCCGAGTTCAGACCCATCACCTGGATTAAGCCACCTTCCACACCTCCTTGAAGGGTATCTGGGCTCGACCCTCCCACCCTCCACATCCGAGTAGCATGTTGTGGCAAGGGCCCTCTGGCAGGGCTCGGGGCTCCTGGAAACCGTGCCCTGCCCTGTGGCACGACCAGGAGGGAGGCCAGCAGCCCTTCAGATCCTGCATTCACCCAGCCCAGCTGACTTTGAGGGAGGGAGACAGAAGGTGTTTGAGGAATGTCCTCAAATCAGGCAAATTCTCACTCACACACACACACACACACACACACCCATCTATATCTCTATACTGATCCTGAGCCTCCCTGGATTTCAGAGATGTTGACTCCAGGCCTCAGAAGAAGCAAAAGATAATTTCCGGGTGATCTGAATTCCTACAGAACACATAGGGAAGCAGTGGCGGGGGAGGGCGGTGGTCAGGGGAGGTAACATGGGCTGGATATGGAGCAAACAAGAAATAAGAGGAGAAATTTCTTGAGTGGTAGGGCTCCTGGAAGTAACCTCAGGAGGGCCTACGGCCCTGGAGCACCAGCAGCTGGGGCCTTCTGGAAGGCAGGTTTGGCTTGGCGCCGAGGGGCTGACTTGGGTCAGAGAGAAGGACCTCATTTTCTGATTTGATAGGTTGCTCAGAGAAAGAGCTCTTAGAGGATGGAGGAAGGCTGGTCCACAGCAAGGACTGGAACCCTCTCCCCACTGGGCTGGTATAAGCAACCAGCCAGAGTGAATCACAGGGGCCAAGGTTGTCCTTGCCCTGGCTTGTGTGCAGGCTCGTTCCAGTGCTTTCCGTTAAGTATGTGCCTGAGGGGTGGTGTGGGCAGAGGCAGGCTGGGGACAAGCAGAGCTCAGAAGCAGTGGTGCCCTGGGGTCAAAATCTGTCCTATCTCCTCAGCATCAAAGGGTAAAAGGTAAAAGGCACTAAGAGACGTTCTCTCTGTGGGATCTGGAGCCAAGAAGAGGTGATTAACAACAAGAGGAGGATCCAATAGGCCAGGCAGCATGACTAGGGGACCTCTCCTGTGGCATCGCCTTGGTGACTTGACCATTCTCCCAGACCAGACCTTGCCAGGGTCTCAGAACTGATCCAATCCATGGAACTGACTTGCCAATCAAACTCCCCAAAGCTGGGCATCTGTGGACCAGCTGGGCCAGTGCGCTCAACCCTAATGAGGGCTCTGAATACCCACAGTCCCCACCCAGGCTGCCCCTGCCTGCCGCTGGACCCCCTGGACAGCTGAGGCTATGAGTGGGATCTGGGCAGAGTCTCAGGGCCACTCCATCCTGGCCATGGTGAAACCCAATGACCTTCTCAGCCCACATCAGGGCATGACGCCTGATCCCTGGAGTGTTCTAGATTTAAGGACTTGCCCCTGCGTGGTATTAGACAAACACTGCTCCCTGTGGCTCAGGTCTCTTCTTTGCCTCTCCCAGGCCCATCACCCCTACCCCTCTGCCCCCAGGCTTTGAGTGGAGTGAGTCCATTTCATCACATTCACCCTGAGCCTGCCGCCCAGTAAACCTCAGTGGGTGCTGAAAGCTGTCAAAGTCATTGTCCTAGAGCTACAGACAACCGTCGGTTGACTTCTTCAGAGGGTGAGGTGTAAGTCTCTTGAGGGTGGCTTCTGAGACTTGCCCCAGGTCCTGCCCATGAAAGGCGCCTTGGGCTCTTCCAAGGCAGATGTGGAAACCCCGAGAAAACGTAGGCCTCCACCCACAGAACGCCAGGGCTGGTGAGGAGGGGTTGATAGACCTCCCTGTCCCCACCACACACGACACAGACAAGGACCCTGAGATGCAGAGCAGGGACACAGCTACTCCCAGGTCACAGAAATGGGTTCCAGGCAACCCTGGGCTGAACCTTGGCCTCCTCTTTCTCCTGCAGTTCCCCCTACCGCTCCTGAACCCCTGCTCAGACATGGAGACACGACTGTCCTGAGCCTGGTGAGTACCCCACACCTCTACCCACTTTCCCAGGATGAATGTTGGTAAGGGCCAGGGAGAACTCTGGCCAGGGCAGGAAAGTGCTGTCTAAACATGCAGTGGGGCCTGCGCGTCTGGCTCGGTTGGCTGTCACCCGGGCCAGGTGGGCCTCTGACACACAGCAGGAATTTTCCATTCGTGCATCCTCTGGCTGGTTGGGATCCAAGGCATTTTTTAGCCATTTTTCCCCCCAGTTGTCTCCCGCGTCCCATGAAGTTGCACCCTGGGGTCCAGAGCATGGGTTCCTAAATTCTCAGGGACACTTCAGGGAGTCTCACCTTCCACCACCCTGGAGCCACTGGTTAGTACTAAAATATAGAATTCTAGAATGTAGGAGCCAGAAAAGAGCTTTGGAAAAAATCTACACAGTGCAATTGACGTTCAGAGAGAAAGGTGACATGCCCACGTTCACTGCACCAGTGAGTGGTGCAACCACGGTCAAACACAGGTTTGTCTAACCCTGACACTGTTGTATTTCCAAGGTCACTGAGACACACCATAAGCCACATGAGGGAGTCTCAAAAATGAAGCTGCTAGATCACAGAAGAAGACCCCAGAATGGACAACTGAGTCGCCAAGGACACACGCCTTCCCTCGCCCCTTCTCCTGGCCTAGCAGCAGCTCCCGGAGCTCCTTCTCAAAGTCAAGGCCAGTGAATGGTAGCTGTACCCCTCAGGTGCCTGTGACCCTCATCTTGCATCACAGTGGTGGGGATGTTTCCCAGGTTGGGATGAACTTGACCCCATTTCCAGGGCATTCCTCAGGCAGTAATAAGGGCCTTGACCTGGTGAACATGTGTGAAACGCAGATAGAGAGGCTGAGCTCACATTTGGAGCTTGATTCTTGTGGGATCTTTGTCAAACTGTGCAGGGGGCTGCAGCAGGCCTCCATGGGCCAGGTTGTCCCCAAGGCAGGGTCCCTGGTGGTTAGAGTAATACCTGGGCCAGCAGACCAGGTTCACTGCCAAGGGGAAAAAACTGACTTACAATTTGAATGGCATTCTGCAGCCTCCTCCCTTGAACCCTGGGAATGTTGCCCGTAGTCATAACACGCCAGAGTGGGGGTCTTCACCAAGCAGGAACTCTGGGTCCCCAGCCTTGTTCAGGCAGGTAGAGGTGGGGGAGGCGATGGCAGAGAGACCTGTCTGCACGTGAGACCATTTGGCCCATGCAACTTTCAACCCCCATGAAATTCTTAGAATGAGGGTCCCCAGTTACCAGCCCAGCATTTCTCCGGAATAAGTTCTATGAGATAAAATCGAAGGGTGCTAGAGGAAAAAATTTTCCATCGTCACTAAGGTTAAATCAATCCTGGTTCCTCAAACATATCTCAGATTTCCCACAGATCTCCTGAAGCAGCGGTTCTCAGCCAGGGGCAGACCCATCCCCCAGGGAACATTCGGCAATATATTTAGACATTTTTCCTTGTCACGACTGGAAGAGTGCTATTGGCATCCAGGGAGTAGAGTCCTGGGTGCCGCTAAACATCCTGCATTGCAGAGGACAGCCCCGCCGCACAGAGTCATCTGGTCCAAAACGTCAGCAGTGCTGAGACCGAGAAAGCCTGGCCTGGAGCCAACTCCTAAGGGACATGTCCAGGGTCCACAGTGCAGAAATCGGTTGTGATTCTTAGGAGGCACTCAGGGTCTGCTCTCCCTCCCGTATGCGAGGATCTCCTCTCTGCCCTGAGGCAGCGGCTGCCGCCCAGTACAGAAGCTGAACGTGGCCAATTGACGCTGTCCCGGCCTCTCTTGAGGTAGGGTGCAGGGGCGTGACCTCACCCCACCAACAAGACGCAGCTCCCCAGGCTTTGAACCCCAAACGCGTGATGCGAAGCGCTGGGAACCATGCAGACCGCATTCTGGAGAGGATGGCAGCTACCATCTGTCTCCAGAGGCTACACTGGTGACAGTTCGAGAGGCAGCACTCAGTGTTGGTAGAGCTGGTGGCACAAGCTAACGTGTCTGTGCTCAGTGGCGGCGGTGGGGTCTTCCTGGGGCCGGTCCTTTGGGCATTGTCCTGGCTGCGTTGCCTCTGACCTTGGTTTTCCAGTCCTACAGGAGATTCTGAGTTACCGAGATCCTTAGATTAAACCCCCTTTAAATGTAAGTTAGCAGAATTGGCTTCAAATGCTTGCAAACAAGAGCTAACTCTGAGTAATGCTCAGTTCCCCCAAATATATTTGGACACAAGATCCTTTCTTCTGAAGAACATCTCAAGGAGCCTCTGCTCCATGAGGCTGCCTTGAGGAATACGGACCCAAATGACAAAGAGGGTTTCCTGTAACCTCTGCTCCCGCCAGAACCAGACCACCGTCCATGGTCCACCTCTCCCCAAGGCCACTGAGGACACCCCGCCCCTCTCTCCTGGTCCTCCGCGAGTCAGGGCTAGCCCCCAACTGCCCTCCTCCCCAGCGCCCAGAATAACCATTGTTGTCTACAGCCCCCAGAGCAGAACATAATCAGGGGGCGGAAATGATCGGGCTTGTCGGAAGGTGGAAGGAACTGAAGCGTGGACGTGAACTCTGCTGCTCGCGCGGGCTGAGGGTGTTGGCAGGTCAGAGAAGTGTTTAAAAAGAAACTTGAGGGAAAGGGAGGAAGCTTTAGGAAAGGCCAGCTATCTATCCAGAGAAGAGGGAAGCTATTTCAGGGAACTCGATGCCCCGATTTCATGGAAGGTGCGGAGCCCGGTTTCAGGTGTGTTTAAAGAGAGCAATTTTATGGGGCGCCTGGGTGGGTCAGTCGGTTAAGCGTCCGGCTTCAGCTCAGGTCATGATCTCGCGGTTTGTGGGTTCGAGCCCCGCTTCAGGCTCTGTGCTGACAGCTAGCTCAGAGCCTGGAGCCTGCTTTGGATTCTGTGTCTCCCTCTCTCTGACCCTCCCCTGCTCACGCTGTCTCTCTCTCTCTCTCTCTCTCTCTCTCTCAAAAAATAAATAAAACATTAAAAAAAATAAAAAATAAAAAGAGAGCAATTTCAGATGCTAGTCATTCATGTACTCAGAAATACATATTGAGCATCAGACGTTGTGCAGGTGCTGCGGAGACAGTGTTGAACCAAACAGACACACTGACCTGTCCCTGTCCCTGCCTTTCTGGAACTTACGGTGCAGTGGGAGAGACAGAAGACATCCCGTGACTGAGGTGCAGCTGGTCTTTTTGTTGGGATGGCGTTTCATCCTCAGGGAGGAGAGGGGAGCCAGAGGACCATAGCACGAGGGACTGCCCTCTCTGGGGCCAAGGAAGATTTCCCTGGGGAAGGGACTGTCGGAAGAGCAGGCGTGTGCCAGGTGGAGACAGGGGCGAGCCCGGGTAGAGGTAGAGTTCACGTGGGGGCTGAGACGGAAGGAACGTAGTGGGCTTGGGGACCTGAAAGAAGGTTCCCAAAGCCCAGAGGGCCAGGGCAAGTGGACCTCAATGCCAGGCTGGGAGGGGGGAGTGGGAGGGGGTCCGCAAGAGCCCTCA
>CM053576.1:112313327-112391727 GCA_028646485.1 Cryptoprocta ferox | reverse complement strand
TTTTTTTTTTTTTTTTTTAGTCTCCTTTCTGTTTTTTCAAAGAGGATTTGGTGTTCTCAGTGGGAGCTTAAGAAAACAGACCAGTGTTTCTCTGCCTGCTATCTTTCCTGCAGCTCTAGGCCTCACTTGCTGGACCTGGGGACAGGGACGGACGTTGGATCCTGACCTTGGTGCAAGCCAGTTCTGTGCCTCAGTTTCCCTCTGTGTACAGAGGCATGGAGCTTTCCTTTTCTGCTTCCCTCTCTTAATTCTTGGGGAGAAAGGTGGTCCAGCCAGAAAACAAACAGGCTCAGACACAGGAGCTAAGAAGTGGGACTCACAGTTAAAGGAATTCAGGGGACCTGGCCTACCAGCTGAAGGGATCCACAGGCCACAAGGAAGGTGCTAGAGGTGTGTGCAGAGAAAGGAGGAAGATGCAAAGACCGCAGTGTGTTGTGAGGAACAACCCAGGAGTCCTACATCATCCACTATTTACTGTCTGGGTGGACCGTGGAGACTTGCTCCCTCCTTGGGAAAATGGAGATGCCAGTGCGACCGTACACGCACTGGATATGTGCTCTTACAACTGAGTTTGGGGGAAAACAGAATTATTTACAGGGTCACCACGGGTGGGTGGACAGAGGCCTTAGTGTGGCCATTTGCTTTTTCTTCATTTTTAAAAAAATTTTTTTTAATGTTTATTATTTCTGAGAGAAAGAGACAGTGTGAGCAGGGGAGGGGCAGAGAGAAAGGAAGAGACAGAATCTGAAGCAGGCTCCAGGCTCTGAGCTGTCAGCACAGAGCCCGATACGGGGCTCAAACTCACAAGGTGTGAGATCATGACCTGAGCCGAAGTCGGAAGTGTAACCAACTGAGCCACCCAAGCGCCCTTTAGTGTGGCCATTTGTATCCCCCAGTCAAGCCCCTAGAGGTCAGCCACCTTTTGGAGTCCCTGCCTACCAGCCCCCAAAGCTTCCTGGCGCCAAAATTCCCAGAAGGAGACCCTCCTCTGAAGAGGGCTGGGCCCCCCAGGGCAGCGGGAGGTGAGCTGGAGCCCCCCAACCCAGGGCTAACTGAATTCTCGGCAATTTTGACTACAATAAAAAAGCAGGTTCCAGTTTCTCCAGATTCCAAAGTTCAATCCAACTACCTCCGTTGAAATCTGGAGCCCTGGCCATTGCCTGGAGCCCCATGGTCTCTGTGTTAGGCAGGGATTTTTCTTATTAGGAAACTCAGCAATGGGATTCCGGCTCAGTCAGGACCCAGGCGCTGTCATCATGCTGCATTCCCTTGACCCTTCCCCTCTCTGGGCCTGTTTCCTCACCTCTTAAGTAGCCACTTAGGCCAGATGAGCCCCCCCACACCTACTGCGCCACATACACACGCATGTAAGTTCCCTTTGGCGCTTATCTCAAGATTCTAAATTTCCACTGGGTCTCTGCTGAGTGTCTTGCCTGCCTCTAACCAGCTCAGTCTTTCCATGGCCCACCCACCCCAGTCAGACCCAGCAAGCCCCTTGCCTCAGCCAGATCATCTAAGCCCCCTGGGACTTCCTCCCTGGGCCATGCTTCGGGGTTCGTTTTCCCCAGCCCTAATCCCGGAAAGAGGGAACAGAAGGAAGGGAAGGAAGTGCTTTGGGCATGCCAGTCCTGAATTAAGGACTAGGGATCCCGTATCTCACCCAATCCTTCCAACCCATCTTAAGAACGTAGGTTCAGGGGCACCGAGTAGCTCAGTCGGTTGCGCATCAGACTTCGGCTCAGGTCATGATCTCACAGTTTGTGAGTTCGAGCCCCACATGGGGCTCACTGCTGTCAGCCTGGCAGCGCAGAGCCCACTTCAGATCCTCTGTCCCCTTCTCTCTGCCCCTCCCCAGCTTGCGCTCTTCCAAAAATAAATAAATAAATTTTTTTTTTAAAAAAAGAAGAAGAAGAAGAAGGTAGGTTCACAGCCGGGCAGGAGTAAGACCCACCCAGGAAAGCTAATCCCAGAACCTGTACTTTTTCCTCTGCCTCACAGCCGCCTCCTTAGATCTACTCGGTTGAAACAGGGCAGAGTTCTCTGGCCCGCAGGTCTGTCCTGATTCAATTCATCAAGCCTTTATTAATAGACCAGAAAGTTTACTTGGCAAGGTATTAAGGGACAGAAAAGGTCCTAGGAGCCTATAGGGTAATTCTTTTCTGGCCTCTGGGCTGGGGCTCAGTCCCTCCCCCAGGGCAGTGTCAGGCCATCATCAGACACCCCTGTGCCTCTGGCAGCCGTTTTCCCATTTGTCTTTTTGGATCCAGCAAGTTACAGCTCATTCCTTTGGCCACATTGTTCCTTAACGACATCACTTTTTCCATCGCCCTGACGGCGTGGTGCCCTTCCGCCCGAGTGCTGCCTCCCGGCTGATCTCCCTGACGCGCTCTGGAGTCCAGGGATCACTGGATGGCACTGTCTCTGGACCATCTGAAATCTGCACAGTGCAGAGACCACGTCCCCACTGGTGCCTCTCCGGGATGGCCCAAAACCAGGACCAACCCTCAACCAGGTGGTTGAATGGTCCTTCCCCTCACATCCCTTGGTGCACTGAAAACGCTGCCCTTCTCCTGGGCACCCAACTCAAAGCCTCGCAAGCATCCTTCAATTTGTGCATGGCCTAGACAACCTTCTGAGTTGGGCACTCTGCTAGGGCTGGGCCACGGGCAGCTTGGCCTCCTCGTCACCTCCACCTCAGATTGGTCACTGGGTCCCGATTGTTCACGACAGCCCTGTCTCCCAGCCCCTTGGCAAGCTGGCCTGCCCCTCAGTTCTGCCCTGTTTCCTACTCAGAGTCAAGCATCTGTTCCTCCCGGGGCAAATCCAGGTGCTGGGTGCTGGACCTTTCTATGGCCATCCTCTCTGAGCTGCCTATTCATGCATGCAGCTAGTATTTTCTTTTAATGTTTATTTATTTTTGAGAGAGAGAGAGAGAGACAGACAGAGAGAGACAGAGTGTGAGCAGGGGAGGGGAAGAGAGACACCGAAACACAGAATCCGAAGCAGGCTCCAGGCTCTAAGCTGTCAGCACGGAGCCTGACACAGGCCTCGAACCTAGGAACTGTGAGAACATGACCTGAGCCAAAGTCAGACGCTTAACCAACTGAGCCACCCAGGCGCCCCACAGCTAGTATCTTTTTTAATGTGTATTTATTTACTTTTGAGAGAGAGAGAGCATAAGCAGGGGAGGGGCAGAGAGAGAGGGAGAGGGAGAATTCGAAGCAGGCTCGACACTATCAGTGCAGAGCCTGATGCAGGGCTCGAACTCACAAACCATGAGATCATGACCTGAGCCAAAATCAAGAGTCAGACACTTAACCAACTGAGTCACCCAGGTGTCCCAACACAGCTGGTATTTTTTAACTTCTATGTGCCAGGTCCTGTGTTGATAGTACCTTCTATTCTTTCCCCACATTGCTGCCTCGTCCTGCCCTCAATCATTTTCTAGAGAGGCAATGTGGCAGAAAAGTGAAAGCATAGACTTTGGAGTCAAACTGATCTAGGCCTGAATGCTGTATCTGCCATGCATTTACCTATAAGCACGTAGGCAAATTGCTTCACCATGAGCCTCAGTTTCCTCATCTGTAAAATGGGAATCCTGCCATTCCAAGGGCTTTGGGGAGCACTAAGTGCAATTACATATGTACCTGGGAAGATGTGCATTTCTGGCAGAAAGGCAAGAAAGAGCCTGGAGCACTTGGAAGAATTGTGAAGGATCCGGGATGGCTGGTGACAAAAGCCCTAAAGTGGACCTGAGGGGATGAGGCCAGAGAGGTCGGAAGGGCAGACTATGGAGGCCACACCGGGGAATGCAGGCTTGGCTCAGAGGGCCGTGACCTCATGTTGGAATAGCTCCTCCCACACACCTTTCGGGCCCCTTCGCTGCCTCCAAGTAGCAGTGCAGATTCTCAGGCTGGTGCTCCAGGCTTTCCAACAAGCTCTGGGGCCAGGCTTCCCTCCCACCACTCCTGGAATAACATGGGGGAGAGAGTGGCTTCTTCCTTTTGGCCTCTCTCCTGGAAAATGATTTGTGTGGGGTGCCGAGGAGCAGGGCAATCCAAGCTTTCTTGGTGCCTCCACCCCCTTCCATATCCTACCCCCGTCCTCCTCCCTGCCAGCCTAATCCCGGAGAATCTGCTCTCCTCAACCCCAGCGTCTGAATCAAGGTTGCTTCTCCCCGCAACAAATGCCCCAAGGCTGTGCATGGCCAGGCGAGGCCACTGGATGCCAGGCAGCACGAGGGCTCCTCTTGGAGGCCAGACCAAGGCTTTGGTCTGATTACACCAGCCATCTGAGATCACCAAGGCCAGGGAAAGCTGGAAGTCAGGTGGCCCTCACGGTCTGCTCCAGCAAGGCCACCCTGCTCTCAAAGCTACAGTCATGAAAACTGAGACAGACAGACAGAAGGGCTAGAGAGGGAGAGCCGGGTCCCAGCTGTTAACAATAACATTCTCATCTTTTTTTTTTCTTTTTTCTTTTATTGGGATGTAATTGGCCTATAACATTGTATTAGTTTAGATGTACAACATAGTGGTTTAACATATGTGTACATTATTAAATGTTGACCACAATAAGTTTAGTCGGCATCCATCCTCACCGAGAGTTACAAATTTTTTTCCTGTTTTGAGAACTTTGAAGGTCCACTCTCTTGGCAACTTTCAAATATAACCATACAGCATTGCTAATTGTCGTCACCATGTTGTACGTTACATCCCAGGAGGTTTCTTTATCTTGTCATTGGAAGTTGGTACCTTTTGAACACTTTCACCCATTTCACCCAAACCTCACCCTCTGGCAACCATCACTCTGTTTTCCAAATCTATGAGTTCAGTTGTTTGTCTTTTTTTCAGATTTCACGTATAAATGGGATCACAGAGTATCTGTCTTTCTCTGACTCTTTTAACTCAGGGTGATGCCCTCAAGTTCCATCCATGCTGTCGCCAATGGCAGGATTTCTTTCTTTTTTATGTCTGAGTAATAGTCCATTGTATATATATCGTCTTTATCCATCCATCCATCAACGGACACTTAGGTTGTTCCCGTGTCTTGGTGATTGTAAACAACACTACAATGAACATGGGGGTGCAGGTATCTTTTCAAGGTAGTGATTTTATTTCCTTCACATAAATACTCAGAAACGGAATTGCTAGATGATAAGATAGTCCTATTTTTAATGTTTTTGGAGAACCTCCATTCAGTCTCCCTAATGGCTGCTGCAGCTTACATTCCCACCAACAGTACATGAGCGTACACTTTTCTCCTCACCAACACTTGTTGGTTCTTGTCTTTTTGGTAATAACCATTCTCACAGGTGTGGGTGCTATCTCATTGTGGTTTTGGTTTGCCTTCCCCAGGTGATTAGTGATGTTGAACACTTTTTCATGTGCCCATTGGCCATTTATGTCTTCTTTGGGGAAATGTCTATTCAGAGACCTGTCCATTTTTAAAAATTTTTTAATGTTTATTTATTTTCGAGAGAGAGAGACAGACAGACAGACAGAGCATGAGCAGGGGAGGGGCAGAGAGAGAGGGAGACACAGAATCCGAAGCAGGCTCCAGGCTCTGAGCTATCAGCCCAGAGCCCCATGCGGGGCTCCAACTCACAAACCTTGAGATCATGACCTGAGCCGAAGTCAGACGCTTAACAGACTGAGCCACCCAGGCGCCCCTGTTCATTTTTTAATTGGATCATTGGGGGGCGGGCGGTTTCTGAGTTGTATGAGTTCTTTATATATTTTGGATCTGAAGCCCTTATCAGATAAATGATTTGCAAATATTTTCTCCCATTCCATAGGCTGTCTTTTCATTTTATGGATGATTTCCTTTACTGTGCAGAAGCTGTTAAGTGCACATTCTCACCTTTTAATCAAATTAATTAATTAGTCTTAGTTTTACATTCGTGATCTTGGAGTCCCCCAACCGCCATGGGAGGGGGGCAACGTGGAGTCTGTTCCACAGTTTAAGGAGAAAACTGAGGCTCACAGAGGGGCCATGGCCGACCCAGGTCCCACAGCTGGTCACCCACTTCTGTTTCCTCCATGAGCCCGCTGCTCAGATGAGTTTGGGTCACACACCAGTTGCTTGGTCCCGACCCAGAATCCCAGAATTTCATGCTGGAAGGGGTTGATGGTTAAAATCTCCCGTCCAGGGGTGCCTGGGTGGCTCAGTCGGTTAAGCATCCGACTTTGGCTCAGGGCATGATCTCGCGGTTCGTGGGTTCAAGCCCCGCGTCAGGGTTCTGTGCTGACAGCTCCGAACCTGGAGCCTGCTTTGGATTCTGTGTCTCCCTCTCTCTCTGCCCCTCCCCTGCTCACACTCTGTCTCTCTCTGTCTCAAAAATAAATAAAACATTAAAATTTTTTCTTAAATAAATAAAAATAAAAAATAAAATCTCTCCTCCACATCCCACCAGGATCCAGAGATCTTTCACAGAGTTCTTTCTCTGGGAAGGGAGCCAACACAGATAGAAGGGACCCTCCCATGGCCCGGGATGTCACCTGTCTTCATCTTGCTCATCTCTCTCATCTCCAGGGAACTCCTCTCCCATTTTCTCCCTCTCTAGCATGACCCAACTGAATCTGGGACTCAGAAGCCTACTAAATTGTGGTTAAAAAAAATAATGCCTGGTTTTTCAGAAACATACATTTCATTAAATTTCTAGAGGAGGGCATCCAACATTTTAAAAAATACATCATTTCAGTTATTTTTAAAAGCCATAGTCTGAGTAATTAGACCCTGCAGCATATTATTTCCATTCTGGACCAGAATCCAAACCATATGGACTAGATGGACCATGTTTCTGTTTTGTTGTTGGTTTTTGTTTTCCTTAAACCCCTTTGTTGAGATATGATTGACATACGAAAAGCTGTATATGTTTAAAGTATACAACTTGATGAGCTCAGAGATAAGGAGACATCTGTGAAGCCATCACCACAATCAATGCCATAAACATGCCCATCACCTCCAAAATTTTCCTTCTGCTCTCTTCACTTATTATGATTGTTGTTATTTTTTATTAAGAACGCTTAACAGAAGATCTTCCCTCCTGGGAAATTTTTAAGTATACACTACAATATTGAGATAGACTACAGTTTTAAACTCAGAATGAATCCTTTTTAGTTTACCTTATTGCTTGACAGACCGGGAAACTGAGGCTCAGATCAGAGAAGTGCTCTCCCCAGTGAAATTTGGCTCCTTAGTGGCAGAGCCAAATCTCAACCTAGGTCTTTGAGTCCTCATTCAGGGCCACCTCCATGGTGCTGCAGCCCCACCATGGCCTGAGATCTGGCAGCCCGGGGAAGGGACCAGGGGACCACTTTTCTGAGCAGCCCCTCGCCTCAGACCAGCCCATCTCGGCCTGAGCCTCATGCCGCTTTGATGCTCCTACTCACGCATGTGTCTGGCTCAAATGGTTGTCCCTTTGGACTGCTGCAAGGGGCTGATTAGATGTAATTGCTTTGCCTAGAGCGAGCTATCTGCTTAATAGAATCAGCTCCCAGTAATTAGCCTGCCAAAGGCCCATTTCCTTTGCTGGAGGCCTAGGGCTTCCAAGCCCTTACTGCGACCTGTGAGCATTGGGCTTCTGCAGGCAGAGAGGGGGTTTAAGTCGGTGGGGCTTTGGTCGGGTTGGGGTGGCTGGGAGAAAGCAGGGCTGTGAACGCTTAGCAAGGACTCTAGGCACAGCCTTCCCTGGGGCTAGGGAACTGCAGCATTTCAAGGTCCGAGGGACAAAGCGCCTGGCATGGAGGGAGCGCTCCTTACATGTTGACCTCCGACCTCCTTACATGAATCGGACTGAACCTCAAGGGGCAACTCGTCCAGCCCCAAACTCAGTACATTCAGCAACCAAGTCAAAAGGCATTTCTTGCAGGCTACTATGTAGCAGGCACTGTACTAGCTCCTTGGAGCCTTCTAAAAGAGCCTCAACCCAAAGGACCAATCTGGCTGTGCTTGCATCCCTCCACTGACCAGGAGCTCATTACCTCCTGGGCGGCCCATTCCTTCTTCAGAGCCGTAGAGACAGTTTTACCTATTTTGAGCTGAAAGGTCTTCCACTGTAGCATCTCCCACGGCTCACCGGCCCCGCCTAGGCTACCCAGAGCAAAGCCAATCCCTCCTCCACGGAACAGCTCACATGTCCCCTGCATCTTTGCTCCAAGCTGAACATCCCAAGTGCCGCCTCTGGTTATGTTGTTCCGGGTACCTCACGCTGGTGAGGCCCCTCGTTAATCTCAGTAATCATGGCTGGGCCTGAACCCTATTCTGTGTATCAATTCCTCTCTCCCAGCATGGTCAGGAGCCCAGCAACGGGGACCACAGGCTCAGGAGTCCTCTCCCGGCAGAAAGAGCTATAGCCCTAGGCAGAACGGGACACTATCCAAGGAGTGCCATCGCGGTGACCCAGCCCCTCCACTGAGAGAAAGACACCTAACGCTTGCTCATTGGAGGTAAAGTCACCTCTCTTGCTCTCCCCCGCCCCCCCCCCCCCCGCCGGACACACACATGCGCACACACACTGCTGTGTCCGCTCGCGGGCACCACTCGATACTCACTGGCTGATTAATCATCGCAAGTGCTATTATAATTATTGCGTTTGGTCCTGAGAACAGGCTGCCTCTGCTTGTTTCTCAGAAGCTATAAACCTGCAAAGAAGGATTTCAAGATTTGCGAGGATGTTGACTGGATCTTCAGACTCTCTTTTTTCCTTGGCAGCAACGTGCTTGTCGGGAAATACGGGCCGTGGCAGACGACAGGCATAAGGGACTTAATTCTTGCTCTGGGAAGGAAGCAAGTTTAGGGATTTATCTTGCAGCTAAAGGCTCGGAAGTCAGGAGAGTGGGGCTTGAGTCCCAGTTCTAGCCTAGCAACCTGTGAGCCTTAGAGGTGCCCTTTCCCCTGCGCTGGGCCTGTTTCCTCATCGGACTGTATGGTCCGAGATTTCCTGTAGCTCAAACTACTCCGGAGCCATGGCCAGACGCAGAGAGAATATGAGTGGAGGGGGAAAGAAGGACCAGAAAATGGACGAAGGGAAGGCTAGGACTAAAGCCAAAAGTCTTAGACTCACAGCTTCCTCTCACCACAACCACACACACACACACACACACACACACACACACACACACACTCACACACACACACACACACACACACACATGCCCCAGGCTGGAGGACAGCGCCTGGTTTTCTCCCAGAGCTCCCTCATCACCTGCTGGCCTGCCCAAGACCCCAGTCATGGCGAATTTGCTCACTGCCCTGGCCTCAAGTATGGAAAAGGGGGAGGTGTTAAAGGGAGAAGGGAAAGGGAGAGAAGGAGGAAATCAGTAGAAAATAGGGAGGCACGCAAATGGCGAAAACAGAAAAGTGAATCAGGAGCACCTGGGTGGTTCAGTTGGTTATGTGTCCGACTTTTGATTTCGGCTCTGGTCATGATCTCACGGTCCGTGAGTTCAAGCCCCACATAGACCTCCAAGCTGACAATGCGGAGCCTGCTTGGGATTCTTTCTCTCCCCCCTCTCCTCCACCCTCCACTAAAGCTCATGTGCTCTCTCTCTCTCAAAATAAATAAATAAACTTTAAAACTTAAAAAAAAAAAAAAAAGGAAAAGTGAATCACATCAGTGTCAGTGAGGGCCAAGTAGGCAATCCTGTGCATTGCTGGGGAGAGTAAAAACCAAGGCAGCCGCACTGAGGACAGACAGCCTGGCAGTGTTTAGGGACACTTCTGAGTATGCGTCCCAGTGCAAATTCTCCGCAGGTCCTCAAGGACACACATGCGAGGATGCTCATCTCAGCGCGGCATTCAGAGTCAGAGATGGAGGCCACCAAGGAAGCCCTCTCTAGGGGACAAGGATGCAGACTTTGGAGCAGGTGATCTGCAAATGAATGAAGCAAGCCTGACCCCTGCGGCAGCTCAGCGAGGACCAGTGGGTCCTCACTGTCACTAACAGGATGCCCGAGTCTGGATGGGAGCTGCTCACCCAGCTCTTCTGGGGCAGGACTAAGAACAGAGCCAGGTGTCCACCCCCTAGCGCAGCGCTCTATCTCCCAACGGCTCCCAGAGCCTCTCCTTTGTGAACAGCTGCTTTTTGTGTTTGGTTTGGGCTTGAGATGTTAAACAAATAGTGTCTCTTGACAAATGCAAGCTGGCCGCACCGGGACTGGTTATGCTCTGTAAATCCAGACTAATCCTCCGTGTCTCTCCCTCAGGGATACACCAAGAAACACCTCAGTCATTCCCGAAGCACCCTGAATCCGATCAACCAGCCATCAGCCACCAGAGGCCACAATTCCTGGTGCAGCTCTCCACCAGCCGTATCCCTGTCCAGGCTGCAGCTCCTGGGCCCACAAGCCCCCTCCCCATTCTCAGGCCTCCTCCTAGCTGGCTAGAGAGATGGTTCTGGATTCTCCTTCCTATAGCAAACCAGGGACCCTATCCCAAGATGAGTAAGGCCTTATCCCTGTTCTGAAGGAGCTTATGTTCTGGTCTAGACAAGGCAGACCAGAATGTCATGTGAGGCTCCGGTCCAGCTAAGAATGAATAGAGTAAAGCTCGGGATTTGAACCGGAGCTTGTCTGAGTCAGGGTCAGCTTTTTTACTCCCTACCTCACCCCCTGCCCCCATCCTCCAGCCAAACTGGCCAAGGATGGGGGCCTGGTGCTGGGAAACAATGGACGGAGAGGGCTCTGGGCCCCTCATCCCTCACACCACATTCCTGGCCATCGTAGGGTGAGCATTGCTAATCATAGGGCCAAGTCTGTCATTGACATCACAGAATGTCAGAGGGAGGGGACTCTTTGAGGTAAGCAACTGTCTCATGCTATAGAAAAGGAAACTGAGGCACAGAGAGGCAATGTGACTCTCTCAAGTCCACCGGATTGTTGGTAGCGGGTGGCAGCTGGGACCAGGCTCCAGGGGTATAGACTTCCACTTCAGTGCCCTCTCCACATGCTTCCTTGGGCCTTGGGACACTCACATGGGACTTTACCCTCTTTCCCTAAGCCAGCCAGGGCTTGCCGCAACTTTAGAAGTATCTGTTGGCAGAGAGTCATAGAAGCAAATTGCGTGGATTTTTCTCCCTCCAGACTCTGCTGTCTATGCTGCTACCAGGTAGGAGGAATGTCTACCCAATGGAAGCTTCGACAAGGTGCTATGGAAACACAAAGGTGCTAGTGGTTCTGATTGGAGGTAACTGGGGAGTGCTTCACAGAGGCAGTGGCCTTTGAGTTGGGTCTTGAAGCGTGAACAGGAGTTCAATAGCTAAAAAATGGAGGAGTCGAGGAAGTACCAATATCCCAGTTTATGGGAGCCACATGAGTCAGAAGTAAAGCATGAAAGTACTTAGATGTGTCTAGAGCTTAGAGAAGAATGGTGTGGAAGATAAAGCTGGAAAATAATACGTGTATAATGTTTAGTGCATTATAATACGCAGCAACTAATGATGGTTAAATTCTGTACCATTTATCCTCCCTCTGATTGTGTCCTTCTCCACACAAACTAAAGTGTTAAAAGCAGTGACTAAATCTTTTCACCTGATTCTTGGAAGAACTAGTGAAGCAGAAGCAGGCCAGGAAGGTCACGGGATGTTATAAATGAAAGGAGCATAGACGTGTCCTGGTCCAAACCACTCCATTTATGGACATGCAAACCCAGACCCAGGGAAAAAGAGTGACTGGCCCTGAGTCCCACAGGAAGCAGGTGGAAGAAACAGGACCCCAGCCCAGGCCCCCCAACTCTCTGCCCTCTGTTCTCTATACTGGATCAGATTTCAGAAAATAATCACACATGAGGCTGACCAGTATGATGATTGGAGGGATGTAAAATATCTCTTTCTAAGCAGCCCAAGCCTTCTTCCACTGGGGTCACCAATGGATTGAAAAAAAAATAGAGCATGGAGAAGCCATAACTGAGCAGATTTTGTTATTGATAAAACACAGGGTTGGTAAAAGTGCTTTCTGACACTTGGCCCTGGGCAGAAGGTGAGGCAGCCCCAGCAGGGGTGAGGACGTACAGGCAGGTCACAGGAGTCCTGGACAGAGAGAGAGGTATAGGCTTCTAGATCTTTTGGCACTACTATCCCACCTAGGTCAAGGTGTGAGCTGAGGGGACTCCTGTCTGCAGGACCCAGGGGCTACTCAGAAATCTAGACTGGCACCAGCATGGCTCCGGGCCAACCAGTGCCCCCTCCTGAAGAGTAGAAAGGGAAAAGGGGCAGGGGGGTGAGAACCCAGCCGACCCGCTGGGCTCCAGGGAAGCTGCGGATGTGTCACACTCCCCTAGCAGCAGGTGTCCTGGTCCCATATATATGGGGGCTACAGGAGAGACCCCAGCCATGGGACCTAAGTCCTGGCCTCCCTGTGTGACCTTGAGCAACCCCCTTCCTACTCTCTGGGCCTCAGTTTCCTCATCTGTAACATGAGAGGATCAGGTTAGCTGCTCTTTAAAGGTCCTTCCAGTTCTGAAGTGCTGTGAGAACAAGCTTCATCATAATTAATAATAAATGCCCTGCCCCTAAAGAGAGCTTTTTCCCTTTTCCGAAGCTCTTTCACTCACAATATCACTTTTCATCTGCACAGCAGTGTGGCCTGGCAGCCAGAAGCAAGCAGACCCTGGACCCACAGGCTTTCACACTGAAAACCAGGCCTCTTGAGCCTGGCTCATCTAGACTGCCTTTGGGGGAGTTGGCTTCTGGGGTAGTTGTGGCCAGGAGGACGGAACTTAACTTGCACCCTCACCCCTAGGAAGCCAGGAAAAGCTGCACTTGTCTTCTAGGGAGCCAGAAGATGTCAAGGGGGAAGGCCTGCAATGGGCCGAGTTCATGACCAAAGGTATGGGGCCAGAAGGTTTGTGTCAGATCAATGACTCTGGGAGAATTACCTATCCCATTCGCAGGTGGAAAAAAATGAGGCTCCGGGAGTCATTGCGGAGAAGAGAATGGGTTCGGAAGCCAGACTGAAGCCCCTTCCAGCTGAACAACCTTGGACAATTCTCTGCACTGCCTTATGCCTCAGTTTCTCCATCTATAAAATGGACATAACCATGCCTACCTTTCAGGATTGTGGTAAGACTAGAGATAATAAATGTAACGTGCCTAGCCTGACACACGGCAGATGCTTGATACATACTCTTTGAGTGAATGGTTGAAAGTAGCAGTGGGTTGGTGGCCCTCCTCAGAGAAGCATTAAAATGCCCAACAGTGACAGGTCAGGCCAGGATGTGGGCAGATGGCGCTCCCGCTTCTGGATGGCTGCCCCCTCAACCTACCCGCAGTCAGGGGCCTGGGGCCTCTTCCATCCCGTCTCTCCTCGTGGCCCGTGCCAGGGTCCCGTGAAAGACTCTCTGACCCTCCTTGGCAATGGGATTTGCATTCCGATCATTCTGCTCACTCAGCCCATCCAAGTCTGGAGCTGTTTGAAGCTAAGTGAGGCCTGCGGGATCATCTGCCTTGGCACCTCATCGAGGAGATAAGGAAGCGAGACTCTGAGAGGCGCAGAGACGCCTCATCTGAGGTCCCGCAGCCTGCGCCTCCTCACCGCCACTGCCACCATGCTGACAGAAGAAGAAACTGAGGCATAGGGAGGCCTCCTGGTTCCCCTAGCCTTCAGCAAGCCTCCTGGTCTGGGCTCCGGGCGCCCTATTCTGTTCCGTTGGGAGGCCTGATGTTGATGTTCAGTGCTATCTCTGGCAGCCCAGCCCAAGCCCAGTCTGGCCCACTGGGGCAGGACAGGGGCTATGGATGTCTGGACGGCGGGACAGCCCCAGCGGACTGGAGGAGGAGAGCCTGGGATTGAGTGCTGCTGGCCTAGGCGCCCAGCGTGTGCTTTCTCAGCCAGTTGCAGGAGCCACGCTGACCTGGGAAGGGTCACATTTCATGAGAGCAAGGCTTTCCCTTGGGTGTTGGCCCACGCGTACCCAGGTCCACAGCTGCACCCTGCTGTCTCTAAGACAGCCGGTGGCCTGGCGCAGGGTGGGGGGTGTGGCCTGGGCGGAGGGAAGCTTGGCTGAGTCCCGGTGCTGGGTGCTGGCACTAATTCCCTGTGTGCCCTTGCCTGTCGCTCGACCTCTCTGCGCCTCAGTTTCCTCGTGGACACAATAAAGGGCAGGACAGCGAGGCCCAAGGTCCCTTCCAGTTAAAGCATGCTGTGATTTCGGTGGAGATGGGGGGGCGGGGGTCGCTCTGCCCGTTCCTTTTCCCTTCCTTGCTCTTCTTTTTCCGTCATCGATGTATCTCCAGCTATCCAGGTCTCCCTGTCTCTGTCGCTCTCTCTGTTTCCATCTTTCGCTCTCCGCCTCTCTCGCTCTGTATTTTTCTGCCTGGCGCCTCTTTCACCGTGGCGGTGAGTCTACCTCTGGTTTTATCTCCTTATCTGTCACACCCCCCTCTGCCTCTTTTTCCTCTCTTTCTCTGTAGTTACAGGCGTTTCTCTCTGTGTCTAGTTCTCTCTTTCCCTGGGTCTCTCTCGCTCGGTCCTGCCCGGTCTCTCCGCGGCTCTCCCGCTCGCTCCCCCACCCCTCCCCCTCCGCCAGCCCCCCTCCTCCCTCCCTCCCTCGGCGCGTCTCCCCAGTCCTTATTTGGCTGGGCGGGAGGGCTGGCGGGAGGAGGCGGCCTGCGGGCGGGGGGCGGGGGGCGGGAGCGGGGCCGGGCTGAGGAGGGCGGTGGGTGGTGCTGAAGGGACAGCTCCGCGGCGGCGGCGGCGGCGGCGGCGGCGTTGGCGGCGGCGGCCCCAGGGCGCGGAGCGGGTGCCCGGCGCGGGGAGAGGCGAGCGCAGCCATGCCCCAGGCCGCCTCCGGGGCAGCAGCAGCGGCGGCCGGGGCCGGGGCGCGGGCCGGGGGCGCCGGGGGGCCGGCGGCGGCTCGGGCGGGACGATGAAGCGGCAGAACGTGCGCACGCTGGCGCTCATCGTGTGCACCTTCACCTACCTGCTGGTGGGCGCCGCGGTCTTCGACGCGCTCGAGTCGGAGCCCGAGATGATCGAGCGGCAGCGGCTGGAGCTGCGGCAGCAGGAGCTGCGGGCGCGCTACAACCTCAGCCAGGGCGGCTACGAGGAGCTCGAGCGCGTCGTGCTGCGCCTCAAGCCGCACAAGGCCGGCGTGCAGTGGCGCTTCGCCGGCTCCTTCTACTTCGCCATCACCGTCATCACCACCATCGGTAACTACTCGCCGACGGGGGGCGGGCCCCCGGGGGCTGGGCGCCGCGTCCCCCCCGGGTGGTCCCGAGCCGGCCAGGGCTGGGGGGGCGGGGGGGAGACGGGGGGGATCCCCCGGAGAGGGTCTAGGCGCCGAAACCCGCGCTGCCAGAAACCCGAGTTCAGCCTGGCTTGTCTGCTCCGCGGCGACAGGACTCGGGGGAGGCGTCGACTCCTGGCTCCGGACCTGACTCTCCGGCCGGGCCAGCCCTAACTTGTCCCTGCCAGGCTGCGCGAGGGCCTCAGGGGACTCTGAAGTGTGTGAGAGGGGCAGGAACGACCGGCGGAGGCTGGGGAGGAGGGGTGTGGCCGGGCCAGGCCCTGGAGCAGAGAGCTGAGTGTAGAGCGGCGGGGAGCGCGCGACTCCGCCGTGTCCCTGGCAGATGGGCTTCCGCACCTTGGCGTGTCTACACCGGCTGGGCTGGGGCTCCGGGGAGACGTGTGGATGCAGGTACTCTGGCACTCCGCGGCACTCCCGCCTACTCTGCGTGCCTGAAACAACCCGTAACTGCCTCTGTGAGTGCCGCTTGGAGTGTGTGTGTGTGTGTGTGTGTCCAGCTCCCAGAGTTTGGGCAAAGCTAGCCAATGCCTTTAATTTTCTTAGGGCAGCAGATCTGATGCTGGAAGCCAGATCCAGTTCTGTCTGCCTTCTCTGCTGTCCCAGGAAAACAGTCACCTCGCAGGAATGGCCTCAGTTCTCTTCTCCAAACAGCGGTGCAGCAGGCCACACACACACACACACACACACACACATACACACTCACAACATAGGCATGGGCACGTGTACACACAGGTACTCACACAAGCACACACAGGACATACACAGCCACACACACACACACACACACACACAGAGCACACGAATGGACATCCAGGGAAGGAATCCCCAGGGAGGCCCTTGACGAGCTATTCAAAAGTGTCCAGATAGGAGTAAACACCTTACTGGCTCCCCAGGACTCTGTGATTCCAGCCCAGCTCCATTACTTTTCCCACTATATGACCTTGGGCAAGTCCCTTCTCCCGTCTGGGTTTCAGGCTCACCTCCAGACAATGAGGGGTTGGCTGAAATGATCTCAAGCGTTCCTCCGAGTCCTGGCGGCCTCCCAGCCCACCTTCCCCCAAAGCCCATTGGGACGCCTCCAGGCCTCCATCTTTCCCATTCCTTCTCCTCTTTCCGGTCCCCCTCCTTGCCTTGGCTGAGCTCCCAGGGGCTCATTGCCACATGGCATAGCCCATGACAAGATGGCAGTGTTTTCCTGGGAGTCTACAGAAGTTGAGGGGGTACAAGGCAGGACTGGACGCTGTTCCTGCAGTCTATCCACTTGGGACTCTGTCCCAAGGCTCCACTCCTCTCTGGGTCTGTGGGGAGCTCTGCTATGTAGTCTCTGGTTCCCCTTTTGGAAGAGGAAGAAAAGGGCCCCGGGAGTGGATAGGGGCACCTCTGAGTCCTGCTGACAGGGCAGAATAGTCAGACTCAGATCTGCCCAAAAAGAAGCCTCCCTTCCCCCACTTCCATGCCATCTGCCAAGGTTTCGGGAGCACTGAGCAACCAAGGTAGGCCTTCCCTCCTCCTCTTCCCACATGTGGTGCCTTTGATTATGTGTCCCCTTTCTTAGTCCTGTGGTCCCTAGCTCCACAAGTAACTTCCCAACTGACTTTGCCCTCGTTCTCCCACGGAGCGAGCTCACCTGGACAATGCCGCCAGAAAAAACCTCCCCAAAATGCAGCTCCAACCAAACCAATACCCTCTCAGAAGCCCTCGGTGACTTCCAGCGGCCCGTGGAATCTGGCCCATGCTCTTTCCAAATTTTAAGGACCTTCGTACCTGGCTCCGATTTGATGTCCGACTTCATTTCTCCCTTCTTACTGGCATGATACCCCCCACTGCCGCCATCCTGTCTGACTCCTGAGAGTACCTTTCTCTAGGTCTTCTATTTACCTTGTCCAAGCTAACCTCACAGGTCCAGCTCAAATCCTACTTCCTCCTTGAAGTCTTCCAGACCATCCCAGGCCACCACTCTAGACGGCCGCAGGACTTACCGTCAGGACAACCTGGGTGACGCAGTGTAGGCTCTCTTGCATGGTTATTCACATTTTAGGGGATGTGCTTTGTCTCTTTGACCACATACTGAAGGAACCTCCATGTGGGCAGGGCCCTGTGGTTCCCATCTCTGCTGTCCCAGTGCTGGCACAGTACCCTGCAGCACACACGAGCACTCAGAGAATGCCATCCATGGGTTTAAGGTGCGCAGAAATGAAAGGGCATCCTCCTTCCCCTCCATCCCTGCCATTTCCCAAAGTACCTGTAGTCCTTACCAAGAGAGATGCTAAGGGCTGGGGGTAGAGGCAGACAGAGTGCAGTTCTGGTGATATTTATTGATATAGTGCTGGGCAAGAGGAAAGACAGCATCAAAGCACCACCCTAGTCCTGTGGGGGCCCCAGAAAGGTACTGCCCACTTCCTGCCCCACCCAGCCATCCCTGGCTTTTTGTCACCTCTCTCTCTGGCTACGCCATCTGGCTGGAAACAGTCCACAGGGGCTCTGCTCTAAGAAAAGCCTGTCTGGGCTGTGATCAGATGGCTGGAAGGGGCCCTATATTAAGCTGATCTTGACCCAAAACCCAAAGGCAACAGTCTCTGTTCACCTGATCCCTCGGGAGACCCAAATAAGTCTCCCAAGGCACCAGGACTCACACCGGGAGAGAAAAATGACAGAACCTGCCACTTAGTGATCCTAATGCACTCTCATATCATCTCTTGAGTCTCAGCCTTCACCGCTCAGGAAAGTTGCCGGGTATCGTTAGCTCCGCTGCATAGATGAAGGCATGGAGGGGAAAGAAGGGGAAGGGACTCCCCCCAAAGTCACGCAGCTGGTGAGCAGCAGAGTTAGAGCAAGAAGCTAGGTCTTCTGACTCCAAGCCCAGTGCTCTTTCCCTGCCGGTCTCTTGGCTGCTTCTTCTGCTTCCATATGCTGTGAAGCCCAGAGCCAGCTGAAATTGGCATGGCCAAGACGTGCTCCGTGATGCCAGCTTGCAGGGCGCTCCCGGGCAGCCCTGATTGGTCGAGGGTCGGCAGGGTCTGAGTTAGTCATTCACCTGGTTAGTCACAGTCTCCATGAGCTGCAAGGTTTCCTCCAGCTCCCTCGTCCCCGGCCTCCCAGCCAGGAAACCCTTCCTTTGTTGTGCCCTAAGTTCATCAAATGCAAATGGAAACTCCTTTCTGGGAAAGCTTAACCTCTCTAGCTGTTGAGTCATTAAACTCCTCCGGGGCCCCAGCCCCATCTATTCATAGCCCAGAGGCTGTCAGAGCTGGAAGGGGACTCAAGATCAGCTAGTGCCACCCCCTCCTCTTACAGATAAGGAACCAGAGAGGTGACAAGAGTCACACAGCCAGAGGTTCGCAAAACCTGACTCCCGGCCTCCGCTCCTTCCACTTGTTCCGGATGACTCTTTATTTATTATTATTCCTAAGAGCAGTAATGGCAACAATAAAAGCAGCCACGATTGATTATCTACTATTTGTCAGGCTCTATACCCTCTCATTGGATTCGCTCACCAACCCCTCAAGGGGAGCATTACATGACCCCCATTTTTCAGCGGAGGAACCCAAGGCTCTGTGTGTAGATAGATGACTCACCCGTGGCCTTGTGACTTGAAACTATGGCATTTGCCCAGATTCAACTGAGCCTCTGTGACTCCCATGCCCTGGGTTTTTCTGCCAGTTCCTTCTCCACTTCAAGAACCCAGGCCAGGCCCTTATATCTTGAGGGCGCCGAGGAGCCAAGGCTTGTCTTTTCCCCTGGCAAATCCCTTCCCAGGAGAGCGCCTCTCACTGCAGCGCGCCGCAGCCGGCCTGCGGCTCCCCCACGCCCCGGCCCCTGACCAACCCAGACCACGTGGCAGAGCTGTGCCCGGCACCAGGCCCCAGCTGAGACTGCCCCAAGCTCACAGGTGCTGTGCTCCCATGCGGGCCCCCGTAATCCTGGGGGCTCTAAGGCAACAAGAGGCCAGGTGATTGATTAGCTGATGGAGCTGGGGCAGAAAACCTTCTGTTCTGCTCTCTCCTCAGCTTCCGGCCTGTTCTCAGCTGAGCACAGGCTCCCATCACCCACCATGTGGCCTGGGAGTCCCTAGATTGTGAATTCAAGCAGGCAGCTCACGAAGGAACCTGTACTTTTTACATCTTTCCGAGAAGGAGGAAAGTACAGAAGTGACCTGCCACCCCCTACATCCCAGAGTCCTCCAATAAAAGAGTGAAAGGAGACATCAGCAATCATCCAAACACCCAGAGAGGTGAGTGACTTGCCCGAAGTCACGCAGCAAGTTGCAGGTACAACCCTGATTAGAACCGAGGCCTTTGGGAACCCCTGCTGAAGTTCCCTCCATCACCCCAGTCCATTCCCCTCACCACCCACCATCTCTCTTAGCACCAAGACCTCTGGTTCCCAGCCCTCCATTGACTCGCAGGGGTGGCGTGGAGGGGCAGCCCAGCCTGGACTGGTCCTACTGCCCACTCTCAATCAACCATTCCTTCCTCCCTGCCCACAGGCCACCCCTCTGCCTGGACCACAAAAGCCTTTTCTGTGGCAGTGTAGGAAGGTGGGCCAGAGTGCCTGGGTTCGTCCCTCAACCCACCTCCCCAACCCCCCACCACTAGTTAGGTGATCTTGAGCAAGTTAGTCTCTCTGAGCTTGTTTTGTCATTTGCAAAATGGGGAGAATAATGTCTGCCTCCCAGGATTCAAAGGATAATACAAAGGAAGTGCCCAATACAGAGTAGGTACTTAATAAACAATATCTGCAATGATTAGTGTAATTAACATGATTTTTCATGGGTTATTATTACTCCCCACACAGAAGGGAAGTGCTTGGTTTCCCAAGGATTATCAAGACCACAGCCACCTCTGCTCCCTCCTAACTGGTAGGGGACAGGGGGTTGGGGACCAGAGGCTGCCCCATCCTTCCCTCTGTTCTCCTAATCCCACTCCCCCCACGCAGGCTTTCCAGATCCCCACCCATGACTGGAGTCTGCCTGACATCCAGGCTCAGGGGCAACGCTCCTTCCTTTGAGCAGGCGGACCATGCAGAAACCAGTCAAGGACAGTGAGGCACACAGTAGTAGGAGAAGCTGCCCCAGATGGGAGCGAGGAGGCAGAGGTTCACTTCCACTTAGCCCAGCTGCTGGTCCTCTGTGATCATCAGTTTCCTCATCTGCAAAGAGGGTGTATTGGATCAGAGGTCCTCCTGACTGTCATGCCTCCTACCTAAGTGTTCCATTCCCACCCATCACGGTTGGGGGGCTGGCGACATGGAGGGAGTGGGGACGAGAATAGGACAGAAATAGAAGACACACGCCTGGCCACAGTGGGGACAGGACAAACACAATAAGTATTTTCAAAGAAAACATAAACAAGCACAGATGAGTGTAGTGCAAATCACCACTATAAACAGCTTTCAGCTGGCAGCACAAACGGTGAATCTGTGAGTTGATTTTGTAATAAAAAAAAAATGTCAAATGATTTCCCAGCAGCCAGCCAGCAGCCAGGGAAGAGACCCAGGTCTGACGGAGATCGTTATCAGAGACCCAGACGGGCACTCCCTCACGCCCCATCCCTGTCTTGGACGCAGGGAACTGATGTGTGTCCATAACACGTCAGGCAGTGTCTGGGCCACTTGTCACGGCCTGCATTCCCACTGATGTCCTGAGAGGGCAGGCGTTACGTTCTGTTCCCGGCAAGGAAAGGGAAGCTCAGAGAGGTTCCGAAATTGGCCCAGGACCCTACAAATATAAAATGATAGTGCCAGGGCTTACTCCCAGGGCCATAGGGAGTATCTTTTCACAGAGCCATGCAGCTTCCCGTCCCCATCGCCCCTGTCCATGGAGCGGGGGTGCCCTTTCTATATGAATGTCACAAATGATGCAGGATGAGTACCAGGGTCCAGCTGCGGCCCTGCTTCAGGACCTCCAGCCCTCAAGAGTATTTAGGCCAGAGAGAAATCAGAATGTTAGCTCAACCCTCTCATTTTACAGAGTGGAAACTAAAATTCAGATGGGAGAAGGGGCATGGTCAAGGCGACAGTTATTCTCAGAGCTGCCCTTGGAGCCCTGTTTCCTGACACCCCCCTGGGTGTTCCTGGCCCCCCACCGCCAGCCCCACAGGCTTTTAAATAAAAGAGCGAGCTGCCAGCCAGCCTGCTCTTCTTGCCCTGGGTCTCCTCCTGACCTGCCTGTTAGCCTCTGGCCATCAGACAGCCACATGACAAATGCCTTTCTAGGCTGTTGTCACTGTGGAAAGAGCAGTCAAGGGTCCCAGTGAGGCCGCCACCTCCCAACTTGTTCACCATTCCTCGTTGTGCCGAAACTTCCCCCACTAAGGTCCCAGGCAGCTCCCAGAGACCTACCTGCACCCTCATCTGGAGCCACCCACCCCCACCCCCGCTACTGCCACAAGTCACACCTTCCCCTCCCCCTTGTCCAGAGCTGGCCAAGGCTGCCACCTAGAGCAAACAGCTCCAGTCCTCCTGGTCCTGTGGCCTCCTGGGATCCCTGCCAGGCGGGGGAGGGGGGAACCTCCCACCCTCCAGCTCCACGAAAACTGCTTCCTCCCCATCCCCGATTCCCAGTGACACACAAGGACCCCTTAGTGAGGGGACACATGGCTGCTGGGAATTCAGAGCAGGAGCCAGGCCTGGGAGCTAGAAACGGGGTTCTTTCTCTCGCCTTAAGACAAATCCTTCCAGCTCTCTCTCACATCTGCTGTCCCTGAACTCACGGGAGGAGTAGACACTTCTCTGGTGTGCCTCAGTCTTCCCATCTATACAGAAGAGATGTTCTGCAGAAGATGCCTGCTCCGCCCCGCAGAGCCATTAATGGTTTGCAAACACTGCTGTGCCGAAAGACCAGCTTGATCTTCTTTAAATGCAGATTCTGAACCAGTAGGTCTGGCGTGGGGCCTGAGATTCTGCATTTAGAAATGCAGAAGCCCCCAGGAGACACTCATGCCGTTAATTCACTGTCCGCACTTGGAGCAGTGAGGATCTAAACAACGTGGAGATCTGACTCCTGGGAACAGACAAGAGGCGTAGACTGTGGTTTTAAGGACAAGAATGTGGAGAGCTGGAAAGATCCCTGGTTGTGGAGCATCGGAGCCGATGGCCTCAGCGCTGCCGGAGCCTAGGTCGGGCCACGTGCTGTGCGGTCACGTGGGTGGGGGAAAGTGAGGGGAGGAGTGAAGAAGGGCTTGCTCCCACCCCCCACACCCCCCCCCGCCCCGGGAAAGCCTGAAAACAGGTGTCTGTTGGCCTCAGCTGTCCTCCTCAGCTGTCCCCCATCCACCAGGGAAGCACCTTAGATCCATGGAGAATGGGTGCTCCAGAGATTAAACGGCCAAGTGGGAAACTGGCTCCTCCCTCGTGGAGACTACCCATAGTCCCAAGGGGCGGTGCAGCCTCCAGTCCCCATTAGCAGAAGAGGTTTGGGCTCAATTCTTCTTTCAAGAAGAACCCCAGCTTCCCATGGGCCGGCATCCAGACAGCAGGGGCCCTTGGGGGACCCCAGGCCCAAGGTCTTACAGCTACTAGATACACTCACTCTGTTGTAAGCGACGGTGTGGAATGAAGCTGGCAGGTGAAGGGCAAACTTTTAAAAGAGTCATCAACACCCTAGGGAACAGTCAGGGGAAGGGAGCAGCATATCAAATGAAGTACACCGGATGGGGACAGGCGTGGAGAGCACGCATGCGGCCTTCAAATATTTACTGGGCTGTTGCAAGATAAAAGACCCAACCTCAGGCTGCTTGGGCCCAAGGGTTGAACCAGCACCAGTGGGTAGAATCCATAGAAAGACTCAATCAAGTCCAATATAAGGAGAACTTGTTAAAGTTGCAGCTGACCAAAGATGAACGGAACTGCCTCAAGAGGTGGTGAGCTCCCCATCACAGGAAGCCACTGGATGGGCAAGCTGCAGAGGACACTTGTATCAGTCAGGGTTCAGTCAGAACCAGTAGAAGGTATATATTACAAGATGTATTACAAGGAATTGGCTTACGTGATGGTAGTGGCTGCTAGGCAAGTCTGAAATCCATAGACTAGACCATCAGGACAGACAAGCTCGAAGTTTTCCCAGCATGGGCCGAAGCTGCCATCCGCAGGCAGAATTTCTTTTTCAGGAAAACCTGAGCTTGGTTCTTAAGGCGTTTCAAATGATTGAAGCAGGCCCGCTCAGATTATCTGAGTTAATAAAAGATAATCTCCCCTACTTAAAGTCAACTGATTATGGACTTTAATTACATCTACACAATGCTTCACAGCAGCCCCTAGATTTGATTAATAACTAAAGGCTTTAACCCAGCCAAGTAGATACATTTAAAAGAACAGACTGGGGACTAGAATAAATGGCTTTTAAGATTCTTCTCAACCTTGAGCTGCTTTGACTTCTTGATCTTCCGGGGGGCAGCCTGGAGAGGCCAAGTACCCAAAGTGGACTCAGCAGTGTCCTGGGGGCCCCCCCAGACCCTCCGGGTCACCTTCCAAATAGAACTGGCTTTTGCCTTCATTTCAGTTCAGTTTACCAAAAATCATCGAGGTCTCCTGAGTGCCAGGCACTATACTTGCCACCGAAAAAATAGAAAACTAAGACCCAGCTCCTTCCCCAAAGAGCCTCAGGCCCAGTGGAATCCTGAAACCACAAGTTGAACGTTATACATGCTAAATCCTAGTAAAGTGACTCAAAATAGGGATCTGAGAAGGCTTCCTGGAGCAGGTAGCACACGAGGGAGCTTGAATGAGGACTGAGGATGGGCAGTGAGAACTTTCCGGATGAGGAAATAGCATGAGACAGGCTGAGGGCCATGAGTGTACCCAGGAAAGTGGCAAGGGCAGATCCTAGAGGCGCTGACTTCCGGACTCTGGTGGGTGGACCTGATTAAACCACTGGGTGCCCCATGTCCCTGGTTGAACCAGTGGCCACCTTAGTTGAATAGTAGGTGCTCCATGACCTTGGTTGAACCCGAGGGTGCCCTGAGAACCCCAGCTGAACAAGTGGGTGCCCCCAGGAACCACAGGGTGGTGAACCTGAATCCTGACTATCTCCCTTCACCCTCGCCCTGATCACCCAGCAGACCTCAGTCCCCAGGGAGCTCTTTCCCTCCCTCCTGTCACCACACTTCCTTTTCCGGGTCACAGGGCCCCTCTGGAGCCCAGACCAAACCCAGTTTTATGGAAGGTATGCAGGAGCCCTGGGGCAGCACTGACCTGAAGGAGGCGATACTGTCACACAACGCTGTGTGGATATTTTCTGCATGGACAGCCCCAGACCCCAGCTCTCAGACCCCCTTCATCTCTGCTCGAGCCTTCACAGCTTGGCATAGACTCAGTGTCCCTCTTTAGGAATGTGTAGGGCCTCTCCTGACCACAGCCCCAAGGCAGAAATAACCATCTCAGAAACATCCGGAGAGGCACATTCCAGCCCGCCAGCCACAGGACCGTCTGGGGGGCTCTCTCCAGAGACCCAAACTGTCAGGCCCCAGTGGAGCAGCCCAGAGAGAGAGAGAGAGAGAGAGAGAGAGAGAGAGACGCCAGGCTCTCAGACAGGAAGCAGCCCTCTCCTCCGGGATGGATCCAGTCCTCCTCCTAGTGCGGAGGGACTCCCTGAGACCTTGGGGGAAAGCCGGGAGTGTGGGAGGTTGTAGGCAAGAGGAAGCCTCAGGTTGATGCACCAGGGGGGACTGCCCTCGGCTGTTCCGCCCAGATCTCAGACCTGCTTAGAAGCAGCCACTCCCCACAGAGCCTGCCTCAGTTTCCACCATTAGGAACCAAAGCCACCATTAGCTGGGAGGTTTCTCTGGGCTGAGCCCATGCCCCGATCACCTCACGCAATCCTCACGGCCACAACGGCACTGTTACAATCCCCACTGTACAGACCAGGACGCTGAGGCTCGGAGGGCTAAGGGAGGACGTGCAAAGGCACACGGATGGCAAGTGGCAGGACAGGGATGTGTAAAGCCTGCCCAGCCCTTGGCGTATAAAGCACTTGGTCATATAGTGTCTCTTCTGAGGCTCCTGTTGACCCAGAGCCACCAGTATCATTACTCCTACTTTGCCAATGAAGAACCCAGACGGGAGAGCATGAGGAGCATAATCCTAAGCCAGTGATGTGTTAGCAAGAGTCAACTCAGGACTCCCTCAAACCTAAACCATGCTCTCCCCTGGAACACAAGTGCCCTCACCTCCTAGACAGTGGTTAAAGGTGGGTTATTGCCATGACATGGATGCGGGGGATTGCAGAAGTGCGTGTCAGCTATGGAGGTCAGAAGGGGTAGTACTGGGGGGGGGGGGCAGTTGTCACTGGGAGGCCTTAGCTTCACGAATTTGTCAAAGCCATCCTTCCGAACAGGACAGGAGCCCAAGACTAGAAATGAGAACAGAGTGATGGTCCTTAGACGTGGCCAGTGAGTGAGAGAGGGGGCTTTGCCAGGGGCGACTTTGGCAAGTCACCTGCTCCCCAGTGTGTCAGGACAGGTAAGATGGCCCCTGTGCACCGAGTGGGACACTTGTCCCCAGTAGCAGCTGTTGTTTGTAGCCAGAGTTATGGGTGTCAGGGCCTGGCCCTAGGACTTAATGCATTAGGCCTGAGCTAAGCCCAGGAGCCTGTAAGTTTTAGAGCCCCCCCCACCCCCCCACCCCCGCCTCCGGTGAAAGGATCTGCCACCAGGTCTGCAAAGCACAAGAGAGAAAAGAACTTATTAGAATCAGCACTCTGTACTTTGGAGGCTGGGCCACTTGCCAGCCAGCCACTAGCATTTTCTTTCTGGGTTTCCTTGGTACTTAAGAAACATTTCAAGGGGTGGCTATGGAGGAATCTTTGGAGTTCACAAGCCCTGGGGTGAGGCCTGTGGTGGAGACAGCAGGAGTCAGTGGGTGGCCCCAGGAGAAGGCGCCCCCCCCCCCCGGTAAAGGAGACTGGGGGTCTTTGTGGGCTCCTAGGGACAGGTCCGCCTTCACGACATTAGCTCTCAGGCTGCTTTCAACCCCAGGGAAGGGGATCAGCCTCAGCGAGGCCGGGTCAGCTCTGTGAGCATCACTCTCCTGAGAACAAATCGGGGGGCTATGGTCCAGCTGAGCCAGGTGACTCCCTCTTCCATATGACCTCGCATCATGGCTTTTCCAACAGTGAGGGTTAAACAGGGTAAGACCCTCTGGGGCCGCTCTTGGTCTTTGGTCCACCTCTAGGTGGGGCCAGAGAGAGAGAAACCTGGACCCAATTTCAATGGCAGACCTCCTTCCCTCGCGTGTCATGCCCAGCTCTGTGCCCCAGAGTTGGAAACACTTGTCTTTGTTGGGACCCAAGAGGCCCTGAGGTCCCCTGCCTACCCCTCAGAGTCAGCCACTGGATTCACGGAGGAGGGCTATGTGTCCTTTCTCGGAGCTGTGACTAATGACAGCTCGCCGAGGCTGAGTAAGGAAAGTGGGACACACGGTCCCCTCCACTGCGTCTTAGTTGTCTGGCTGGGAGGCCCGCAGCAAGTCACATCCCCCCTGGCCTCATCTGCGAGGGATTGGACTGGTGTGTCTGAGCCCACCGCACAGCTCCGACGGTCTGTGTTGGACCTGCTCCTGGCCTCTACTTCCAGCCCTTCCTGAGAAGCACACTACCCAGGGTTACACGCTTGTCCCCACTTCACCCCGTGCTGGCTGAGCCCTGGAGGGACTTCCTCTGTGTCAGTCCCAAGAATAGAGCTCTGTACAGGACCTCCAAGTCACCCCTTTCGGAAAGAAAGCATTTCTGACTGTGGCTGAGGCCCCGCTTATCAGCAGAGCAAGTCCGCTGTCCCTGCCCCTGGGACGGCTGGAATGCAGGAGCCTCCCACCGGAAAGAGCGGCACCCATAGCCCTCGGCTCCCACAGTAGTCCGTGGGTGGGGTGTGGGAGGCAGCCGTGGCGCTGAGAGCAGACTGACCCCAGCCGGCGCAGTCTGACAGGGAGTGGCCAGGAGAGAGGCTGTAGACAGTCTTTCTTCCCAGATTGCCTCTGGACCCGAGCCGGCCCGGGGTGACTGCCCTGGTGGCCAGTCCTGCAATCGCCCTAGGCCAGCTCGGAGTCTTCCAAGGCCCTGGGAGCTAACGCCCTGCTCATGGACCAACCTTCAACATCCCACCTTGACCTGTGACCTGCTAGATCTCTGAGGGGCCGGGATTAGCCCCTGGGTCCTCACAAATGCTTTCAGATCTCAGAATGTCGATGGGACATCACGTGATTACCTGTTGCAAAGCCTACATGGGCCGACTGCAGGTCATGGCAAGCATCTTCCTTGGCCTTTGGCCGGAATGGGGTGAGCTCAGGGTGCTGATGCTGGCATACTCGTGCAGAACAAGGGCTCTCAACTGGGCGCTGGATGCCATCTCAGCAAGCCCTGGGGTCTTGGGATTCTTTGAGAATCGCTGATTCAGTGCAACACTTCTCTCCTCCAGATGAGGAGACTGAGATGTAGGGCAGGGGCAGAGGCAACGGGAGAGTGACCTGCCCCAGCCACCAGCCATTCCATAACAGAGCCAGTCCTCAGACCCAGGCTCCTGGCCCTTTCCACTCCCTCAATATGCCCACACAGTCATCCCACACTCCCTTTGTTTCTCGGAGCATCTCCCATGTGTCAGGCACTGTTCTGGGTCCCAAAGACTCAGCTCCTGTCCTTACGGTGTCTACAGTTCAGAGGAAGTAGGTGGGTGTACCCAGGGCTAGGTGGCCACAAATAAACATCATCTCACTGGTAACAAGGGCCAAGAGACAGCAAAACCAGAGGATGTGGTAGAGAGAACGATGGGCAGAGGGTTCTATATGATGCAAAAATCAGGAAAAGCCTGTGGCGGGGGGAGCAAATGCAGAGTTCCCAGCGGGCCATGGTTTGGCATGTTTGAGGAACAGCAGCAGAGAGGGCAATGGGCTACAGCATACCGAACCAGGAGGAGGAAGCACAGAAGGGCTGGGTTTGGCAGGGCCATGGCCATGGTCAAGAGCTTGCATTTTACTCAAAGCGTGACAGAAGTCACTGGAAGGTTTTAAGCGCTGTGTTATGGGATATGACTACAGTCTTTACCAGATCCCTGTGGCTGCTCTGGGGAGGTCAGGTGGTCCTAATTCAAGAGGGAAGCAGGGAGACCTATCAGGCTTCCAGGGACCTGAGAGAATGAGGGTAGGTTGGACCCAGGTGGAGACTGTGGACATGGTGAGCAGGCGTGGATTGGGGGCGTGTGTCAGGGCAGACTGGCCGAACCTGATGCTGGACACGATGTGTGTGCTGGGGGAAGGGGGTGGGGGGAGAGGACTGTACGCATCAAGGAAAGAGGATAGTCAGGGATGGTCTTTGACCTAAGCAGCCGGATGGAGGATAAGCATTATCTGAGACGGAACGTAAAACCTGGAGAGTAACAGGTTTGGTAAAGAGATGAGACGCGAGACTTCTGTTTCAGACATACAGGTTCATTTTGAGATGCTTATTACAAGTCCCTGTGGGCAGTTAGGTAGACAAGTCTGCAGCGCAAGGGAGAGGTCAAAGCTGAAATACAAATCTGGTAGTTATCAGATGGAAATAATATTTAAAGTCACGGAGCTAGATGAGATCAGCCGGGTAGAGGGGAGAGCAGGGGAGAGAAGCCCAGGGCCAGCGCTGCCACCCCCACCCCCAACACCGGGAGGGAGGGTGCAGGAAAGGGGGCCTGCCAGACACTGGAGAGGAACCTCGAGCCCAAGAGCAGTGTTTCAGGAGAGAGGGAGCTGTCAGCCGCCAGCTGCTGCTGGGAAATCAAGTCAGATGACCACAGGGAAGCAACCAGTGCAACTGGCAGCCTGGTGGCCGTGGGAGACACTGACTGTGCAAACAGAGCGCCACATTCAACAGCTCATTCCAGGAGCAGAAGGTGGTCGGGAAGACTTTTGTATCTGCGGAGCCGGAGGTGGAATGGAGGGACCAGATTCCGAGAGAGAGGCAAGGGAGAGAACACACGACATCACGGCTCCCCGTCTGCAGGCCTTTTTCATAAATGCTTCGCAAATCCTCCTGCGGAGGCCCGGGAGCAGTGATCATTATGTCCATTATGCAAACGAGGTCCAAGTTCCAGCTCGGTTATCAGCTCAGGGCTCCCAGCCAGGGACCCAAGTCCAGGCCCATCTGCCCCCAAAGCCCCTGCTTGTCGTGCAGCAGCCCCCCAACCAGTGCTGCCACTTCCCCTATCTGCCGCCCCCCCTCCATCCTGGTCCTTTGATCATTGCTGCCAGCTTCCAGCAGTCTTGGCCTCTGCCTCCCTCCACTGGGTAAGCTCCGCTTTTTCTCTTTGATCCTGCAAGTCCGTCCTCAGCTGTGTCCTCAGCTGGGCCCCATGTCCCTCTCCCTGTCACTGCAGGATGTCCTCACACCCTCTGCCAAAGGTGGGGGATCTGCAAGAACAAGGGTCTTGGTGGGGGCCGGGTATGTGGGATGGGAGCGCAGCTCCTGCCCTCTCCCCAGCCGCTACTGGGGGCTCTTCAGGCCTGGCCAGGCTGCTGTCTGGTCCCCACTTAGCACTGAGGGTCCTGAGACGCAAGCTCACAGGCCACAGATGCCCGTGGAGGCAGCCAGGAGTGGGCAGCCGGAAGGGCCGTGCATTCTTACCCTGATGGGTCGAGATGGGCCTCAAAGTTCTTCTCAAGAGAGTGGGACACATGGGAAGCGGTGGTCAGGAGTCCCAAATAGGGCGACAGAGCTGACGAAACCGGCTACCTGGCTGCCACCACATGCCTTCAGAGAGGAGCGGGGCTCAGGACCCCAAAGTCCCTTTTGGAGCCAGATGATTCCAGTGGAAAGTCACGAGGCAAGGCCCAGAGATGAATAAGGTAGAGAGGAACCCTGCCAGGACCCGGGCCACGTCGCTTTCTGCCCAGCCCGGCTTCTCTCCTCCCCATCCTGCCTCCGAGTCCTGATCCACATGAAGGAGGCCGGCCAGGATGCCCAGGGCCACCTCCAGCTCCTACCCTCGGATTCTGAGGCCCTGCCCGCCCCCGGCTGTTCTGTGACCCGGCTCCCAGCTGGAGGAGATGAGTGGAGGGGACACGCAGGCACCACGGGGCCCAGCCACACTCCCCAAAGCCCTGACAGGGGGCTGCAGTAGTAATTAGCTTCTCACACATCCCCGGGGTTATTTTTAAGCCTCGTTCTTCCCTGGTTTATTTTTAAAGTAACACTGGCACGTGGCTGGCCAGCTGCCCTTCCCAGGTGCCGGTGCCGATTTGGGCCAGGAACGGAGCAGGGCAAGATGCGCCCCTCCCCTGGGGCCCCCCACCGGGTGCCAGAGTTAACCAGCCCCTCACTGGATGGCAGGGGAAGGTCCTGCCGCTCTGAAAGCCCAGGTCCAGCCTGGAGCGAGCAGGTGAGCTGGCAGCAGGAGACCCCCCCGCCCCGGAAACTCTCACGTGTCCGTCCTGCCGCTGATGCACACACTGCCTGACCTTGACCAAGTCACCTCACCTGCCCAAGCCTCAGCCTCCTCATTGCTCAGTTGGGAGAGTGATAGCCATGCCTGCCTCCCTAACTGTCGAACACTCAGAGAGAGAGTGAGAAACTGAAGTAGTGCACAAGCATGAAGGAATATACCGGGATGAACTCTCCATTCAGACGTGCCGCCCCCCACAGTCCCACCAAACTCCCCTGAAGCCCCGCCTTTCTCCCTGGGCGAGTGACTCCTCCCTGAGAGGCTTCTCAGTTCCCTTCATCTCTTACCCACCTGCCCCGAGACCAGCCTTCCACATTTGCAGTCTGGCCGAGCTCTGATCCAGGCTGCCTGAGGTTCGGGGACAGCTGTCAGGCTGCTGGTGGCCATTAAAAGGCTTCTGCTTGGGATGGGGGTGGAGAGGGCCGAGCCACCCCTACCCCAGCACCTCCCCCCACCCACCTCCTCCCTGGCAGCCTTCCAGAGAGCTCAGCTATGGAAAAGCACTGCCAAGGGTTAGCTCCAAAACGCTTTCCTCAGCTACAGAGCAATGGTGAAGCCTGGAGAGGTATGACATATGGTAGAGGACGCTGAAAGGCAGGTTGAAAGTTTGGGCTTCTTTCCCTGCAGTCAATGGGGAGTCACAAAAGGCTTTTGAGCGGAGGAGTGACATTTTGAGCCGAAAGCAGGTGTTTACGCAGAGAGCAGAGTGGAGCATAATCTGGAAGTCGGTGGGGGGAAGACGAGGGAAGGGACTGGAAAGTTGCCGAGGAGGTCAGGAACCACTGCCCAAGCCCAGACTGGAAAGGGTGAGGGCCTGGATGACAGTGGGGACTAAGGAACAGGAGAAAAGGACAGGACTAGGAAGGAGGAATGGCTAGGACAAGGTGTGCAGGGAAAAAGAGGAAGGGAGGTGTTCAATCTGGTTGACTAAGGAATGAGCACGTTAACAGGAATCAGACAGTACAGAGAGAGCCAACACAGGGGGAGAATGGTGCCTTCGGGTTGTCACACCAAGCGTGGGTGTCCTGGTTCAACCAGGTAGAGCACGGAGTGGAGCTGGAGGCAAGTTCTTGGTGGCCTTGTCTGGGGGCCAGCATCAGAGCAGCTCATGCAAAGCCCCCGGTCCTCTCTTACAATCAGGGAGCCTCAGGTGAGACTGCAAAGGACCAGCGGAAGCAGGAGAGTGGAGGGTCCAGGAAGGAGTCAGAGGAAGCCTGGCCATCAGGGATGCGTGCGCCCAGAATATGAAGGACACTAGGGATGCCAACATCCAAGACCCTCTGTGTGGTGGTCCAGGTTGTACACTGTCCAAAAGAATCCAGCTGATGGGTTCGGAAGCTGAAGTTCAGCGTACTCAGCAAACTATGCACTCCCAGAGGCTGCAGCCACCCAGAGGGGCCCATTGTTTTCTCTAATTTGTCCTACAATGCCACATAGGTAGGACAGCCCTGCCCCACTGGGTCTGACAACTCAGGAAATTCCTGAGGTTTTCATCGAGAGTAGTCTTGGTGAAGTGGGGGCAGCTGGAGGGGTGAAATTCTTGGGGGAAATAAGACCAAGGAAAGAACATGGTAGGCCTGTCTCCCTGCCTTAAAAAAAAAAAAAAAAAAAACTTGGGGCGCCTGGGTGGCTCAGTTGGTTAAGCGTCCGACTTCGGCTCAGATCATGATCAGGTTTGTGAGTCCGAGCCCTGCGTTGGGCTCTGTGCTGATGGCTCGGGGCCTGGAGCCTCCTTCAGATTCTGTGTCTTCCCCTCTCTCTGCCCCTCCCATGCTCATGCTCTGTCTCTTCCTGTCTCTCAATAATAAACAAAAACGTTAAAAAAATTAAAAAACAATACTGAGACACTAGGAGAGGACAGTTTGAAAATACCGCCAAATGGGGGGCTCCAGAAACAAAGCCAGGAGGAAGAGTCCAGAACCAGGGCAGAGTGCAGTAAGGGGGTCGGCCTTGGGAAGGGAGTCTCTCCTCCTCTGAATTGGAGAAGCTGGAAGGGAGCAAGGCCCACAGAGAGAACAAGAGAAGCAGTACGGGGAGGGCCTCACTCTGCCATGTCCTAGATGTATGACCTTGAGCAAGTCACTTAACCTCACGGTGGCTCAGTTCCTGCATCTTTAAATGGTGGTAATAATAGTACCTACCAAATAGGGTTGTTTGAGGATTAAAAGAGGAACCTGTATTCGCTCGCTTAGAGCAATGTGGCATGTAGTAAGCACTATATAAAAGTCAGCTAGTATTGTTTTGAACTGGGGAGGAGGGAGCTGTGACAGAGGCATTTAATCATTTGAATAAAGTCAAGTGCAGAGAAAGCTAGCTCGCCCAGATTCCACACTGAGGTGGGGGGCGGAGGGGGGGGCACAGCAGCACCGTAAGCAGTAGCTGGAGAGAGCTGGGTCCCACGGAGACAGCCTGGGTCCTGGGGACGCAGCCCAGCTTGGGAGCTCTTGGCACCATAAAAAGCAAGTTCAGGACACCAGCGCATAAATAGGAGCCTCTATAGCCCATAGGAGCCATGAAGTCATTCTCCTATTATACTCAGTTCTGGGCTGTGAACAGTGGCGAGGATGGAGGGCTTAGAAGGTGGCGGAATGGCAGAGATAATTGAAAAGGCTGGGACATCAGAGGTCAGAAGAGAGGTGGCGAGCCCAGGGTGAGTCAGGCAGTGGGAGGCAGGCTCGGGGATGAGTGTCTGCATCCCTGTCTCTGTGTGAAGGGCAGTGTCCCCAAGGATGGGGACACCAGGCTGCAAGGGAAGGGTCTGAGCCTCGGTCATTTCATCCTGCTTATAAGGAGCATTTCCGACAGGACGCAGGGTTCAGTGAAATGTGTTTCCATGGAGAGCGATGGAATCTTAGCCTCTTGAGCAGAGTCTGTCTTTGTGGGGGAGGGGCTGGATCAGGGGGACTTCTTTAAATCCTACACAACTTGAAGGAACAGCAGGACCCAGAGGCCGGGTCCTGGGAGGGGCTCCCTCTGGCTGTACTGAGGTGAAGACTGTTGGCCCATCTGGTTCTTGCATTTTCTGCTCAGGATGGTGGACAGAGCCGTGCCAAGAGGCTCCTGTGGGGACACGTAGGGTGCTGGAGCCTGTGTGTGTGCGCCTGTGTCTGTGGGTGCACTTGGGCACACATGCTTGTGTGATTGGTGGGGGTGGGGACACCACATCTGGAGGCCGGTTCAGAGGGAGAGAAGGTCCCGGCAGCTGGCTCCAGGCTGAAGTCCCTGTTGCCTGGAGTCCCTCTCCTCCTGGGCACTCTGCCAATCTGCACCATCTGAGCTCCTGAGCCCTGGGGAGAGTGCTGAGCCTAAGAAAAGCCTCCTTCACATCTCCTGGCATCTGCTCCGAAATTCCCTGCCAGCCCAGAGCTGTCTGGGCCACTAGCCATGGCCAGAAAGGGGAGTGTGGAAGCAGGTGGTGGAGACGGGGCCTCTAGGGGCCACACGCACTCCAAGACCTTCGCACCAAGCCCAACCCATCCATTAAGTCTGGCTTCCCGCATCTGCTGGGAATTCGCTGTGGACACCGGGCAGGGTGGGCCAGCGGAGAGAGACCCACCTCCGTGCAAAAGCCTAACACCCGGCAGCGAGTGGCGAGGGCAGAAAAAGGTGCTGTTCTTCCACTTGGGGGAAAGTGTGTCCAAAGAGGGGGCTCGGAGCCATCCTTGGAGGGCCGGGGAGATGAGGGAGGGAATTCCAGGCAGCTGCAACATGAGGAGGGGCCCAGAGGTGGGATGTGGGAAGGATGCAGGGACCCCTTGCACCAGAAGGTACTGGAAGTGTTGGGCCAGGCCAGCTAGGGGGTAAGGTTGTGGACAGATAGTCTATGTGCTGGGCCAGGACACCCCAGACTGCATTTGTACATCTGGGGGATGAAAGAAGGCCTCCGAGTGGTGGGTGGCAGCTCAGAGCTGTGCTTAAAAAAGTAATAACATTAATAACAGCTCCTACTTCCTGAGACTCTCTGGGTGCCAGGCCCAGTACTAGGCACTTCAACCACTTTATTTCTAACACCCAGGCCACCCAGCTAACTAGCAAGAGAAGGGATCACAGAAGCAGTGTGAGTAGTGGGAGAGGCAGCGGGTCTGGAATCAGGAGGCCTGGATCTCAGGTTCAGCTCTGGGGCTATAAGATAAGTGAAACCCCCACTTTCCCAGGCTTCACTGTCCCCAGCTGTTGAACACAGACCACGCCTGCCCGGAGGGCCACCCAGGGTTGCTGTGAGGACCAACAGGAATGTTCCTAAACACTGTAGAGTGCTGTGCCCGCGTGGGTCTCCTGAGTCTCAGCCAGGGCCCTTCTGCTGTGCTGCTCACATCATAGGGCACACCTTGGTCGGTGCTGGGAGCCCAGCTCCTCCATCTGCAGCGGCCGGAGCTCAGTCAAGGCACAGCCCCTTGGGGCCGGCGCAAGTAAGAGGGAACAGTAGCCCTTTGCCAGTGTGAAGGCCAGTATTCAAAAGGCCAGGGCTCTCCCTCCCTCTCTCGGGCCACACCATCCCCGTCTCTGCTGTACCCCGTCACTCTGGCTTCTCTTCCCCTGTGACTCCGACTCCCACATGACTTTGGCTCACAGGGGTCCCAGCTAGGACCCAAGTCTTTGGAACCCTGCAGCTCAGCACCCCAAAGCTGACCAGCCGGTCAGCCTGTAATCACACTCCCTGAAAGAGATAACCTGACTGGTTCAGCCCAGTGGACAGCTTGGGTCCTCTTGGATCAGGTGTCCATCAGTCATCCAACCCACTGCAGGCTGGGCCACGGTCACATGGTGTAAAGGGGCTGCCTAGGCCCTCAACTAAGGTTGTCGCAGGAAGGGGGAAGGCACTCCAACCATGTCCGCCGAAGACAGCCTTCCTCGGGGCCCTGTCCCTTTGCCCTCCCGCCTGTCCCTCCTCACCTCCTGCTCTGTGTGGCTCAGGGCCATATGGAAGCATTCTAGGAGCCTCCAAAGAGACCTCCAGAGCGCTGCTCTGGAGAAAGGACCAGCTTTTGGGGGGACACCATTTCCCTCCTCGCATGGTTTGAATACCCACTGTCCGGCCCTGAGGAGCTTACAGAAATCTTAGGATGATGGCCCATCACACACGTTTTCTGTGCTCTGTCAAGCAAGCGGATGGTTCCAGGGACACCCGAGAGTGTCTGGATTCCGGAAGCCAAAAGATCTATGTTGAATCCTAACTTTGCCAATCTTTATCCGTCCTTAGCCTCTCTGAGCCTCGGTTTCCTTATCAAAATGGAGCTAATAGTGCCTACCTTGAAGGTCACGGTGAGGACTGGAGATAATTAACCTAAGGGTGCTGGCTTGCCATTCGCAGTAGGGGCGCTAAGGGCAGAGAAAAGGCACAGGCTCCCCTCTGGCCTGGGAATGTCCTCCCTTCCTCTCCCTTCTCCCTCTCACACTCCCTCGTCTCATACTCCATCCCCTCCCCGTTCCCACCTGCCACCCCACACCCAGCCTCACACAGTGGGGGCCAGGAGGCAAGTCTCCACCCAGGGCACCAAGCCTGGGCCCTGACCGCCTCTTAAAAACCGTTGTCTGGCGTCCAGCACCATCCAGGCCAGCAGCCCCCTCCCCACGTTCTGTGCAAGCAGACTTGACTAAATGAACCTTTGCTCAGGGGGGCATCGTTGCGTGTTAGGAGATGGGCAGATATGCCAGGCAGCATCTAACAGGAGAGGCAAGCGAGGGGCAGAGACGGATGCTGTGCAGAGAGCTGAGAGGAGGGGATGCCGCTGGGGCCAGAGCAGGAGGAAGGCTCCTCAAGAGGGAGAAGGCAGGGGATAGAGGGGGCGGGAACACAGCACCCAGCATTGCATCAGCATAGGGAGGCGGTGAGTGTGGAAAAAGGAAGGAAGGTCTTCACAATAATTCTATAAATCAAGAATTGTTCTAAAATTAAGTTTACTTAAATAAAAGAGTAAATGGTAGAAGGAGGAGGAGGTGGAGGAGGAGGACAAGGAGGAGAAAGGGGGAAAGAGAGAGCATGGCCTCAGACAGTAACCTTGGCCCAGTTTCTAGTGACAACAAGGGGCCAAGCAGCTCTGTGTACCAGCCAGGTGTTGGCACCAGCCCTGAACAGTACTCCCAGGTATCCAGGGACATCTTTGGAGGCCTTAGGGAACATGAAGGCCACGTTCCCAGCCACAGGAGCCGAACTGCTGTGCCTTCCAACTCCCTCCAGTTCCTGGGTGCCCACAATCCCACTGTCACAGGAAAATGCCTCTGGTGTAGACTCTACACATCCTGGCAAAGTCTTTATTTCAGGGACAGTCTTCTCTCAGCTTCCCACTAGTACATTTCCATTCCCCGAGGGCAAGACCGAGCCACCCTCAACTCCATGATCTCTCCTGTCACGTAGCAGCGTGGCCGGCCCGACGCAGGGGGCACTTAAGAAGTGTGTCCTCAATGAATTAACTAAGACAAGCTAAGAGGAATGAAGCCATCTTTGCCTCTCTGATTTTCCAACTGATACTCTTGAGACCAGCCAGGTGCTGCCGCTGCCTTCCTGGGTCCCCTGCTGCCCACGCAGCCTCCATAGGCACCACGCCCCCCTCTTCCGGGGCTGGCTCTGAGCTCCCCACTGCCTCTTGCCATCTGGCTCAGGCCGGGAGGGCATCTCCTGGGGCACGCCAAGGCCCGGCCTCTTGGGAGAAGAGCATGGATGGGAAGAAGGGGGAATGGTAGCTGGGGTGGGCACCTGCTTTGACCCCAGTCCCGAAGCCTGGGAGGCCACCAAGACATGGAAGAAGGAGAGCAGGAAGGCCTGGCTCTGCCATGTACCCGTGTGGCCTTGTCCAAGTCACCCAGCCCCTCAGCTCAGTCCCCTCAGCTGAAAAGCCTGGGCACCTGCTTCCAGATTTCAGTACCTAATCAACTAATATTGGCTAGACAGTGCATGGCGACAGGCCTGAATTTGTACCCTGACCCGGCCACTCACCAGCTGTGTGGTCTTAAACGAGTAACTCGAACTTTCCGTGTCTCCGTTTTCTCACCTGTAAAATGGAGATAATACGGCTCTCCTAAAGGTGTTTTGAAGACTAAATTAAATGATATACCTGAAGCACGTCATACAGGGCCTGGCACACAAATGCTCAATAACTGTGAGCTTGTTATTACTACTGTTATTCCTGCTACTACATTGTACTGCCACCACCGCCATTACTATCAGCTATGTGTGCCAGGGACTGAACCACCTGCAAGTACAGGATACCACTCGTCCTCAGAGTCCAGAGGGAGACTGGGAGAACAAAATGAGAAAAGAAGGAGGAGGTGGGGGGGGGAGGGCACCTGAGTGTTTCAGTCGGTTAAGCATTGGACTTCAGCTCGGGTCACGATCTCACGGTTCGCAGGTTCAAGCCCTGCGTCGGGCTCTGTGCTGATGGCTCAGAGCCTGGAGCCTGTTTCGGATTCTGTGTCTCCCTCTGTCTCTGCCCCTCCCTGGCTTGTGCTCTGTCTCTGTCTCTCAAAAATGAATAAATGTTTAAAAAAATTTTTTTAAAGGAGGATGGGGAGGAAAGAAGAAGGAAAAAAGCAAAGAGAAGGAAGAAAAAGCAAAGAAACAGCTAAAAAAAAAAAAAAAGTAAAAAGAAGCAAAGATTCCAGGGCCCAGGAGGCTGGTCTCCAGGGCTAGATGGAGGTGCGGCTAGGGACCCCTCGGAGCTCAGCAGTCAGTAGGGGGAGCCTGGGGACCATCAAGACTCCCCGACGGCCCTGGCCCGTTGTGGCCCTGGGAGACCCAGACAGGGACACGTGGCCATCTCCTCCCTGACTCCAGGTGGCCTCCTATGCTAGGAGGCTGCACGGGGTGAGGTCGGGGACTTCAGCTGCCCTTCTGCCTCAGCTCGGGGGCCATATTCAGAGCACTGCCAGCCAGGCCAGCCAAGCTGCAGCCCCCTTGTAGGAAAATGCAAGGGTCCTCAGGCAATCCACAGCATCTGCTCAGCACTGACTGGGACAGCTCTGCGGACACGCGGGCCCCAGCGGCTGTGCATATGATGTGCACCCAAAGGCTGAGTGCCATTGTTTGGGGGACCCGACAGTGCTTCCTCCACTGTTTGAGGGCCAGGGTGCACGGCCCCTCTGGAGGCCCAGAATCCTAGACTGTCACAGGGCCTCAAGAACATCTCTAGCTTCTTCATGTCCCACAGGAGGGCGTCCAGGCCAAGAAAAGGGCAGGGCCTTTCCCGTGATCACACGGTGGGAACAGCTAGAACCAGACCCCGGGTCTTCTGACTTTCATGCCTGTGGAAGAGTCCTGGGGCAGCCTGGGGCAGTGGACAGAGAACTGCCTTTGAATTTCAAGTATGGTTGCAGCATCTATGGCCGGAGATAAAACCCTTTACTTCTCTGAGCCTTAGTTTTCACATCTGTAAAATAGGAAGGAGAAGAAGAGTGACACCTACAGGGTTGTGTGCAAGCTCAAACGATAGAAGGTAAAGAAATTGCTTTGTAAATGACAAAGCTCTATACAAGTAGAACACAGGAAATATTACTATTTTAGAACCTAGAGCACTTGCACGTATTAAGGACTCAAAAAGTCTGCTGGTTGAGTGGATGAATGTTTGAGGCGTGGTGAGTGATGACTAAGGGGCTCTGAGCACTGATTTGTTTAGGTGGGTAGGATCCGGGAGGCTTCACTGAGGGGGTGACTTTTGAGATGGGCTTTGACGGAGGAGCAGAAACTCATCAGGAAGAAAAAAAAGCATAAGCAGTGTCCACATATGCGGAGGTGCAGCTGGGGCCTCCAAAGAGCTGTGGGTCCCAATTTTACATGCAGGTTTGGGCTCCAGACCCTGCTCGAAACTCACCCCTCTCCTCAGGGCCCATGCGTGGCACATGGAACAAGGGGACCTAGCAATTTATTAAATCCTAAAATATAACATGGTCAGAGAAGACATAACCTTCCAACCTAACAGTCCATTGGATAGGTAAGAAAACTGAGGCTCAGGAAGCTGACATGCCTTTAACAAAGGCCCCACGGCAGACTCAGCAAACCAGGGCCCGTACACCAAATTTGGCCCACCACCTATTTTTATAAATAAAGTTTTATTGGAACACAGCCACACCCATTCATTTCCAAATGGTCTGTGGCTTTTGTCTTGATATAATGGCAGAGCTGCGTAGTTGCAAGAGGCCATAGGGACTCCGAAACCTAAAATATTTACATCTGGCCCTTTAAAGAAGAAAGTTTGCCAACTCCCGTCCTACAGCAAGGTGGTGGGAAGAGCTGGGATGGGAGCCAGGCCTCTGATTCCTCGTCGGGTGCTTTTTAATTCCACGCGCCCTTGCCCCTCTGGGCCCATGCTGCCCCCGTAACACTCCAGAAGGGTGAGATTTCAGGCAGCCAGGCTCTGGACAGGCTCAACTCCAGGACACATGGTGTAGCCAGCAGGGAACACCTGGGCTGGCCACTATTACCCTCATGACAAAACAGGGCTCCTTGCTGGAAGGAGTTCAGCCCCCTTTGGGGGAGTCTGACAAGGAAATGCCAACTTGTGCCTGCTTCTCCTCCATGGGCCAAAGAGAAAGAGCCAGAGTGTGTTAAGTGTAGGACTCAGGCCAGCCAGATGCCAGAGTTAGAGACACAGCCTTTCAAGAAGCGCATAGGGGAGGACATCTGCTGTGGTGGCCAAGTCGGCTTTAAATTGTGCTGTAGAATGACTTTCTCGGCGCCAGACTATCCCGCGTGGATCCATTTAATTAACCACCCCCGCCCCGATCCAGACTGTTAGAAGTTCTGAGTTCACACATGTCCTGTCCAGTTGGTCATAAGGATGCAGACAGGCCATGGGCCTGGGTCACAGCCACCTGGTACAGTGACTGGCCTATACCAGACCCCATAAGCCCCAGGTGAGAGCACTTCCCAGGACAGCCGGAGTTGCTGCCCTGTTGTGTGACACAGCCCATGGCGGACCTCCCGCTCTGTTCATCCTCCCTGTCTCTACCCTGTTCACCTCTCAGGCTCATTGTTGATGCCTCCCTTCCTTAACTTACTCATTCAACAGAGATTAATTAAGTGCCAGCTATGTGCCAAGCGTTCTTCTGAATGTGGGGAAAATAGTAGTAACAAAAGAGACAAAAATCCCTGCCCACATGGAGCTTACAGTTTAAACCCAGAAATGCAAGAGCGTCTCACACACTGTGTCTCTATTTTTTCCTCCCCTCTTCCTCCCCTCCCCTCTCCCCTCCTGAACTCAGTTTAGGCCTGAGCACTTGACAATGGGACCATACAGAGGCCTCCTAATTAAACCTCCTGCCCCCCCATCTCCTACTGCCGCCCCCCCAGAAACAGGGATGGGAGGAAAACCCATCACGGCCCTTCTTTGGCACGTCCCTCCCCTACTCAGAGGGCTATCAATGGTTCCTCACTGCCTTCAAGTTAAGATTTGAACTCCTGCACCTACCTTTCACCTAACCCACCTTGCTCTCCTCACCAGCTTACGCGGCTCAGGTGATCTTTCTGCTCCAAGAAATCCAGAGCTTTTGTTGTTGTTAGATTTACAGTATTCATTGCTAGCTACTTATAAAAGTAATAGTTTTTAGAAAATATACAAGATATAAGAGCAAATTAAAATTAATCATGAGTCCCATGATTCAAAGATAAGCTCTCTGAGCTTTTTAGTATATTTCTTTCCAGCTTCTCTTTCTCTGTGTGTGTAGATACATTTTTTATATTTATATATTTAGCGTGGCATCCCATTATACATCAAGTGTTGTATCCTGCCATTTTTATTTAACATTCTATGGTGGTTTTCTGTGTAATTAAGAGACTGCTGAAGAGTATATTTAATGGCTGCACAATAACCCACCACATAAACATACCTTAATATGTTTAACCAAACCCTATTGGTGAACATTTGGACTGTTTACAATTTTTCACAATGAAAATGCTGCTATAAACATCCTTGTTCATAAATCTTTGTTCTGATCTCTGGTTATTTTCCCAGCAGAGATTCTTAGAAGTGGCATTGCAGGGTCACTGGGCAGACACGTTTCTAAAGGTTCCTGATGTGTATTATGAAGCTGCCTTCCTGAAAGTCTGTTGGTCCCCCTTTCTGCCCCCAGCCCCCGCCCTTGTGAGAATGCCCACTAGCCTCGGACAGCTATATTTTCTCTGGTCCTAATGTGCCATGTGTCTCCTTGCATTGTGTCTTTGCTTCAGCAGCTCCCCTCTGTCAGAACCCTGCATTTCCCATCCATCCTTCAGAGCTCAGGGGAAAGGACACCTCTTCCACGAAGCCCTTCCTGATACCCGAACTAAAGTTCTCCACCTCTAGCCCTCCTTCAGCCCCTGTCTTAAGTTCTTCCTAAGGTCATTCCCACCATTGCCATGCATTTGAATAATGTGTGGAAGAACAGCCTCTTCTTCGTAAGGGACATTGAAGGGCTTCCGCTGAGATGTTGCATCTGACTCACTTCGGTTAGAACGCGTTTTGAGGTCAAGGACCATGGTTTGAGCATCAGAGTCTACCTACCCTGGCCCCATCACCAACCCCAAGTCTAGCCCAACCTCAAGCTAGCTCCTGATTTAGTGGGGTTGTACAACATCCTTCACTATGTGAACAGACTTTAGGATGTTCCCCTCTGCAGCAAGGACTGACTGGGACAGAGGGCCCTGGATTCCAGTCCTGGCTCTGTGAGGGACGCACTATGTCCTAGGGCCAGTCCCCGACCCTTTCTGGGCCTCAGTCTACTCATCTATAAAATGAGTGCGTTGAACTACATAGTCTCTCCCCCTCCAGGACTGGTCGCCCCTGCGGCCCCAGGCACCCAGAGCAGCCCTGGGGTGCCTCTGAGGGCCGCTGTGCAAGGCCAGCCTCTGGGATAGGCCGGAGGGAGCTGGCCGGGTAGGCAGGCCTGGCTCCAGGCCAGGCTGTGTCTGCAAACACTGACCTTGGCTGCCGCAGGGATTTTCCATGACACCAGCACCCTCCGCCCCCCCTTGCTCCCCCTAATCCCACGTGGGCCTGGGGAGGGTGGGGGATGGGAGTGGCAGAGGACCCTGAATCACAGCAATGGGGTACAGCTAAAAGAGAGAGAGGAGAGAGCAATGGGCCTACAGTGGAAAGTCTGGTGGGAAAGCAGGAGTAAAAAAGAGCACCTGCCCGTGTGGAATAGGGGGACGAGTGGGAAGAGGGGCTGGGAAGATGGGAAAGAGGCCTTGGAAGGGGGCAGGATGGAGGGAGGGAGGGCGCTGTGCTTCAGAGCTGTCCTTCCTGAGAGCTTTAGCCCGGAGGGGACAAACTCCAGACCCAGTTCTGCACACTGGTCCCTCCCCCCAACCCAGGTCCATGAGGTGGTTTCCCAGGCCCTGGTCAGGGCTTGGCCAGGCCCAGGGTAGGGGCGATTCCTCCTGGGCCCCTGAACCTGACCTCATTTTGCAGGGCCCGGGGGCCACTGGAAGGACAGGAGGTATGAGTCACTAAAAAGGCCTTCCTGCCAAGGCCACCTCCCCTCCCCGGTAAGGGGAGTTTCCTCTCGTCTGCACCCCAGACTTCACAGTTTTCTGGGTGGAACAGCATTTTCTTTTCTTTTTTTAAGTTTTATTTATTTATTTTGAGAGAGACAGAGACAGCGTGAGTGGGGAAGGAGCAGAGAGAGAGGGAGAGAATCCCAAGCAGGCTCCGAGCTGCCTGCGAAGAGCCCAATGTCGGGGGAGGGGGGAGGTCGAGGGACCCAAATCCACGAAACTGGGAGACTGTGACCTGAGGCGACATCAAGAGTCGGATGCTTAACCGACTGAGCCACCCGGGCGCCTCTGAACAGCATTTTCTGAGCACAGCAGCCCCTACCAGGCCTCGAACCGGACCCTGCAGGGGGCGGGGGGGGGGGGGGGGACTTGCTGGCCCCCTGGAAGCTCAGAGCCCTGCAGAACTTCTCTGCAGCCCTGAGAGCAGAAAGGTGAGCATTGCAGCCAGGCAAAGGGAGCCTCCAGCGCTAGCGAGAATCCAGGAAAAGTTCTGGCAAAGGTGTTGTCTGAGCTGAACCCTCAGGCTAGAGGAGAAGGCGGGCACGGTCTTCCCCACCTCCACCAGGCAGCCTCCTCCCTCCTCCCAAGGGCCTGGTCACTCCTGCCAGCTTCCTTCCGCCTCATCTCCTTTAACACACCCATTAGACTCCTTCGGGCCTCCTGTCCCACCTCCTGGCTCCACATTGCTGTCATCTCCAGACCAGGCAGGCGGCTCCCTGTCTGCGCCTCAGGCCCCTGAGGAGGCAGGGTGTCCAGTGGGCCTTTCTGAGGGGACCCACGGGTCCGGGCCTGACTGCCGTCTGCGGAGCCCGCAGGAGAGCCCGGCCTCCCTCAGGGGGCACCTCTGTCCTGCAGCTAGTCCCCTGGCTGCCTGTGTCTCCCTCGAGTCCTCACTTCTCTCTGGCTGCCCCACCAGCTGCCCAGGCAGCTCCAAGGTCAGGGCCCCTCCCCGAGTCCAGCTCTGCAGCAGCCCAGCTTAGCCCAGAGTTCACCGCCTTTGGGTGCCTCAGGCCACAGGTCTGATCCATCTTCCCTCAGGGCAAACATTAGCCCGACTGGTGCCCTTATTTACATTAGATAACCAGGGCTACCGGGAACCAGGAAACAGGAGGACGCAGCCAGGCATTGCCGAGGGCTGTGTGTTTCTCATCTACAGAAGGGACGAGACATCTGAGAACCTCAAAGTCAGAGACCGAGCAGGGAAGCCCTTCGAGTTCTGGATGCCATAGACGAGCATATTCCAAACTCCTCCAGGAACATGTGTCCAGCAATGCACACCGTAAGGAAAGCGCTCAAAGGTCAAATAAATGGGGAAATCTTAGCACCTTCCCCCAACTTTGACCGACCTTGCACATGTATGGCTCTGATAAAGCCCACACTGAAATCCAGTGACCACAAATCCTGTTCAATTCAGCATCTAGTTCAACTGAGCCAAGCAACTCTTTCCTCATTCCAACAGTTATGAACACTCCAGGGAACTGGTGTTCCAGGCAATTAACTTTGGGAAACACTAATCAATCATGGGCTGCTGGTGCTAAAAGGAACTTTAAAGACCATCTAATCATGCCGTTCCCCAAAATATTCATACTCATAATGAATATTCATCGATCCCAATGTCCTAAGCATCCTAAGTCTGCCCACGCCTCAAAATCCCCACAGCAACTCTATGAGGTAAGTATAATCATTATTCCCATTTTACAGATGAGGAGACTGAGGCACTTAGAAGATTCCATTACTTGGCCAAAGGTGAAAGCTGTTAGGCTCCAGGCCCTGCGCTGTCATCTATGCCACTAAACTGCCGAGATCCCCTGCAGAAAATAGAAATGTCTATTTTTAGTGTCTCGAAAGCATAACAATAAGTTAATTCAGCCTCTAGAATCGGTTAGCCCCTGCTAATTCAAAAGCTCTGATTGGCAGGTAGGTTCTTAATCACTTTTGATGGGGAAAGAATTCATGGCCCGTTCACAATGATCTCTCCAGGGCCTGCTCTCTGCAGTAGCAGCGCTGATCGACATGTGCTTCATAAATAAAATCTTTCAAAATTTAGAATCTACAAACGAGTGGGTTAACAGAAAAAAAAAATAAAAGGAGGGGGAAATTGGTAGGAACCTTTTATCTTGCCCTATCCCGCATGTCACAAAGTAGAAAAGCGGAGGACCAGGGAGGGGAAAGGAGTAGCACAAAGGCACAAAACAAGTGGGGCGCCTGGGTGGCTCAGTCTGTTAAGCAGCCGACTTCGGCTCAGGTCATGATCTCACGGCTCGTGGGTTCGAGCCCCGCGTCGGGCTCTGAGCCTGTCTTCCGATTCTGTGTCTCCCTCTCTCTCTGACCCTCCCCTGCTCATGCTGTCTTTCTCTCAAAAATAAATTAAAAATTAAAAACATTTTTTAAAAAATGAGTGACAGCCAAGGCCAGGTCAGACCCCTGGATCTCCCACCTCCTTAGCCCCATGCTTTTTTCTCCACCCAAGGCTGTGGCCAGAGTTCTGACTTTGTGGCCAGCTAGGCCGGGGATAGGAGGTCAAGCACGCAGGTGGACGGGTACACAGTGTCAGTGGGGAACAGGCGGATGAGCCCGGTCTGTCCAAGGCCATCACCAAGGGTTCAGACTGGCTATTTGTGCTTTAACTGGAAGGAAATAGGCTATAGGGAGAGGCCCTAATCCTCTGCCTCTCCCTGGAAGACAGCTTTGGCCAGTTTCTGAGCTCCTTGGTGACACCAGGAGGAAAACAAAGAAACTGACGCCCAGGGCTTTCTGTCCGACCTCTCATTTTTCCTGCTGCCCTGAATGTCCAAAATTAATATTTACGTGTGACCACATAGCTAATTTTATGTCCAGCCACCTGGCTTCCTCAGGTGGATTCTACGCCTCCACCCAGGTTTCAGACCTGTCTCTTCGCCTAGTTGCTCCCAAGCAGGGGCTGCTGGGCTCCACTGCATGAACAAGTCAGCCTCGGTCACACTGCGCCAGAGGGCAAAGGACAGAGCATTGCATTGGGAACTGAGTACCCTGGGTTATGGTCCTGGCTCTGCCATTCGCTTTGCTGTGTGACCTGGAACCCATCACTTTCCTTCTCTGGGCCTCTATTTCCTCCTCTGCACAACATAAGGACTGGGTCATTCGATCACTAAGGGCTTTTCTGGCTCTGAGAACCTGTAAGTCTGGTGGATTCAGGAAGGGTGGCTGGGAGAGGAGAGGGGGCGGTGACAGCCCCGGTCAGTGCTCTGAGTCTCATGATCGGGGCATGAGTTCTGGCTGGTCAGAACTCATCAGGTCCTGTGAGGGAGGGTCCTCGGGGAACCAGCCGCAGAGCACAGCTTCTGTGTGTCCGTGACACACAAGGACGGACGGAACTTCTCGCCAGAGACTCACAGAGCTGGACAGCAAGGAGACAATGGAGGCTCTCCTTTGCCCCCTCTCTCATAAACCCACGCCTGATGTGGGCACGGACCAGGCCGGCAGCGGGCCCACTGGCAGGCAGACAGGCCTTGCCAAAATCCTCATTACTTCCCAGAAGTCCCGGGGCCCTCCGGGAGTGCCTCCACCCCAGCTGGCACCGCTTGCCCCTGGGCGCCCACGTCAGCAGGTCCTCACAGCTCCCTTGGCCTTTCACCCAATGACAGGGAAACAGACGAAGGGACGGGGGTTTGCTGACCCTGGGCCAGGTACTTGGAGAAGCATGTGGCTCCCCGGGCAGCACACTCCCGTTGCTACCGAGCCACATCCGGCTCGGAGCAGTGCCAGAGGACGCAGCTCCTAGAGGAACGCTCTCCTCTCGGGGCCTCAGTTTCCCATCCCAGTCACCCCTCCTGGGTGATGAATTGGCTCTGAGGCATCGGAATGAGCGATGAGTCAGAAAGTCCTAGAGGCCTTGGCCAACCCACAAGGCCTCTCCGGCCCTTTTCAGCTATAAAACAGAGATCGTCAGAATAATGGCCTTGTGGAAGTTTTTCAGGATTAAGGTTTAAAATGTACCTGAAGGATAAGACCTCAAGCCTCGGCCTGTGGTAGGGAGGGACGGCGAGCCCCGGGGGGTGGGGGCGCGGGATCTGATCCCAAAGATGAGGCACATCCAGGCTGGGGACACCCTGGACAGGACAGTGGGGCACGAGTCTCTGGCTGGAGAAGAGCCTTTGGCTAAGCCTGGATGTGTCACTACGTGAGCATAACAGGGGCAGGCAGGGAACGGAGTTGGCACTTGTGGCTGGGAGCTGGGGAAAGCACAGGCACACTCAGGATCTGAGCCGGCAGAGACAGGGCGGATGCCGTGTGGCACAGGCCCAGGGGAAGAAGGTGGCCACACGTCTGCTGGCACGTGGGCTGTCCTGAGACCAGCGAGGGCCCCTCCTTGCGGGCAGCTACGGTGCGGCCAGGCCTGTGGACACTGGGTTTCCCTGACATCGGAGCCTCCGAGTGAGCACAGGGCGAGGTGGCGGTGGCAGTGAGAGGGGGTCCTTCTCGCTGACCCCGTGCAGGTGGCCCCATCCCCAGACCACACTCTCAGGCAGCCTTTCCCCTGTGAGATCCCATCCCCCCTGCTTCACCACGAACCCCACGGGTTCTAAAGCACTCACGTGTCTAGCTTACATGTTGCATCGGGCAACCAGGCTGGGTATTAATAGCTGTGGCTCAAACCCCCAAAGTGCAGACAGGGTAAAAGAGGCCCAGAGAGGGGAATGCAGTTGCCCAAGGTCACACAGCCAGCGTGTGGTCAAACTGGGGCCGGGCCCACGCTACCTAACCCCTGGCCAGCCCCATCCACGGTGCTGTGCCCTCCCCCACGCCCAGTGCGGTGCTGGCCTGGGGGACAGGGAAGGACAGGATAAGAAGCAGTTCTGGCCCGGGGCCTGCCCAGCTGTCGAGGTGAGTTGTGGTCTGGCTGCCGTGGCCGAGCTGGCGGGCACAATCTGTTCTCACCCTGCTGGGACGCAGACAGTCCATGCATGGCAGCTCAACAGCTCAGCTCTCCGGGTCCCTGGCACGGAGTGACACAGTCAACCAGCTAGGTGCCCCGGTGGGGGGGCAGGGGAGGCCACGCTAAGGGCAGCCCACAGCCTCGCACACTCCAAGCGGCCGTCCCCGGATCTCCCTGAGCTTTAAGGTTCAAGTGGCCTTGGGCTGACAGAGATGCCAGCTTTGCTGGAACTGAGCTGCCCCCCAGGCTGGAAACGTGAGGGAAATCTGCCACCTCACTCATTACTAATCATAGTGAGCCATTATTGAACACTTGATATGTACCAGACTCTAGGTTAAGTGCATTATGCGCATTATCTCATTTATTTCTCCCAAAAAGCCCTGGGAGGCAGGTTCTACTTATTAGGCCCATTTTACACATGTGGAAACCAAGGCTCACAGAGGTTTAAAAGAAAAAGAAAAAAAAAAAGGACAGTCCTTGAAAGAGTCAAGATTTGAATCCAGATCAGACACCAAAGCACATGGTATCCTACCTTGCCATGCACATATTCTGGGCATACTCCATGGGCACGGCAGGCAAGGTGAAGGGGGACGCTTGAGAGAAACAGGACAAGGTCCAGCCAGCGCCCACCCTACCACCCCAAGCCAGTGTTTAGCTGTACATATGGGGGGACAGAGCAAGGGTGGTGGTAATACTGGCCCTGGAGTTCAAAGCTGAACATTCTCAGTGTCACTCAAAACACAGAAGATCACTTGCAGGGAGGAATCTAGGACAGCGGCATGGAAGAAGCAGCACTGGGTTACATTTTGATAAGGCTTAGAAAGGAGGAACACTGGGAAATCCTGCCAGCCAGCATTATTTTATTATAATAATCCTATGAATAAAAGTAATAAATATCTTAACAGCCCAGGGAAAAAAAGCAGGGCCAGGACCAGCAGACCTCAGTTTACAAAGGAGGAAAACAGGCTCGGCGAGGGGTGTAGTTTGCCTAAGGTCACACAGCCACTAGTGACAGGGCCAGAACTTGTGCGGAGGGCTTCTGACTTCCCATCCAGGGTCCTTTCCCCTCCAGGTCTCCAGGCGCAACTCCTGACAGAAGGCCATTTAATGGTTGGCTCAGAGGGAAGCTTTGCCTCTGCCTGGCTCCTGGCTCTGTGAGGGCTGGGCATTGTGGGGAGGGGATGGGGTTGGGTTTGTCTAGCTGATGATAGTAACACCTGGAAGGACAGGCAGGGGCCCTGCTTTAACAAGGGCAATGCCACCTCCCAATGAGGACAGACCCCACTTTGGGCACAGAGGATGGCCCCGGGGCACCAGACTTCGGGCTGATGAAGACCCTGGGGCACCAATGCATCCAGCTAGCAGAGAGGCACTATCCCCTTGCTCCCCTGACACTGGCAGGCCAGCTGCCTCAAGGACATTGGATGGCCCCAGTTGCCATCTACCCGTCGTAAGCTTTGGCTGGCAGCAAGCCATGCCTCGGCTTCCCTCCCTCCACCCTGAATCACAGGCTATCCAACCTCCACCCCTTAGAGTCAAGGAAACCGAGGCCCAGAGAGGACAAGGAACAGGTCCAAAGCCCACAGACACTGAACTAAAAACCAGGTCTCCCAAATGACCTGCCAGGCCCCTTCACACTCTCCCTGCTGCCTCTGGACGAAGCTCCCACCGCACTAGGAAATCAGCTCCTTCTTTGAGGTTTAGAAACCAGTTAGGTCTTTGAAGCCAAACAGACTCTAGATGAAACGCAAGGTTGCTCTACTTCCAAACGGTGTGACCTTGGAAGAGGCGCTTGATGCTCCCCGTTTCCTCCTTCCTTCCTCCCTACCCCGTGGACTCAACCAGGAGCACCAGCAAGGAGCCGGCCCCGTGTGCGGGGTCAAGGATGTGCCCCTAATTGTGTGCGGTCTTCTCTTCACCCGAGAGGCCCGACTCTTCGAGGCTGGGGCGGTGGAGGGCAGAGATCTCGGGGAAGGGGACAGGGTTTCTGGAAGGGCAGCCCCACAGCGCCTGCTTTCTCTCCTCTTCCCCGGCTCTCCCCCAGGCTATGGCCACGCAGCACCCAGCACGGATGGCGGCAAGGTGTTCTGCATGTTCTACGCGCTGCTGGGCATCCCGCTCACGCTCGTCATGTTCCAGAGCCTGGGCGAGCGCATCAACACCTTCGTGAAGTACTTGCTGCACCGCGCCAAGAGGGGGCTGGGCATGCGGCGCGCCGACGTGTCCATGGCCAATATGGTGCTCATCGGCTTCTTCTCGTGCATCAGCACGCTGTGCATCGGCGCCGCCGCCTTCTCCTACTACGAGCACTGGACCTTCTTCCAGGCTTACTACTACTGCTTCATCACGCTCACCACCATCGGCTTCGGCGACTACGTGGCGCTGCAGAAGGACCAGGCGCTGCAGACGCAGCCGCAGTACGTGGCCTTCAGCTTCGTGTACATCCTCACCGGCCTCACGGTCATCGGCGCCTTCCTCAACCTCGTGGTGCTGCGCTTCATGACCATGAACGCCGAGGACGAGAAGCGCGACGCCGAGCACCGCGCGCTGCTCACGCGCAACGGGCAGGCGGGCGGCGGCGGCGGCGGCGGCGGCGGCGGCGGGGGCGCGGGCGCAGGCGCGGGCGGCGGCGCGGGCGGCAGCGCGCACACCACGGACACCGCCTCGTCCACGGCGGCGGCGGGCGGCGGCGGCGGCGGCTTCCGCAACGTCTACGCCGAGGTGCTGCACTTCCAGTCCATGTGCTCGTGCCTCTGGTACAAGAGCCGCGAGAAGCTGCAGTACTCCATCCCCATGATCATCCCGCGGGACCTCTCCACGTCCGACACGTGCGTCGAGCAGAGCCACTCGTCGCCGGGAGGGGGCGGCCGCTACAGCGACACGCCCTCGCACCGCTGCCTGTGCAGCGGGGCGCAGCGCTCCGCCATCAGCTCGGTGTCCACGGGCCTGCACAGCCTGTCCACCTTCCGCGGCCTCATGAAGCGCAGGAGCTCCGTGTGACCGCCCTGCTGGGGGCCCGGAGCGCCTGGGGTTGCGGGGCGGGGGGAGGGGGGGCTCCTGCCGGGAGGAGCCTCTGGGGTCGGTGCGGAGGCCCCGTGGGACCCTCCCCCCACCCCTCCCCACCCTCCTCCAGCCCCCACCCCCATCTCCCGACTGTGCCTGCTCGCACCAGCCGGCAGGAGCCCGGGCTCTGAGGATGTTTCAGGACATCCGCGCCCTGCGAATTCCGAGAAATGTGAAATGTGGGGGGTGGGGAGGTGGGGGAGGGAAGGCAGAAGCTGGGAGCCTCCCATCCCTCTGGAAATCTAAGGAGCTCCCCCCCCCACCCCCGTTCTCAGAGGCCCTGCTGGTACCCAGACCACCCCCCAGCCCCCTCCTCCATCGGGAGGGAACTTCGTGTTCTGTGTAAGTTTGCATCTCTATTTATACCTCTGTCCTGCCAGGTCTCCCACCTTCCCGAGGCTCCAAAAGCCAGGGTGTCTTTGTTCAGGTCACCCCCACTCAGCCCCACTCCCCTTCCTCATCCCCAGCTGTGTCTCCCAGCCCTCCACTACCTTTTGTGTTGTTTTGCATGGCTTTGCAGTTATGAAGAGAGTGGAAACCCAGCAGTCCCTAAAGCTAGTCCCCAGAAGGCAGGCCGATGGAAGCAAGGACAGGCAGGCTGCAGGAGGGACAGAGGAGGGAGGGGGAGATAGTGGCCCTCTAGTCTGCAGGGCAGCCCACGGGTAGATGAGAGTTAACTGGCCTCCGGCCTCAGACACTGCCCTTAGAATCAAACAGAAAACCATACTTGCCATTCCCAGCCGCGGTCGACAATGACCAACTCTTAAATCTGTGGAGTGAGTTTCAGCCTCTGGCACCTGTCCTGACTACCCACAGCAGCCGGTTAGGTCAGCAAGGCAGGCGTTCTCTTCCTCATTTTACAGGGGACACTGGGACCCAGACAGGTGAAGTGACTCGCCCAAGGTGGCACAGGCAGCAAAAGGCACAGGGGAACGAGCACCCGGGCTGCTGCTTCCGAGTCTCCGGTGCCCTTTTCCTTCTGACTCCCCTGCCCCGCGCACCCAGGCACCGCGTGAGCCAGTGTTGGGCCCAGCCTCGACTCCATTTGGCCAGGAGGCAGGGGCTCTGAGTGGACCCCTGACGCGGGGTAGGACCCCTCAGTCCTTGGACTGCCTGCTCACAAACAGGGAGGCAGGGCTGAGGCTCATGGAAAAAGGGGCAGGAGCCAGGGCTCTAAGGGGTTGGGAATTGGGCAGAATGAGCTAGAGAACTGTCGGGCATGTCCAGTTGGGACATTATCCCTGGCTCTAACAGCCAGCGTTGGTGCCTGTGTCCCAAGTAGCTAGAGGTAAATTCAGTCTGCAGCAAGGAACGCCCCTCTCCGGTAGGGAGTTGGACCTGGTGCGCCCGCCACCGACCCTACCTGCAGCCCAGAAGCCCAGGTGCAGAGCAAGCAGATGGAGGTAATACCCTAGACTCCATCGGTGGGCCCCACAGCTGGAGCTGGTACCGTGTCCCAGGACAGCATCAGGGTGGGTGAGGGGCATCCCCCCCACTCAGAACTGCCCTCCCATGCTGTTGCCACGGCAGCATCCTAACACCGCTGAGCAAGGCCAGCCCTGGGATTCAGGGATGCTGGGCGGGGCGGGGGGGGTGTCCCACAGCGTGGTCAGCCTCCACCGCACCCCAGCCACGTGCCCCGGCCTCAGGGGATCCCCTGACAGAGAAGTCCGGCCTGTGTGTGAGTCCCGTCTCAGTGTGGAGGAGCTGGCTGCCCAGGTGCCAAGAAGGGGGGCCCAGGACCCAGGGGTGACCTGTGTGTTTATGTGTGGGGGTGGGGGACAGTGCTGGCTGCCTCTGTCCTACGTGTGACCCTGCCCTCGAGGGGTCCTGTCCTGTCAGTCCCGAGGGAGCCACAACCAAAGTTGCAGGGAGATGGTGAGGAAGGAGGCCAAATGGTCTTCAGCAGAGCGTGGCCGACTGCTCGGTCTCCAAGCTGGGTCTTTCCCAGGGAACTAGAAGGCCAGCATTGCTTCCCCCCTCTCTCCTCCCCCCCTGCAGGCAGCCTTTCTGCTTCCCCAATGCCTTATGCCTGGGCACACTGCCACAGAATATGCAATACACGTGGGTGCCCCCACGCCCACACCCCCGCCCCGGGCAGCCCCTGGACCCCAAAGGCTGCGGCTGCCACGCCCTCCCTTCAGCCCCTCCTGCCTATCTGTCTTCACAATGAGAATGGCGCCTAATAAATGCTGTCCATGGAGACCAGGCTCAGGCTCAGCTGCCTCTGTATCGTATACCCTTGGCACTGCCAGGGAGCAGCGATTTCCCCGCCGAGGTCTGTAGACACACCTGGCTGATGCACCTCAAGCTGACTAAACCCTTTGCTTCCGGGGTCTTAGGAAGAAGCCCCGGGGGCAACACTGGGGTCCCTTTTGTGTTTTCCTCCAAGATGCAGATGGTCTCCGTGTCATCCTGGAATGACCAGGAGAGCAAGATAAGACTTTAGAAGAGAAATCACCTGGTCCAGTTCTCCCCTCGTACATGAGGACACGGAAGCCCAGAGAGGCAAGTCACTTGCCCTGAGTCACACAGCAGCGAGGGGCAGACCCAGGATTAGAACCAGAACTGAGAATACCGAGTCCTGTTCCCCGCTCCCCACACAGCCTGCACAGTCCAGCCAGACACACCGCAGCTGACGGTGACACCTCCCTGTCTGCCAGAGTGGGGATTCCCTTCACCAATGGGGACCTTGGCCTCAGTGGTCTGATTGACACAAAAATGTCTTTGTCAGAAAGAGACCCATCACAAGCACCTGTCTTCAGGGTATATTTCTCTCTGGGTGTGGAGGGGCAACCTATCCTGGGACGGGGCCCCAGAGCCCAGAACAGACCAAGGGAGCAGGGGCACGCTCCCAGCTGGTGCCAGAGGCTTCCAGACGTCACTGAGTACAGCCTACCGTAACCTTGTCCACCACAGCCCCATTTCTGTCTGCATGCCTCGCTGCCTACCTATCTCTCTTTCATGAGATAATACTTAACCCCTGCTATAGCCAATGCGTTCTAATACTGCCTATCCTAGTTCGTGTTATAAAATGCTGCTCACAACCCACTAGATTGATTCCTCTGTCCACTAATGGTTTGCTCCTTGCGGGTTGAAATGCTCCAGGGAAATAAAGGCTGCGGAGCGGCGGGGGGGGGATTTGATAGGGGCATCTTCTCCAAGTCCCCCCATCTACCCAGTTGGGTCACTTGAAATATACAAGGAGAGACCTATTTATTGGGGGCTCAGAGCTCAAGGAAAGAAGTGGTGATCCCTGCGCCCTCTCCCAGGAAGCAGGGCACAGCCAGTCTTCATGTGACCGTCACAGCCGCCGGCGGGCTCCCCACTCCTCACTGGCCCACGGCTCTGAGGGTGGCCACGGCAGAACTGGACCCTAGATCCTGTTGGCTCACCCATACCTGAGACCACCTCATCAAAACCCAGGGCTTCCTGCCCACGGCCCAACTGTCTCTGTCTTTCTAAATGCCACAACAGAAATGATGTCATTTCTGAGGTCAGCAGTGACCCCTGCAAGGTTGCTTTTACTTTCTTAAGCAGTTCTTGCAGGACGCAAACATGCTGACGCCTTCTCTCCTGTCTTCCTTGCCTGGGGCAGAATAATCAGAACTCGAAGGACTCCGCAAGGGGTTGCATTCACCCCAGTCTTTCGAGGGGTGATCAGAATGATGGTGGTGATGAGTTGCACCCCAGCTCCTGCCCCCCGCTCCTAAGGGCTTGGCATCATCTGGGGAACTAGCGTGGGCTCTCTATCGCCACGGGATGCCGTCCCCACCCCCCCCACTTCCACGCGGCATCTGAGGCATCCTGCACTAAAAAATATATGCACAGCAAAACAAAAATAGAAAACCAGCACCGCAGAGTGGATGTGGGGTATAAATATACTAAGATCTCCACTGATGCGGTTACTCCGTGTAAGCTTCAGATAGAGAATCTTCCTGGGAGCCCAGAGAGAAAGAGGCACGCAATGACAACGCTTCCCCAAATGTGTCCTGCGGCATGCCTCTCGTGGGAAAAGGGTTCCGTGGGCAAATGGATCTGAGAAAACGCTGCACACATCACTCACTTGTGGAGCTTCCTGAACCATCGAGGCTTAGTAAAGGTTAGGAAAAGCCCTGCAGCAAACACAGCTGTTTACCTGCGCTTCACCCAGCACGGCCCACACTCGTTCACAGCACCAGAGTCTCTGCGTGACATCTCTGCACCCCCTGTGTTCCACAGAGCACGTTTGGGGACGTGCAGACCTAGTGAAATCTCTGCCTCCTAAAGAGAGAGGCTGGTCCTTCCTCCTCAATAAATCCTAAGAGGAGTTTAGCTTATAAGCCCTTCTAGAATGGAAGGCCATGAGGTTTGCAAAATACGTATGTTATTCCCAATCATGGGTGCGCTCAAAACCAAGGCTCAGAGCAGCTCACCTGCCAAGATCGAGCAGTGGATCAGGGGCAGAGCAGGGATCCGAGCCCAGGCCCAACGGCCCCCAAGCGTGTGTGCTCTCACCCTCTCACTGCGCCCTTTCCCCACGGTGGTCCAGTTTCGGTGAAGGTCCGGCGGAAGTCACAGAGCTGTTCAGGACAGGTTTCTAATTCAGAACCTTGGTGAGAGGGGATACTATAAACCTAAAAATGTCACCCTCCAAAGATGGCGGATTCTGATCGAGCTAAGTCCTGTCCTACCTGAGGTCTTCCCAACTTCCACTAAAGACCATTTAGCTCTTTCTACAGACTCAGCATTGCCCGGTCCACCAAGCCCACCAGCATCTCCACAACTTATCTCGGAAGCCAGGGCCAGGGGAGGACTTCTGTAGGACAGACATACTGCCAGAGGAAAGACAACTGCCCATGTTGGCCATGCCAGCCTCCCCAGCCAGGGCACACCTCATCATCTCCACTGAGAAGCATAAAGCGGGGGCCCCCTCTCACTCCCAGAGCTGGGTTCAGGTTTGAAGGCTGAAAGACTCCATTTCCCGAGGGATCCCCCCCCCAAACAAACAGTGGGCAATGGACACAGTCCCCTCCTCTTGACCAGGTGGCAGTGATGCGGAAACAACAGCCTTCGGCACTGCCACCACCTTTGTGGAAGATTGCAAAGAAATGCACACACACCCCCACATACTCCCCTAGATCCCTGGCCCAGCTCCTCTTTTTCAGAGGATGAGATTTTGGCTCACAGAGAGGAAGTGAGACGCTCAAGGTCGCGAAGCAAGATAATGACGTCGCCAGGATTAGTATCCAAATGGGCTCACTTTCCTGTCCCCTCCTCATGCACACAGAGTAAGGGCCCAGATGAAAGCTGCTAATCTCTGAGGTTGAGTCATTCTGATGCTGGAAATTTCCCACATGTACATCTGGACAAACACCAGGACACCCCCGTCCTTCGTCTCCCAGCTGCAGGGGAGGACTTTGTGTGTGGTGCCCACCCCTTAGGCCAGGGGCTGTGATGGACCTGACCTCAGTGATCTCCTCTGGCCATGAACTCCCAAGAATTCACATTATGGCATTTTCCACTTACAAAGCTCTCCCACTTCGTTCTTTCATCTGATCATTGGGAAACTCTGTGATTTAGGTGAGGCTTAACGTCCTCATGTTACAGATGTCAGAACTAAAGCTCAGGAAGACCCAAGGTCCTGAAAGCTGGGGCTGTTTCACATTGACCTCTGTATCTGAGAGCCAAGCCGACCACTGGGGCATTTCCTTGGCAGCGGGTGTGCAGGGCAAGGGCTGCTGCTCAGCCCCAGGTGAGTGTCCCACGCATTTGCCACACTGTTCCATGGGGCGGGGAGCCCCCAGGTGGACATGGTTCACAGAACCCATTAGCGCATGGAGACAAGGGGTCGTGAACACTTTACCCACTTCACCTTGGTCCTGGGCAGATGGTGCCCAGAGCCCTAGACTTTGGACCAAGGGAAGCAGAAAGTCCAGCCAACAACCCCTACCCTTCAGATGAAAGGGTCAGAGGTTCCCGGGGAAAAGGTTGTGGCTTCAACCCAGACCAAATCCCCAAAACAACACTCTTCCACAGTTCCGGTCCCTACAGAGGGAGCATGTAACCAGTTCATCCCCAGCTATAGAATATTCTGGTCTGATGACCGGATCAGAGTGGCAGGAAGAAGGCCCACATCCCTGAGCCTGCTTTGGAGTTATCCTTCCGGCGTGCACGGGTCCAACTGGGGAGACCGCAGGTGCTGCTGGGGCGGGGAGTCTGACCTGGGCTTTGCTGTGCTCTGTCCTCACCTCCGAGTAAAAACTCTCCATCTGCCTCATCTGGGGCAGAAAAAGCTCTGAGGACACTTTTGGCTACTGAGGGCACGATACAGATGGTGTCCTTGCCAGCCTCTCTCCAAAGGTAAAGGAGACCCCAGAGAATTAAGGGTCCATTCATCCTTGAGGATCTACCATGTGCCACGGACTTTATAGATCTTACAACCACCCTATGAGGCAGGTACTATCACCCTCAGTTTGGTAGATGAGAAAGGTGAGACTCCAAGAGGTTAAGTGACTTACCCAAAGTCACACAGTTAGTAGGTGGCAAAGCCTCTCCAGGGCCCTCTGACTCAAGCTCAGGCCCTTTCCACTGCACCTCCATGCCGGCCAGGCATCTAATCCAACTTCCCTACCAAAGCAAGAACTGCCTCAATGGCTTCCCAGCAGGTCATACAGCCTCCACTTACAGGACCGTCACCCTCTGAGGCAGCCCCTTCATTCACTGAGCCGCAGCTCTAATGACCATAAACGCCTTCCTTCTACTGAGATAAGAACTGCTTCCAGGTCTGTCTGTGCCTTCCAGAAGCACATGAAGTAATTCTGTCTGTTGTGGGAATCTCTGTAGGATTCAAGATGGCTCCCCATATGGAAAGGTACCTCCCGGTCTTCTCTCAGTTAAAGGCCCCATGCTTTCAGCCATACTGCCCATGACAGTGTGACTAGACACCCCCCCACCAGCCCATCCAACCGCCTTCCCTGTAAGAGCTTCCGCTTACTTCTTCCCCTGGGACTTGACACACCATGGGTGGCCCAGCCAGCACAGAGACACGGTGATGACTCTCTTTCTTGCTCTGGATGCTCCTCTCTTATTAAAGTAGGCTAAGAGCGCATCTGACTTACAGGCTCACACAGAGCTTGCAGCCCACCAAACCTTCCCGGGATTTTGTCACATGAGCCACTGTGGTAGATACCACTGGTTACCTAATCAAAAATCATCCCTGCGCCCTTCTGCCTTGATGGCAGAGGACTGACGTTCCTCAGGTGCTCACCCTTTCCCAACCTCACTTCTAGAGACTAAGTCATGGTGACCTCCAGCATCTTTCCAAAGATCGGATCAGTTACGCGTGTGTTCGGTTCTGGTGAAGGGGCTCTTCAGGGAAGTCCGATGGGGTAGAAAGGCTTTCCTCCTCCTAAAAGAAATCACGGTGGAGGAAATGCCGCTCTACTTTGACTGGACCTCGCCAGGTCTGTGTGTGATGGCTGGAACAGTGGCAGGCATCTTGTGACCATGAGAGAAGATGTCGTGGACACAGTGAGGAGGGCAGAAGGAGGAGATGGAGAACTTACTTGTCGCTGTGACACTGAGCAATCCCTGGTACCACGGACATCAGCAACTCGTGTCACAGAAGGTGGGAAGTGATGCCGTGGGAATAGGGTTTTCCCCTTACTGGCAGCGGAAAGCCCCGTGGCCCCCAGGCTCCTGCAACAGGATTACTGCACGTGTGAACCTGATAGGCCACAAGGAAGAAATGGCTGTGTCTTCCCTCCCTTCATGGCCCTTAGCAACACTAGGTTGAGTCCCCCATTCCCGTCTCTTTTTTTTTTTTTTAACATTTATTTATTTTTGAGACACAGAGAGAAACAGATCATGAGCAGGGGAAGGGCAGAGAGAGAGGGAGACACAGAATCAGAAGCAGGCTCCGGGCTCTGAGCTGTCAGCACAGAGCCCGACGCGGGGCTTGAACCCACGAACTGTGAGATCAGGACCTGAGCCGAAGCCGGATGCTCAACCGACTGAGCCACCCGGAGGTCCCTCCCATTCCATTCCCGTCTCTCAAATAAGAGCTAGGGCCAATCCCCAAGCTTTGTGGTCACTCTTGAGTATAAGGAAGCCCAATCCAGTCTAGCTCAGTTAAAAACCTTAATCTCAAATCCATTTCAATGCTAACATTCTCCCCGCTCCAGAGGGACTTCGAAAGGGGAGGAGGCATATTCTCCCCCACTGCCACCCTCTATTTCTGGCTATTCCACAGTCTGGCTGCCAAAGACGGCCGAATGACAAAGGAAGCCTGCCCTGTGACCCGGCGCTAAGTGCTGGCTCTCCAGAGCCCTGTGTGGCATTTTCAGAAGCCATAGAGGAGCCTCTTCACTGTTGTGAATGTCCCCACAGCTCCAGCCCTTGCGCGGAGGGGTCCCCTCACAGCAACCTCTGGCCCCACAGTCAGCGCTCCTGGGTGGAATGCCATAAAAATCCCAAGGTGACCCCCCACGTTGCAGTGTCTATGTGACCCACAGGGATATTCACACCTCCTAACCATGCCGGATAGTGAGACAGCCCCCCAGTGAGCCCTGCCACCTCCCCCCAGAATGCTCTCCCTTGTTCAAACAGGCAGGGGATGGAGCAGCAAGTTCACTTCAGAAGTAGACACCCAAGCTGGGAAGAAGATGCCATCTCCCCCCGTAGTGTAATTTGTATGAGTGATTCCCCCGGACCCCACTGCTGCGGTTAACTGGGTTGGGGGCGGGGGACCACGACATTCTTCCCCCAAGCTGACAACTCATAACCGAAGTGATCCTCCCTCCTCTCTCTCCTCTCTTGCTTATTGATCCAAGCCAGGGTGGACTGAGGACACCTCTTTGTCCTTGCCTGGGCGTTCTGGTAGCAAATCCCAGGTAAGAGAAAAAGTCAGTGCCTGTTACGTACGTCGCTAGCCAGTCTTCTCCTGCACGAAGCTGGGCGGTTGCTCTTTTTAATGTCAGTGCACAATCTCACCGACTTAGCGCTGCTAGATCTCATCTGGTTTGTCCCAGGCTTTCGATGGAGTTCCAGGTGTTGACGCCGGGTTCTACTATTAAATCTATACCCACTCTCTCCTGGCCCCACGTCACCCACAGATTTGATAATCCAGCCTTCGGTGCCATTATTCAAACCTTTGATGAAAATATCAAAGAGGACTGGACAAAACAGAGGGCCCTTAATTCACAGTGACATTTATTCCCGCATGTTCCTGTGAACTGTTATTGGCTCCGTCTCCTCACCCCTTCCTTTATCTATGCTCTAAAATTGTCTGTTTAATCAAAGCTCACAGGTGGCTGGGCTCCAGTCCCATTAGCTCAGTTCCTGAGTTCCCGGATGTCATTGACCTGAGCTGAGGATTTGAATTTGCTGCAAACAGCAAGCGCTTCCCCGCCTGGCTCAGCTTTTGCCCCCTTCGCCCATCACCTCTTTTGGGCTTCGTCATTCTGCTCCCTTCTGCTCCATACCTGAGCCCCAGCTCCTGAGCCGAGCGTGGCCCTTCCCACCTGCTTCCCAGCTCAGACTCAGCCCCTCTCTCTGGCAACTGGCCTGTCCCTGAGGGGAGGGCAGTCACTGGAGCAATCAGGTGGCCCCAAGAGTTGAGATCTGCCACGGGAAACCGCCAGATATCCAAGGCCCTTCCTTAGGTCAGTTGGGGCCGAGGTGGGTGGAACAAAGAATATTTATTAAGCAGGTGTCAGGAGCTGGGCTGGGTGTTAGCAGAGCCTCGTCACAACCCAGGGGAAGTAGGCACAATTGTCTCCGTCTCCTGGGTGAGTAGAGGAGGCCAGGGCGGTCACACCGCTTGCCTAAAGTCACCCAACCCACCACTAAGTGGCAGAACCAGGGTCTGATCCTGAGACTGTGTGGCTCCACCTTCCACGCCCGGCTGCCACAGCCCGTGGCTCGTTGTACCGCTTTGTCTTTTCACCTTCCCAGCTTCCCCTCCCAGGCGACTGGGGACCCAGGTGCCGCTTCAGGAGCCTCTGGAAGGCAGGGTGAGCCTGAGCACAGTGCTTCCCGACCCACCTTGAGGGAGCGGCCAGTTGCGGGGGTGACATCGGGCTGCAGGGAAACCACTCCATTGTTCCCAAGACGTGAGCGATTTGGGATTAATCTCCCAGATTTGGCACCACACACGCGATACCAGGCTGCTGCCACCCCCCATCCTCCAGCCCGCACAGTGAACAGATGGGCAGACCCCTCCCTGGGGTCTAAGTAGGACGCTGCTGAGGCTGCTGGGAGCAGGGAGGGAGGCCAGTCAGCTGGGGAGAGAGAGCAGGGACGGACCCAGTTCCAGCCCACCTGGTCCACCTGTCCCCAGTGGAAGCAGAGGGTCAGCTCTCTGCTGCGGTGGTGGCTGGGGCTGCCACGTGACACAGAGACTCCTGTCCCTAGGAGTCCCCGAGCAGAGCCTGGGCAAGCAGTGTCAGGGGGCCTCTCGAATTCCAAAGTCCTTAGCCTGAGCCCCTGGAGCTTCTGAGCAACAGGACGTTCCCCCTCGGAGCTCCAGCGTGAGGCGCAGGCAGCAAGGTCCCCAGGGCATCCAAGTCCTGAGCACAGCGGTGTGGGGTGGGCCACCAGGTGCTCCAACAATGCAGAAACATAAAGACAGCCAACTATCAGTGTTGATGGAACCTTAGGAACCACGCATCCTCTTTATGTGGCAGAAGCCAACAGCGAAACTCAGACAGGGGAGGGGACATGCAGGCAGTGAGTGGGTGACAGAGCTGGGGCCTGCAGGCTCCCTGATTGGTGCTCCTTCCACATCAACATGCTCCGCATTTGTAACAGCCAAACACCGACACAACCCACACATCCACCCGCAGGTAACGGGACCAACCAACTGCTGACACACAGGCCGAGCTCAACTTGCTACTCAGAAACGCAGAGCTTGACCTGCGCTACGTGCAGCCTGGATGGGCCACAAATCATCGGACAGAAAGTACACACTGTACGATTCCATTCACAGAAAGCTCTGGAAGGTGCAAACCAACCCAGAGGGACAGAGAACAGGTCAACGGTTATGAGAGAGGGTAGCACCAGGAGGGGCGTTGAAAGGGGGCCCCAGGGAAGGCTTGGGGGGATGGGTACGTTCACTATTTTCACGCTGCTGTGGTTTCACAGGTACACACGTGTGTTGAAAACGATTCAATTCTACAGTTTAAATATATGTGCAGATTACATGTCCACGTTATCTCAGAAAAGATGTTTCTATAAAAAAAACAAGCTGCTGAGGCATTGAACACGGCACACTCGGGGTTAAGCACCCACACCCACACCTCTTTGCATCCTGGTGGCCAGGCTGGTCCATAAGTTCCCTACACCTTCTCACCAGAAGGTCAGTAAGGAGGCCACTGAGGCTTCCGGTCAACTTCTACCCACCCCAAACCAGAAGGGCTCTAAGCACGCTCTCATGGCAAGCCCGACCCACCTCGTGGTATATAGATATAACAAGCAGCCATGAGGCCCCAGGGAGTGTTGCAACATCTAGAAACATCTAGAAAGATCCACAGGGTAACCTACAACTTTGTGCCTCTGACTAGTGAAACGGGGTCTTCCAGGCCCTGGCAGCCTGGGGAGTAAATGGAAAGTCCCCCAAATCCATGAAACAGCAATTCTTTGGCTGTTTCTTAGCCTTTGAAAATCACCTTCTTGGCTCCTTCCAGGAGTCCGGAGGGGGTCTCACGCCACCTAAGCCACTGTGGAGTGGTCACTGTTTACCTCGTCAGCTCCCGGGCCAGCTCCTACGCCAGGGTGACAAAGAATCATGGGGCCCATTGTCCTGCCACCTGCCACGTGGCATGAGCTGCTCAAGGGGGGGACCGGGGGAGGGGGGGAGGGGGAGGCTCTGTTTCTACACCAGTGGGAACAGAGACAGGCCACACTGCCTGTCAGCCCACAGGGTCCCCAGTAAGGACAGCCCCCATCCCCCCCGCACCTGGAGCCACACTGTGTTCCAGAAGCAATTTCAGAGCGTGCTGTCGGATGCTCTGACATTTCGTGGTAGGCCTAGTGACCATTGCCTCAGGTTTTTACTCCCAGCTTATGACTCAGCCCCCGGCTCCTGAGTCCATGAGGCCTGGGCTGGACGCCTGAGAACCATAATGCCACACCCCCTCGGTACTTACAGGCCAGCTGCCTCCTTCCAGATGAAGATGGCCAAGAAGTGCCTCAGATCCTGATGCAAAATGACCTCATTGCAGCCAAGCAGCCTGCACTCCTGGCTGAATCCCACTTTGGCCCCATGGGGACCCCCATGCTTTGCTCCACTGCTAAGACCCAGGCCCTGGGGACAGACCTGGACAAGGCCCATTCCCAGCCACCCACTAGACGTGTGATCACACGGCGAACCAAGCTTTGCAGAAAGAGCCAAAGGTCAAGGTGAAGGCGTGCAGACTGGGTGTAGGCTGAGACAGAGGGCGCTCCAAGGCTGGGGAGGGGGTGGACGGGAGTAGAGCTGGCCCTGACCGAGCCTCGAAGGAATGCTGGGATGTAGGAAGTGACAACAGCGCTTCAGAGACAGGAGCTGGAGCTGGGCTCAGGCCAGGGAATGCTCTCAGAAGGATCTGGAACAATGGGAAGGCTGCCTTGGGAAGGGAAGGGAAGGGAGTGGGGCTGAGAAGAGCCCCTCTGTATCCATCTCCTTCATGGCTATGTCCCTAGAGCCTCACAGGCATCAAAAGATGGTGTGGGAGGAGAATGGAAGAAAGACCTTGGAGGCATCCACCAAGCCAGGAGTGCGTATTAGCCCACAGGCAACGAGGAGCCAGGGGAAGTTTCAGAACAGGGCAACGATGCATATGATGTAGAGTTTCCAGAAAATAAGCCTGGCAGCAAAGTGCAGCTCCCCAGAAGGGGGGCTCCCTCCCCACACAGCCTAGACAGAGGAGTGGCAGGGAGCACACAGTGGTCCAAGAGCTGAGGGACTGGGATGCCCAGCTGCTGCTTCTAGAGCCAAGAAAAGCAACCCCCCTCTGCCTGCCAGGGAGGCCAAGGAGGGCCCGCAGCAGAGTCCGGAAGGGAGAAGATTTTTTACACCCTGTGATGGAACCTCGCTGGCTCTCCCTGGCCTCATGTTTCACAGGACCTTCCAGCCCACAAATCAGAACCCTGGCAGCAGCGGGTGGCAGCAGCCCCAGCAGCCATGCCTCCGGGGCAGGGAGGAGGGACAGAGGCCTGCAGGAGTGCGCTGAGGACAGGAGGGGCAGGTGCCCCAAGTCAGTCTGGCTCCTCGACCACCACCAGCTGAAGAAACTCAGGAAAGCCAAATTCCCCTGGACACCACCTCCCTCGGGCCAGCTCTGGGCTCGGGGTGGGGGTGGGCCATCCAATGGGTTCCCAGGATGCCCAGGCCCAGCTTTCTGTCTGGACCAGACTGCTGTCATACTATTCCCACTTTGAGCATCAACAATCGACCAGCAGCTGCTGTCACTCCATCCGGCGCCAGATGTTAAGATGGACCTTGTCATCCATTATCCCCCGCCTTCCACTTTACGGTTAACCCATTCATCTACCCCTCGAACCTATGAAGCAGTCAAAGCCATGCCCACCCTCCAAATGAGGGCTCCACCCTTCAGCTAGGCCAGTGGACTCGTCCAAAATCCCACAGCCAAAGCACCTAGGAAGAGGAAGAGTTCACTCCCAAGCCCAGAAACAATGAGGGCTGGATGGACTTTCGTGGGGAAAGTTAAAGACAATTCAGGTTAGGAGCAATCTGTCCCGGGGGCGCCTGGGTGGCTCAGTCGGTTAAGCATCCGACTTCGGCTCAAGTCATGATCTCACAGTCTGTGAGTTCGAGCCCCGCATCAGGCTCTCTGCTGACAGCTCAGAGCCTGGAGCTTGCTTTGGATTCTGTGTCTCCCTCTCTCTCTGCCCCTCCCCTGCTCATGCTCATGCTCTGTTTCTATATCAAAAAAAAAAAAAGGACCAACCTGTCCCAACCCCGTGGGTCTGCCATGACTGAAAGGCCCACCAGGGAGCATCTGATTCTGCCCCTCCATTTGTGACTCAGGAGACCTGATGTAGTAAACTGAAATAATGTGTCCAAAGTCACAGGAGGGAAGAGGCAGAGCCAGGCTCGAGCCGAACGACCTCTCTGGTTTCAACAATCATGGAGAGGGGCATCTGGGTGGCTCAGTCGGTTAAGCGTCCGACTTCAACGCAGGTCGTGATCTCCTAGTTTGTGGGGTCAAGCCCTGTGTTGCGCTCTGTGCTGAGAGCTCAGAGCCTGGAGCCTGCTTCTGTCTCTGTGTATCACTCTCTCTCTCTCCCTCTCTCTCTCTCTCTCTCTTTCTCTCTCTCTCTCTCCCCCTCCCCCCTCGTGCTCCATCTCTCTCAAAAGTAGTAAACATTAAGAAAAAAAAAATTTTTAAATCATGGAGAGCCCTTGTCCCCTTCCTTCCTGTCAGTCCAGGGCCAAAAACCTAACCCTTGCATACAGATGATGACCCATGTCACCGAGGATGCACTAAGGGCTGTCGGGAGTCAGTGCAGGGCCGTGAAGTATCCCCGTGGGTGTCCCCTTTCCCTGCCTCAGTTAGCCTAGTGCAGAACTAGTCACGGTACAAATTTGGCCAGAGTTGGAAGGAACCCCCAAGGGATCTCAACCTGCCTCATTTCACTCATCAGGACACTGAGGCACTAACCAAGGAGGTGGTCATGGGAGCCTGCACCTTCAGCTGCTCTGAACTGAGAGACTGAGTCCGGGAGAAGGCTGGCCATGCTGGCCCACGGGGGGGTCTTGGCAAGGGGAAGGGTGAGTATGGGCAGAGTTCTGAGGGGCACAGGCTTAGCCCACCGCATCCCCTGTTGCCATAGCACAGGCAGACACAAGCCTGCCCCTGGGGACCCACGGGCCAAGTTAAAATGACCTATTGCAGGAAAGAGAACAGCTGTCACTATGGAATACCTCCCAGACGCCAGCAATCACTCCCCCCATTTTACAGATGAGGCCAAGGCTCAGGGAGGTTGAATGACTTGCCCCGCAGTCACAGGGTGGGAAGGAACAGAGCGCAGACTGAAAATACAGTGTTTCCCCTACCCCTCATTCCCCTCAGCCTGGGCTCCTGGGTGGCTCTTTGCTTTGGGATGGAATGGCCCACTTCATCTGCTCAGCCAGCATCCCTGAGATTGGGCCTCTGCGGCCCTTCAGCTGGCCCTCCCCAGCCCCTGCTCCCGGGACCACTCCATGCTGTCCCCCAGTCCCTGCCCCAGGGCCCCTCACGCAAGATTCCCATCATGAGACAGTGCTAAGGCAGCCCAGGACCAACTCACCAGACCCACCTCTTGAGAATCTCCAGGTGATCCACCTGGGAATCTACATTCTACCAGGAACATTCTAGAAACACTGTTTTAAAGAAACAAAGTGAAAAAAAAGGCTGCGATCTGCGGCTTTTTGGGGCTCTCTCCATTGAAGAAAGGAAAACCAGTTTCCACTCTACCCTCTGAGGGCTAAAGCAAGCAGGGACGCCCCTTCGCCCCTTCGGTGGAACTGAAAAGGAGCCCCTTCCGGGAGGGACAACCTCATGGACTGAGCGAAGAGCCCCTTTGTGAGGCAAAGAGGATGTCCCTTCCTCAGGCACACCGCACAGGGGATGCTCGCTGGGCCAGGGAGCCAGGAATGCCAAGGCCCCTCCCTAGAGGTCACTTTTTCAGTCAGGAGAAGACTGACATCCCCGGATGTGTTTTCTGCTGCCCCCTCCCTGCTACAGCCAATCTCTGCTGCAAAGAAAAGGTCATTTTCCCCGGAGCTGCTAAAAATTACACGTTAACGGCCCTACTGAGTCCCAGCAGTTTCGAATGCTGGCTTTGGCCAAAAACTTCTTAAAAAGGCCATCCTCCCTTCTTATTCCATAGCGTTTACATTTTATAACATTTAAACAGAACTGCTTTTAAGCAGAGATATGCAGTACTTTCCTCTCATGTCCCCATAAAAAGGAAAATCTGGGAAACGTCGACATCGGAGGGCTAGGGAATGCCTTGTGGGCCCAGCAACGGTTAGCAACTTCTGCAAAATAGTTCGGAAAGGCTGCTGCCTCCTTCCTCTGAGGAATCTCATCTGGGCTGGGGGCTGGGGCTGGGAAGGGGCCTCTCCACTATGAATCCACGTGACAGCGACTCGTCCTGACCCTTCTGATGTGTCAAGGGCAGAGACTACTAAGAACTACCCGTAGTACTTCCTTTGCCAGATCGACCCTATAGGGTGGCTATGATTGTTACACCCATTTTACAGATGAGAAACAGAGGCTCAGAAAGGTCCACAGACCTGCTCGCTCCTGATGCCACAGCCCGTGCCCTTCAAGGTTTCCTCCCCCCCCCCTCCCCCGGCCAAGGCGTCCCTGAACTGACAGGCAGCCTGAAACCTGGAGCCAGGCCTGGGGTCCCGCCACCTTCTCAAGCCAGGCCCCCCAGCCCCCCTCGACTGAGGATACGGTCAAGTTGAGGCCACTCGACTGCATCCTTCACCTCAGCCTCGAGCCGCTCTGTTTTGTCATTCTGGACCTCTCGGAGTCACTCACCCTACAATGCTCCAGATGGGGCTTTGCGTTTTGACGTAAACATTCCCCCAGGTGACTCCATCGTTTTTAAAAGCTGGGTGGGCCTCGGCGACAGCGTCTCTTTCAGCGGCAGGGGCGGCGCGCCATCTAGCGGCTGTGCAGTGAACGTCATGTTGGCCCACCCGCAAGAGCGGAGCCTGGGATCTGGGAGGGAGGCCCTTAGGTCGGCAGGTAGTCCAGCTGAGGTTCAGAGAGGGAAAGCGACCACCCTAAAGGCACACAGCAAGTTAGAAGCCAGTCTCTCCAGGACCACAACCCAGCTCTTGGGCAGCAAGACCGTGCTTCCCAACTCCCCTGGTATTCTGGGGAAGGCGTCCGCTGACGATCCTGGTAGTTTCAAGCGTGAAGGCAGGGTCCCGTCCCCAGCGGGTACCATCTTCCTGGTGCTGCCTCCTTTATTCTGCTTATCACTTTTGAACAGGTAAAGGTACGTGGCACAAAATCCAAAAGGTACCAAAAGAGTATGTGGTGACAAGTGAGTCTTTGACCCCAGCCCCCCAGCCACGGGGGCACCCAGGGTTACCGGTTTCTACACATCGGTCCACAGATCGTCTGTATCTTTACAGGGTTGTATTTCTTAAAGTTCGTTACACAAATGGTCGCATTTCCTCCACAGAGCACCTAACAAGGCATCTTGGAGGTCGTTGAACGCCGGCCCATAAAGAGCATCCTGGCTCCCGGCGTAGAGCCACACTGCATTCTGGGAGCGGGTGTGCAAAGGCACCACCATTTACTTAACTACTTTCTTAATTAACTTTTTAAATTTTTGAATGTTTATTTATTTTTGAGAGAGATGGAGAGACGGAGCGTGAGCAGGGGAGGGGCAGAGAGAGAGGGAGACACAGAATCCGAAGAAGGCTCTGAGCTGTCAGCACGGAGCCGGATATGGGGCTCGAACCCAGGAACCGCGAGATCATGCCCTGAGCCGAAGTCGGACGCTTAAGGGACCGAGCCCCGCAGGCGCCCCACTGCTTTCCTCTGGGTGGACGTCTAGGTGGTTCCACTCTGCTGCTATAACACACATGTGAGACAACTTTTAGAATAAATTCCTTGACGTGCCATTGCTGGGATTATCAGTTGGGACTCATTTTGGTCTCATACACCAGAAAACCCAGCACAACAAGAGCTTAATACTGAAAGCCTCTCATGTAAAACGAGCCTGGAGGCGGATGGGTTCAGAGGTGACCACGCAGGGGCAGGAGGTGTGCCTGTAGACATTTAATAGACATCACCAAAGTGCCTTCCTCAGAGGCTCTGCCTCTATTTCCCCCATCGATGTGCAAGTGTTTCCCTACAGTCTGGCCAACATCATGCTGTCATAATTTGCTTAAAATCTCCCAATCACCGGGCGTCTGGGTGGCTGGGTCAGTTAAGCGTCCGACTTCAGCTCAGGTCATGATCTCACAGTTGATGAGTTCGAGCCCGACATCAGGCTCTCTGTTGTCAGCAAGGAGCTTGCTTCAGATCCTCTGTTCCCATCTCTCTCTGCCCTTCCCCTGCGTAGGCACACTCTTTCTCAAAAATAAACAAACTTTTTTTTTTACTCTTTCTCAAAAATAAACATTTTTTTTAATCTCCCAGGGGTGCTTGGTGGCTCAGTCAGTTAACTATCCAGTTCTTGGTTTCAGCTCAGGTCGTGATCTCACAGTTTGTGAGTTTGAGCCCTGTGTGCATCTGTGTGCTGACAGCGTGGAGCTTGCTTGGGATTCTCTCTCTCCACCCCCTCCCCACTCTCTCTTCCCTTCCCCCACTCATTCTCTGTATCTTTCTCAAAATAAATAAAAATAAACTTTATAAAAATATTTTTTAAAAATCTCCCAATCGAACAGGTAAAGATGGTATTCTTTATACTTTCCATTTATATTTCTCTTCTTACGAGTGAAGATGAACATCTTTTCACGGGTCTAAGAGGTACTGCCTTTTCCATGGATGGTCTGCTTATGTTCACTGTCCATTTTCCTTGTGTGTTTCTGGTCTTGTTTGTATTCAGTTTTTGTTAATGTCTTAATTAGGAAACAATTTACATCCCACAAAGCTCGCCTACATGAAGTGTACAATTCAGGGGTTTTAGTCTCTTCACAGGCTGTGTAATCATCACTGCTATTGGATTTTAGAACATTTCGTCTCCCTCACAAAAAGAAACTCAGTGTACTCATTATTAGTCACACTGCCCCCCAGCCCCAGTCCTCACCATCCCCTGCTGGGCTGAAGTAACCCCTAATCTATTCTCAACATAGTTTTGCCTACACTGGACATTCAGTTCACACACAGAGAATCATATGGCTGACTTTTGTCACGTAGCATATTGTTTTCAAGTTTCATCCACGTTGTAGCATATGTCAGAACTTCATTCCCTTTTATTGTTGAATGATATTCCATTGCAAGGATATGCCTGTCTGTATTCTTCTTTCTTTGGTTGATGAACATTTGGGTTGTTTCCATTTTTTGATTATTATAAATAATGCTGCTATAAAACATTAATGTAACAGTTTTGGAGTGGATGTATGTTTGCTTAGGGAGAGAAAGAGAATGGCGAGAGAGAGATCAAGCAAGCATGGGAGAGGAGTAGAGGGAGAGAGAGAGAAAATCCCAAGCAGGCTCCATGCTCAATGCAAGCCTGATTCCGCGACCTGGGATCATGACCTGAGCCAAAATCAAGCTGATCGCTCAACCGACCGAGCCACCGAGGCACCCGAGGTGGATGTATGTTTTAATTTCTCTTTGACAAATACCCCAGAGTAGATTGCTTAGTCTTATGGTAACTATGTTTAACCTTTTGAGGAACAGCCAAACTGTTTTCGAAAACAGATGTACCATTTTACATTCCCACCAGCAATGCGTGAGGGTTCCAGTTTCTCTATGTCCTCTCCAATACTTGTTACCTCCCTTCCCTGCTCCACTCTTTTTTTTTTTTTTTAGAGGTGGGGAGGGGCAGAGGGAGACGGAGAGAGAATCTTAAGCAGGCCCCATGTCCAGCACGGAGCCCAGCACAGACGCTGACGCAGGGCTCAATCGCACGACTGTGAGATCACGACCTGGGCCCAAACCAAGAGTCAGTCACCTAACCAACTGAGCCACCCAGGGGCCTCATTGTGGTTTTGATTTGCATTTCCTTAATGGCTAAGAATGGCTGAGCATGTTTTCCTGTCCTTTTTAGCCATCTATATACTGTCTTTGGAGAAATGTCTATCACATTGATTTTTAATACCTCTTTACCTGCTGAGGAATTTGGCCCTTTGTGACATGAGCTGCAAATATTTTTCAGAGTTATCTATCTTTCATTTTATTTATGCTTTTTTCCTCCATGCAAGGTTTTATATCATACTTAGAAAGGCCCTTCCCCCTCCCACACCATTACTTTTTTAAATGGCTTTCCATGTTTACATCTAGCAATTTTATGGTTTAATTTGTGTTCTAGTTAATCAAATCTTTTATCAAACTGGAATTAATTTTGGTGTAAGGCAAGAGGTAAGAGCCCAGATTTTTTCCCAGATATCTAACCAATTGTCCCAATGCTATTTAAATAATCCCTACCGATTTGAAACACCAGTTTTATTACTAGATTCCTACAAATGTTTGGGTGTATTTCTGGACATTCCATTCTCTACCATTGATTTATATATCTATTTGTGTTTTAGTATCATAAAGATTACATGTTTAAGATTCATAAATACAGAGAACAAACTGGTGTTGCCAGGGAGGAGGATGAGGGATGGCCAAAACAGGTAAAGAGGATTAAGGGGCCCCTGGGTGGCTCAGTTGGTTAAGCGTCCAACTCTTTTTTTCCTAATGTTTATTTATTTTTGAAGGAATGAGAGAAACAGAGCATAGGCAGGGGAGGGGCAGAGAGAGGGAGACACAGAATCCGAAGCAGGCTTCAGGCTCTGTGCTGTCAGCACAGAACCCAATGCGGGGCTCGAACTCACGAGCTGTGAGATCATGACCTAAGCCGAAGTTGGACGCTTAACCGACTGAGCCGCCCAGGGGCCCCAGGTGTCTGACTCTTAATATCGGCTCAGGTTGTGATCTCACAGTCATGGGATCAAGCGCCAAGTCAGGCTCTGCACTGAGCATGGAGCCTGCTTGGGATTCTCTTTCTCTCCCTCTGCCCCTTCCCCACTCGCACTCTCTCAAAGTAAATAAATGTTTAAAACTTTAAAAAAAATAGGTGAAGAGGATTCAGAGATATGAATAACTTCCAGTTATAAAGTAAATAAGTCACAGAGGTGAAAAGTACAGCATAGGGAATACAGCCCGTAATACTGTAATCACTTTGTGTGGTGACAGGTAGTAACTACCTTACCGAGGTGAGCATTTTGTGATGTATGTAATCACTGAATGACTATGGTGTACACCCAAAACTAATATAAGATTATATGTCAGCTAGACTCCAGTTAAAACTTTTTAAAAATTTTTTAAAAGACTGAATATTTGTTTTTACTGTGGAAAATTTCAAAACATGCAGAAAATCTTTCAATAGTGTAAGAGTCCCGCGTCTCTGAAACTTAGCTTCACCAACCATCAACTTCCTGCCATTCTTGTTTCCTGTTTGGTTTTTGGGGTTTTTATTCTTTTTTCCTTTTTCTAGAGTTGTCTTTGTCTTCTCCAGCTGCCATAACCAAATACTATAGACCGGGGAGTTTAAACAACAGAAATCGAAGTCACATAGTTCTAGAGGCTGGAAAGTCCAAAGTCAAGGAAGTGGCCAGTTTGTTTCTTGTTAAGAGCCTTCTCCCTGGTTTGCAGATGGCCGCCTTCTCCCTATGTCCCCACATAGCCTCTGCTTGGTGTGCGCATGCGGAGAAATGTCTTTTATGAGGCCATGAACTCATCATGAGGACTCCGCCCTCTAACCTAGCATTACCCTATTATCTCCCAAAGGCCCCATCTCCAAATACCATCACATTGGGGACTAAGGCTTCAGCAAATGAATGGAAAGGTTGGGGGTGCATTTTAAAGCAGACCATTTCACCTGTGACTACCCCAGTCTCTAATTGCTAAGAACTTTCTCAGAAACGTAATTCAGACACCTCTATCATAAATGCGGTAGAAAGAATAATGGACCCCTAAAGATGTTCATGACCTAATTCCCCAAACCTGTGAACAGGTTACCTCATGTGACAAAAGGGACTTGGCAGACATGATTAAAATAGGCCTTTGAGGGGCACCTGGCTGCCTCAGTGGGTGGAGCATGTGATTCTCAATCTTGGGGTCATGAGTTCAAGCCCCATGTTGGGCCTAGAACTTACTTTAAAAAATGAATACATAAAATGTTTAAAAAATAAGTTAAGGCTTTTGAGATGGTGGCAAGGAGGATATCCTGGACTTTTCAGGCAAGAGGGTCTGAGTCAGAAGGAGATGTGATTACAGAAACAAGTCAGAGCGATGTGGGGCCAGGATCTAAGGAAAGCAGGCGGGCTCTGGGAGCTAGAAAAGACAAGGAAACAGATTCTCCCCTAGAGCCTCCAGAAGGAACACAGTTCTTGATTTTGGTCCTGTGACTAAATTTCAGACTTCTGAGTTCCAGAACAGTAAGACAATAAACTTGTATTGTTTTAAACCACTATGTTTATGGTAATTCATTACAGCAACAATTAGAAACTAATATAACCAATAAAATTAGAAATAACTCATTATCCAGACCGTGTTCAGTTTTTCCCAAATATTTCAAAAATATCTTTTTTCAATGTTTGTTCACAGGTTGTATTATATATATTAGAAAGAGAGAGAGGGAGAAGTCAAGGGGGAGGAGGGGCAGAGAGAGAGAGAGAGAGAGAGAGAGAATCCCAAGCAGGCTCCACACTCAGCAAGGAACCTGATGCAGGGCTCGATCCCATGACCCTGGGATCATGATCTGAGCTGAAATCAAGAGTCAGACGCTCAAGCGACTGAGCCACCTGGTACCCCACAAGTTGTATTGTTTTAAATGTAATTAAGCATATGCAAGGCCAGTGAATTGTTTTATTACAATCTGGTTTAAACTAAATTAATAAAAACTGAATCCAAAAAGTAAATACATAATAAATAAATATAGCTCACAAGTCACTCGCGACTGACCTGGGCAAGTCACCTGCACTCTGGGCCTGGGCTTCCTAACCTGAAAAGCAAGAGAGTTCCCTATGGGGGCTCTGAGTCTGGGCTGCATGGGACCTGGGAAACCGTATGCAAAAGAGGGAGAGTGCTCAACCCCGTCTGTGTCCTAAAAATCCTACAGACGCCCTCACCCTTAGTCAGAAGGATGTTAAACACAGGAGCCTAGGGGTTCCCCTGTGTGAGGCTCATTTCCTGGAGGCTGATGTAAATGTAGGGATTCAACAGAGTCCGAAAAAGAAAACATCATGGGCTCACTCAACAGCGTATTCAAAGGAAAATATTTACCTAAGACACACCAATTCCATGCAGCCGCCATCATGGCTCTTTCTCCCTGAGTGAGGGAACTGAGCTGGGTACCAGACCAGCCGGGCTGCCAGTCTGAGCAAATGAAATAGGGGATGCCCAGTTAAACCCGAGTTCAAATAAATCATGAATCACTTTTTAGTATAAACGTACCTTCCCAAACAACCTTGGAGACATGCTTATACTAAAAAATGACTCATGGCTGATCTGAATCAAATTTAACTGGAGTGCTTTATCTGGGTCCAACTCGATCATGCTCCCAGGGTACCAAGCTTCCAGGATCTACTGACCGGCTTTAAAGGACAGACGGACAGGGTTCCAAAAAAAAAAAGATGCTAAGAAAGAAAGGCAGAGAGAAGGTTTAAGAATGACCTTATGAGAGTCTGAAGCTGGAAAGAGCACCTGACTCCTAATCTAATCATCTCCAGTCACCATAGAAACCACTAAAGTCAGCCGGAAGGAGCTGGTGAACTCCAACACCCACCTCCTCTCCTCCAGGATAGATCATTCACCTTCCCTTCCCAGGTGAGATCTGGTCGGGCCATGATCTGTCTCAGTTGCTCTCCCAGGAAACAGCTGGGACTGGATCCTGCCCTCTTCCTCCCAGCCCCAGCCTCAGATAGCTGCCCCAAAACACCTACCCTGTTGTGATGGCAACTGGATACCTAACCCCACGTCAGAGAAAAACCAGGGCCAGATAGTAGTTAAAGCAATAAAAACAGATTTTATTCAGGACTATTGCGCTAGAGGACAAGAGACCTTGGTGTAGAATGGGGCTCCGTTCCAAATACAGCATGGGCAAGTGGGAATTTACAACCAAGCAGTGGGGGGCAGGGGGTCGGTGGATGGAAAACGACTAAGAGGAAACATCAGGGATAAAGGGGATTCTGGCTAAACCCACCTAACAGGATTCTTGCTGAAGACAGGCCCAGGTGATCAGACACACCTGGGAGATGGTGGGGCATGAAGAATCCGATAAGATATGGAAGGTGAATACGGAGGGTACGGGGTTCTGGCTAAACCAACTTAGCAGGGCTCTTACCAGAGCTGGATTTTATATGGAAGTCCCCATATGAGCCCAGGAGACGATTCAGGACTAAAGTTGGGTTGAGCCAAAAAATCTTTGTCATCTGCCCGCAGGGAGGTCACATTCTAGCAGAAGAACAGTACACAGGAGGGAAATGGCCCAAGGACATACAGCAAAAGCTTGTTTGGAACAAAACAGGTCTGTCCTGGACTGCCTGTCCACGTAACTCTGTCCCTTCCTGGGTAAAGTAACTCTCCTCATGCAAAATGTGATTAAATTGATCAGGGAAATGTTCAATCTTTCAGACAAGACACGGGCAGGCAGTAAGCTTTGCATACAAATGCAGGAGTTTGCAATGACGCATTTTGTATTTGAGTCCAGAAATTAGAGGTTCTTTGGAGGTAGCATGCAAATCTGTTCGAAATGTCCCCAGCCGGAAGCCTGGATCATGCACTTAGGCAGATCATGAGAAGGGCTTTTTAATGCACAGCCTCAGATCTTCCGTGTACCTCTCTGCTGGACCAGCCCTGACCTCAGAGTAGCTATACTGATTCTCCCCAGAATGCCTCCCGCTGCACTTCTGCGTCTGTCCTCCTTCCCTGTGCACACAAGCTCTGAATGCTAGTGTTCCCATTTTACAGACAGGTAAGTAGGGCTCTGAGTGATTAAGCGACTAACCCATGGTCAACTTGCTCTAAGGGGCAGAGCCCACTGGAAGCTGCCCTCTCACTCTTCCCTAGTCTAGGACAACTTGCACAGACGCTATTCCTCTCCTGAAGATTCTGCACCTTTAAGAGGATCATGAAGAACGTCATATGTCCGTCTACCGGCCTATCCACACACAGGATTCTGTGGAAGGAGCACCCTTAACGCTTAAGAAATTTCCTCCCTCTGCTAAAACTTTGCTAAATGTCTTCCCTTTCACGTAACTCCCATCTTCACGGAAGCTGTTGTCTTTAATCAAAACAATCAAATCTGAGCGATTATAAGACAACTGTTCCTCGGATGGTCAGATCACCACACAGAGAAGACTGACCCACCTTTGACTTTCTACGGGCTCAGAAAGTTTTAAGGTTTGGTTTGCGGACATGTTGCTTAACCCAGGAAACCAGGGCTTCCAAAATTATGAGGCAAATTTGTACCCAACATACATATTAAGCTCTATCCCTGAATTTCATCAAATAAGAATCCAGAGGATTTTTGCAAACATACCCACCCAGATCCCTCTCTACTTTTCTCGGAGTTTCCGTCTCCTGTGGCTTCAGTGCCTTTATCCGGGGCTCACTGCCACCTATGGTCACTAATGTCAACCCTAGTTTTCACCTGTAAACAGCCTAACCAGGGTAGGCTGTCCCCTGTGCGAAGGCTGGCTGGTCACCTCCACTGTGCCCACATGGTTGTCTCTGCATGGAATGCCCCCTTCTCCATCTGGAACTTCTCCTTCAAGTCCCTGCTCAAATCTCCCTGGAATTTCAGCTTCATGGGACTGCTGGGAGAACTAAGGTCAAGCACAGGTGGACACAGACAGGGGCACCTGATCCAGGACAGCACTGACTGTCACTGTCACGCCCTCGCTCCTGCCCCTCTTAGGGAACCCATCCCCTTCCCTTCCTCTGCCTCTTATTCACACTTCTATGTGGTTACTGGTGTGCTCACCCCTAACCTCCATAAAATCCTGAGCTCCTTGAGGACATGGGTCTTGTCTTGCTTGTCGTTGGGGCCCCACACCTGGCTGAGGGCCTGGCACATAGGGGGTTCCATGTATATTTGCCAACAAATCCTCTTGTCTCCTGGGTTCTGGGGACAGCAGCTTGATGAATGGTCAGAACACTGTGATAAATTAAAATTCACTGTCTGATGTGGCTGTGGACACAGACAAAGACTGTGCTGCTAGTGACATCATGTCAGGCTGGTGACACCACTGGTCATTGGGAATGTTTACTTCAGGACAGAGACCTTGGCTTGTGGGGAAAATGGCCCAGAGTCCCATCCTGTATGTCACTGTGGCCTGTAGGAACTGTCTCCAATAGGGATGGGGCAACCCAGCTGGTGGGGTCTGCCCTATCCACCTTCATGCACCTCTACAGACCTCAGCATCTCAGGGAATATATTTTGATAAGTGCATGGGTTCCTTTTAAAATCACATGATGGGGCACCTGGCTGGCTCAGTCAGAAGAACATGCAAGTCTTGATCTCAGGGTCGTGAGTTCGAAACCCACATTGGGTGTAGAGATTACTTAAATAAAAAACGTAAAAGATAACATAACATAGGGGTGCCTGGGTGGCTCAGTCAGTTGAGCGTCTGACTGCCGTTCAGGTCATGATCTCACGGTTCGTGAGTTCAAGCCGCACATCGGGCTCACTACTGTTAGCCCAGAGCTCGCTTTGGATCCTCTGTTCCCCTCTCTCTCTGCCTCTCCCCTGGTCGTGCTCTCGCACTCAAAAAGAAATAAAAAACATTTAAAAAAATTAAAATAAGTATGCATTTAAAAATAAATACATACATACATACATACATACATAAAATATACAAATCACATGAAACTAGTTGTCTTACTGAGGACAAGAAGCTCAGAGGAACCCTCCTCTGTATCTGCATCTCTCCCACTGACTGAAGAGAGAAAGCTCCAGTGAAGGAAGCAGAAAATCTCCCAGCAGGTCTATGGGTCCCAGACACACTCCATGCCTACTTGTGTCTCTGTGCCATCCCACTGGCATTCCCTCCTCCAGGAAAGCCCTCCTTGTAACCTCCTACATTTTTGTCCAGGACCTCACTTGTGCACCTTCTCTTGCAGGCCTTCCTGAAATAAAGGGGTCTGGTGCAGTCCCTTCAGAGTTTTTCTCATTCAACACTGGTCATTTCCCCAAGTTCAATGCGGTCTTAGGGCAAGAAGGAGGAGCTGGCCAACAGGTCCTGTGTCTGCACCTCAAGTAACAAGATCTGCAGTAATGGGGGAAATGTGTCCCTTGGGTCTTAAGCAGTTGCCCCAAGGCTTTGCACCCCAGCATGTGATGTGACAGGGCATGAGGTGCAGACTAGAGGCCTGGAGAGGGGAACAGAGGACATGGGGGGAGGGTGGGTGCCAAGAACTAGGACTAGGATCTTAAAAGCAATAAATCCTCAGCAAATAAACCTAGGTCTTTCTGCTATGGATGCCTCAGAGCAGCATCCTGGGAATGCTCGGAAGGAGCGCTGGTGGAGGGGCTGGGTCAAGGGTACGGATCTGAAGGAGTCTGAAGAACCTACGTGCAACCCCCCATTCCATCACTCGTATCCATGATCGTAATTACGCAAATCACTTGGCTTCTCTTGATTTAGTTTTCTCAGCTATAAAATGG
>CM053576.1:112286548-112313227 GCA_028646485.1 Cryptoprocta ferox | reverse complement strand
AAATCCCTGTTCAGAAGAGATTCCCAAGAGGACGTTTCCACTTTGTGGTTCGTCTCTGACATCATTCAGCTCAATCTCTTTAAACGGTTTACAAAACGCTCCGACATCAACAATGCATTCTCGCCGCTTTTACAAATGGGGAGACTTGGGTCCGTGACTTGCCACTGTCCCGCTGTGGGGGGACCCGCGCGCCCGGGGCGGCTCTGCACCGCCTCTGCACGGCTGCCCAGCGCCCTCCTTGGGGGGTGGGGCCACGGCGCGGGGCGGGACCGGGAGGGTCACGTGACGCCCGTCCCGGAAGAGTTCGCTCCCAAGACCCCCGGGTGACCGGGTTGGGAGCTGCTGCCTGGAACGGGCGCGGAGGTCGCGGGGGTCCCTGCGGTTTCTCGCTCCCTGCATTCGCCACCATGGCCTGGACCAAATACCAGCTGTTCCTGGCCGGGCTCATGCTCGTCACCGGCTCCATCAACACCCTCTCGGCCAAGTGAGTCCGGGCCTGGCTGGAAGGGGAGGGGGCTCAGCCGGACCTGCCGCGGGTTCGCGAGGGTGCCAGCGACCCCGAGCACCTTCCTCGCCCTCCCCTTCCTCGGCTCTTCTTTCCCAGCTTCACCGGCTCGCCTAGTTTCTCCGGTCGGTCCACGCGATTTGGGGGGGCTCCCCAAGGGGCGCGAGGCCCGGGGAAATATGGACAGAGGCCGGGTCGCCAGCTGGAGGATCCGAGCCCCGGCTCATTTGATCGCTGAGTGCTTGATCCCGGCGGGTCACCTTCCGTCTCCGCGCCTCAGTTTCCTCGTCTTTAAACGGGAGGGTTGGACCAGTTGCTCTGCGGCCCCTTCCAACGCTGGGGTCGGAGGCGGACCCTCCAGGAGCTGGGGGCCGGGTGGGGGGGGGTGAAGGGGCCCTCCCACACTCGTGCACACAGGCTGCAGTCCAATCCATGCAGGCCGAGTAACCAGTGAGCGTGGAGGGCTGCGGCGACAGAGAAGGGGGTACCCCATGGGCTCCTCACGGAGGACAGGTTACAGCCGGGCCTTGAAATTTCCGTGGGATATCTACATGTGGCTGGACGTCGAGGCAGGGAAGAGCAAGGTCACATCGAAGCCTATTGTAACCAAATGCCCAGGCGGGAACTTATCCCACAATCAAAGAAGGGCTTTTGAGCAGAGAGTGACAGGTTACAAATGGTACGAACCCTGTGGTCAAGATGAAGAGTAGTTTGGTGCAAGGAATACCACTCCAAGCCTGCTGCATAGCAGATGAGGGAGGTAGGAAAGGAAGGGACCGGTGGGAGAGACCAGGGGCAGAATGAAGCCATAAACCCTGACCCACAGGATGGAGAGACAATGACCAGTCCAGGGTTTGTGCCTGGGAGAACAGAAGTGTCATTTACCCAAACAGAGAGGGCAAGTGGGCAGTTCAGCGCTGATGCATGAGGGTGAGGTGATTGTGGGACAGTGAAAACAGTCCCCAGGGGGTTAGGGCTTGAGGACCCAGGGCTGTCATGAGGCTGAGGGGTTGAGCACGGCCTCCTCTCTGTAGTGCACAGGAGACCCTGGAAGCAGCCCCTTCTCTTGGCAACGCTTTGTCTCTTGCTCTGCCCCCACCTCAAGACAGGACCCTCCTACCCCCTCCGTTTGCCATCTCAGAGCCCCCAGTGCCCAGATCCTGGCCTATATAAGGCACCTACAGACTGTGAGGCACTGTCTGGACTCAGGGAAGGAGGGTGAAGCAACCAAAAGAAAGTTTGACATGGTTAGAATCAGAGGTGAAGGGGTTAGACTATACAGGTTTGGCCACCACGGTGTCCTCCCTTCTCCGGAGGGAGTGGGGCTCTGAGCGAACCCCGCTGTCTCTGGGTGGGCTGTGGCCAGCCGTGTCTGTGCCTGGAGCTGGTCTCCTGGGCCCTGCGGCCTCCTGAGGGTCACTGCTTTTGCTGAGCCCTTTGACTGTAAAGATGACTCATCACGAGAGCCCCCATCTCAGGATCTGAACACAGCAGCCGAGTTGTCCGTCTGTCCAACTGTAGTACTGGCCAAGGCCTTAGCCAAGTGCTTAGAGAGTGGCCGTATGTCTGCCAGGGCTTCTGTCCCCAAGGAGAGTTGAGATTGCCAGTTACTACTGGGGTAAACGGCGCTGACTCTGCTCCTTCCTGGGCGGGTAGGAGGCCAGGGCAGTCCTTGTCCCCAGGAGGCCTTGCCCTTGGAGGCTGCCTCAGAGACAGGAAAGAGACTCCCACGTGAGCACCCGGCCCTTGGTCCTATCCCCTGCCAGGTTGCCTGATGTGGGGCCTCTCAGGAGCCTCCCTACCTCAGATGGACCACAGAATTGGGCCCCAAGCAGTATTTTAAGGCCAGACTGTGACACACGCCACCAGACTGTGAGAAGGACGCCCTCAGAGAGAAAATGGGAGAGAGCAGCTAAGTACATCCTGATGGGAATTATCGATCTGAACTCACACTCTGACCTGCAGTTTCTGACAGGGACAGACCGACTAGAATGTGACCATAGTCAGTGCTAAGCAGCTACTGTCCAGAGAGGACCCTGGGCCTGGGCCTCCTGTGGCCACCTTTCACGTGTTGATTTAATGAATTCTTGTAACCAGCCTACTGAAGGAGATAAACTCGTTGTCCCCAGATAAGGAGCCTGAGATATGGAAAGATGGAATTGCTCGCCCAAGTTCAAGTCAACTGTTAAATGGCAGACTTGGTATTTGAACCAAAGAGATCTGGCTCAAGAATCCAGTCCCTTTGCCAGCAATATGGGATGAGGCTAGAGACTTCTCTAGTCATTTCTCAGGGCACTTAAAGTTGTTAGAAACATAGAAACCACCCATTCTATGTTTTCTATGTCTAATCCCCACAATCTATAGCCCAGGGCCCATGAGAAGTTTCTTTTTGTGGCCCAGCTGCTTGGTGTCAGGCAGAGTGGGACCAAAACGTGGGTCCCAGCATTTTAGTCCAGTCCTTTTCCAGCTGCAGAACCCCAAAGCCCCTCTTCCTTGGGGATCTCCCCCAGCAAGAACAGCCGAGCGTGACCCGTGAAGGTTGTAATCCCACAAGTGGCAGCTCCTCTCCCTGCCACCAGAGTGCCCTCCCTCTGGGACTGGGCAGCAAGCCTGTGTCCCGGCCCAGGGGATCCTGCTGTCCTCCTGCTTATTTTCCCCCTGGAGCCAGGAGCTGGCTGCTCACGGTTCCCATTTAGCATCTCCAGAAGCCTCTTTCGGTTCCTTGGCCTGTTAAAGGGAGCATGTTTCTGTCCCCAGGGTCCAGGGGAGACTAAACATAGTGGAGGAGGAAGTGGGTAAGCGCATGCTACCTGCTGCCCCAGGAGCACAGGGCGGCTCTCCCTTGGAGGGGGCCACTGCCCGCCCAGCAGGTTTGGGGGACTGCGGGAGACAGGCCTGCCCTGGCCGGGAGGGGCAGGGGTCTCACAGCCACGGGAGGGAAGGCTGCCCATCAGGTTGGCCCGTTGGCCCTGTTGCCAGGCCGTGGCAGAGAGCCCCTCCCGGTGAAGTAGCCGCTTCTCCTTTCTTGGCCGCTTTCTCCCCACTCACCAGGACCTTCTGCTGATGCGTCTCCTGCAGACCGAACACTTCCCCTGCCTCAGCACCGCTGAGGGCTGTCTGCCCGAACCGGAGCCTGTCTGTGGGGTCCTGTCCATTTCGGAGACCCCTTTTCCTGAATCCAGCTGGGGTCCTGCATGTAAAGAGCCAGGGTCACCTAGATGCTCACTAAGTAAGGCTCAGATCACCACCTGTACTGCCGCAGGCTGTGAGGCTCACCCAGCCTGGGATGGGCCAGCGGGTAACTTAGCCTCCAACAGTCAGGCCCCTGGTTCAGGGACCCTGCGGCGAAAGTGGCGGGAAGCCTGGGACCACCAGGCCTCTATTAGGGAAGGACTTGTATATGCCCTTTCTGTGCCAGCTCTAACTTTTGCCTTGGTGGCTGCCCCTACCCTTAAATCCCACGAGCTGGCATGGGGATAATTGCTGCAGAGGGTTCCTTTGCCAGCCTCAGGAGGGCCCTGTTTGGAGCGGAAAGAGTTGCAAGGCTTGGAAGCTATGGGATTAGATGAGTCACGGGGCCCCTCCAAGCCTCAGGTTCTTCTGTAAAATGGGCGTCGCATCCCCACCTTCTCCCCAGAAACAAAGTAGGATCCACGGAGGAAGATTTCGCAATACTTAGATGAGAGGGCTCATGACTGTTTATCACCAACCACGGTGACACCCAGGGAGCAGAGAAGCCCTGTGGCCCTTCCGAAGATCCCAGGCAGGAGAAAGAAGCTGACTCACTGGGCTTGACAAGCCGGGGGCGCCACAGGAAGTGGCAGAGATTCTGAGTGGGGATCGGCCACCCATTAGTCTGAGGGAGCTACTCCAGCTACTTCCTCAGCCTGTCCGCACACCCTGCCCTCACGTGGCTATGCACGCTTCCCAAAATGCTGAGCTTTGAGTTTGGCCGTGCCAGAGTGACTCACCCCCGGCACGGGGAGCCCCCCTCCGCCCCCGGCCTGCCGAGGCCCCTCTAAAAAAGGCCAGTCTCCGCCAGTAGAAGGCCACGTAGCGTTGGCCTGACCCTGGTGGGGTCCCACAGGCCTTCTGCCCATGAGACCATGGCTTTCCCTTAGGATACAGGATCTAGAGAGAAGGGAGGGCCCATCGGCAGAGCTGACATCTCTCCACCTCAGCCAGGGAGGTGGGAAGAATCTGGAATAAGAAGGTGATAAGAGAAATTCAGTTGCCGAGGAAGGGGCGCAGAACTAGAGGTGGAGGCCCCTGGGTGCCGGCCTCTCCCCGTGCCCCTCAGGCGCTCTCCGGGCCCTGGGCTCTCTGTCAAATAAGGTGCTTCCTGAGATGATGGTTGGGTTTCTTCTCCTGTATCGGCACTTGTTGGCTCTGTGGCCCCTCCAGCCGCCTCTGCTCAGCCAGCGGGGTGGGTCCCAGAGGATGGATGCTCTCCCAGAAGCTTTCAGGCTGGAGCAGAGCAGGCCATATTGGCCCAACAACACAAGGGGCGGGCCTCCTGCTCAGTAAGGGGGGAAGGGGGAGAAGGGGCAGAAAAGGACTTTCACTGACTACCTGGCATGGGCCGGCTCTTACATATCTCGTATTATGTATTACTTTTGACACAGTTCATCAGTGTCGGCCCTATTAGCCCTATTTTATATATGAGAGAAAACCATTCACTTGTCCTGCCTATGGAGGCTCGGAAGTCGTGAGCTTTCCACGTATTCTGCTGCCTTTTCCGAATGCATGCAAGCAGAGGCGGCCCCTTATTAACTGTGTGAGTCTGAACACGGCTCTCTCCACATCTCCGCCCCACGTGTAAAATGAAGTACTCGAAGGGCTCAGCACAGGCCTGGCACGAAGTCAGTACTCAGTGAATTGTCCCTTTGTAAAAACACGTAGTGGAGTGTTTTGCAAACAACAGCCCCACCTTAGGGCCCACTGGTGTCATCCCACCATGAACTGGAGCGGAGCTGGTTTGGGTCTCTTGTCCTGTGCTATCTGGGGTCCATCTGTGCCGACACGATGAGCGAGCCTGTCTCAGGACCAGGACGAGAAGCCTGACTCCAGCCCTAAGTGCCTGCAGGTCTGAACCCTTCCCTGCTGGGCAGGGCGGCCAGTCCTGACACCAGATCCCTTGGGCTGCAAGCCTGCCCCGGGCCTTCAGATACAAAAGGACTCCATTTCCCAAGCTGGGAACACTGCCAGCCCCAACTTGTTGAGGCAGACCCACCCCTTGGGGAAAGCAAAGAGGCCTTAGGGGCAGGGGAGGGAGCTCTGCTTCCGCCTGTAAGGCGGCTCTGCACTGGCTGCCCACCCCTGGGGACAGGGCAGCCCCACCTCACCCAGGAGGGCAGCTAGGACTGTGGAGACGTCGCCTCCTGCCTGTTTGCTAGGTGGAGTCTGGCAGTCCCATGTATTCAGCCACAAAATGTTGGAGCTCCTGTATAGTAATGTGCTGGGAGCTGGGGGTCCAGAGGTAGAGAAGTTGCTGGAGGCCGAGCTTCTGCTCTCCCAGGGATAATGACTCTGGGACATGCAACGAGAGACGTGTGAGTTGTTGTTGGAGTAAGCTGCATAGGCAGTCATCCAGGGGGAGTCCCTGGAGGTGGCTGTACCCCTAGATCCGGGGTGGGGAGGGGGTTCTTGAGCCTGCCGTGTGTGCTGGGTGTGTACTCTGATGAGGAAAGGGCTTGCACACATGCCCTCGCCCTGAGCTTCTGCTTGACCGTCATGGACTTGGCAGGACGTCCCTGTTCCTCCTGGAGGAGCTCTGCCTCCCGCTCCAGGAATTTCCATGTCTGACTTGCCCTGGGGCAGTGGGCTCTCCACCTTGGTAGAGCCTGACCTCTTTACTCCCCCTCGAGTCTCCTCTGTTCCACTCGAGTGCCTCACCCAGGTCCTCCCAGAGTGAGAGTCGTCCTTCCTGCCTGGGGAAGCCACACCGTGGGTCTGTGGCCCCTACCTGCATTCCACATCCCCTCCTGCCTGGGGATCTGAGAGCCCGAACCTGCCGCGAATCGGACAGGAATGAGACCCCAGAGAGTGGGTGGTTTCTGCAGTGGGGGCTTTCTTGGCTGCATCAGTACCAGGACTGGTCACAGCCTGTCCCCTGACCCAGATTTCTCTCTGCGTTTCCAGCCAGTCCTGTCAGAACTCCTGCCCTGCGGCTCTCCTTTGATCCTCACCAATTCCCAAGAACCACAGGCCCTCCTGACTGCCCCTCTTGGCGTCTCTGGGGTACTGGGGTCTCCCGCTCACTCCCGGTGAGAGAAGTTTGCCACAACTGTGTTTTGTTCACTGGGTGTGTTCAGATCAGTGAGTAGATGTGGTCTCGCCCTCGTGGTTGTCCGGGAGCTCCACCACCACTCAGCCTGCCCTGCCTGCTGCGGGCACCCACGCCTTATCCCCTTGCCCCAGGCTGGTCCCCTCCTCATACTCAGGGCAGAGAGAAGCCAGGGCTGGCCAGGATCTTTGTCAAACCCAGGCCCTAACCAGTGGCCCATACTTGTAGGGGGCACAGGAAACAAAAGCCTCCCCTTACCTTTTGGAACCTCAGGCTTATCGCAGAAATGAGCCAGCAGAGTACTAGGTACTAGCACGAGGCTGCTCTTGACAGACATTGCAAGGAAGGACATTTAAGAAAAAGAAAGTCCTGGGTCTTACAGTTTAGAGACAGCCATCACCTATGCATGGGTGCGACAGAAGGAGCAGGTCCGTGGCTCACAGGACGTTGCCCTGGGTCTGCATTGGCTTGAGTCAGCTTGTGATATGACAGACGCAGTTGAAGCCATGTCAACTACTGGCAACATGAAGCTGGAGGGGGGGCTCCCTTGCCACGCTTAGATCACATGCACTTAGCTCTGGGCCCGGGCCTACCTGAGTGCTTCCAGAAGTCAGCAGCTGGGGGAGGAAAAGGTTAGGGGGAGCTGAGGTTATTCGGGCAGGAGATGAGAAGATTCAAAAGAAGGTAGAAACGTCTCCAAATATCTAAAGGACTTTCAAATGAAGGAGATTAGACTAGACCCCAGGGACCCAACAAAGCCCAGCAACGATGAAGTTCAGGGGCGGGAGCTTTCGTGCATGGGCGGCAGGCAGTGCAGAACGATTGGCGGTAGCTGCCAGGGCACTGTGCCATCTGCCAGTGTGCTGGCTGGGTGGCCACTCCGCTAGAGCCACGCACTTGCCACCTGCTTTGCGGTCAGTGCTAGAAAGACCCTCCAGACCTTCAGGTTATATGGAGGTGACCGGGTGGCCTCTGTCAGACAGTCCTCTCCCACGGCCCAAATGCCCTTGTAGACCACAGGCTCCTGATACTTTTTTGTGCCATGGGTCCCTTTGACAGTCTGGTAAAGCCTGGAATATTATTTTTAAATATGCAGATAAAGGATAGGATTACAGAAAAAAGCCACTTATGTTGAAATAAAGTTATCGGAACATTGAAAAAGCCTATTTGTGATAGAGTAATATGTGTGTATAGGCTTCTTAACACAAAATGATAATTTCGTCTAGTGGTTGTAATTTTGTACTAGCGGTGACTGTAATCAGCACTTCATGGTATCCACAAGGACTCAAACGGGCTGATGAGAGTAACTGTGATTTGTGTGTGTGACAAAGTCCCAGGTACTGTGGGGCTACGTTCCCAATTTGAGGAAATGCTATAATTTGGCTAAAGGCTTCCAGGCCCCCACTTCCTGTCCACGGTCCCAGAAGAAGACTTTGTGCTGTGGAAACTGGCCCCTTCGAGGGGGAGTCTCACGCTGGGCCAGGTCCCCTAAGTCTGGCCTCTCGGCAGCGCTGAGAGGAGCCAGCTTGTCCACAGGACCCAGGGCCAGCCTTGTGGAGCCTGCTGGCCACCGCCAAGGGTGTGACCTTCTCTCTCTCTCCGCTGCAGGTGGGCAGACAACTTCGTGGCCCCGGGCTGTGGAGGGAGCAGGGAACACAGCTTCCAGCATCCCTTCCTCCAGGTATCTGCCCCGGCCCTCCCTCCCCACCTCTGATCACCCAGGCCTGGGGTCAGGTGTCCCCTACCAGGCCCTGCTGCTTCCTGACCTGGGGTGGAGCCTTCCCCTGCTCCCGGGAGAACCATCTTCTTCCCTTCCTCCCCAGCACAGAGGTCAGGGTACGAGTGCCCTCGGGAAAAGGCAGAGGGCACAGCCCTCGCTGGAAGGCCTGCGTACATCCTGGTGAGCAGTCCTGGCCCGGACTCTGTAAGGCCAGCCCTCCCACGTCCAAGGCAGGACACATTTGGAAAACATCAACCCCAGGAACAAAACCTGCTCTGGTCCGTGGGAAGCCCGGACTCTGCTGGGAGAGGGCGGACACCATAAATGGAAAGCACCTTATTGCTAGACTGGGAAGCCGGAGGCTCATATTTCAGCCCCAGCTCTGCCAGCACACTTGCTCTGGGACCTTAAGTTCTTGAGCCTCTCTGGGCCTCCGTGTCTCAGTTTGGAACTTGCCCAGAGGTTAGCCTCAAATGGTGGTTTTCAGACCAGGCTCCTCACAGCCTTAGGGTTTCCATCAGGATGTTTCTAGAGCCGAGGGCTTAGACCTAGGAGGTAGTCTCTGGCCTTCCACACACAGCAGCTCTACCTTTGTCTGTTTGAGGCATCAAGTTTATAGATAAGCTTTTGTTTGAAGAAAGGCTGTGTTAAAATGTTGTCAAAGGTGATTCTCCTTCCAGCTCTAAACTTCTGGGGTTCTGTCCCCTGCAGGCAGTGGGCATGTTCCTGGGAGAGTTCTCCTGCCTGGCTGCCTTCTACCTGCTCCGGTGCAGAGCTGCGAGGCACCCAGAGGGCAGCGTGGATCCCCAGCAGCCCTTCAATCCCCTTCTTTTCCTGCCCCCAGCCCTCTGCGACATGACGGGTACCAGCATCATGTATGTGGGTGAGTAGCTGGGCCAGGCTGAGAAGGGCCCAAGGGGACACCAGTGAAAACAACCAGCCCCACCCCAGCTCACCTGACTCGTGCCCCCCTCCCAGACTTCAACACACACACACACACACACACGATTTACTGAGCACATACTATGTGCAAGGTGTGTCTTCAGCCCTGAGGACACCTCAGTGAAAAGACAGCCTTGGCCCTCGGGAGCTAACGTTGTGTGTCTGTCCTCTTCTAGCCTTGAACATGACCAGTGCGTCCAGCTTCCAGATGCTGCGGGGAGCAGTGATCATATTCACGGGCCTGTTCTCGGTGGCCTTCCTGGGGCGGAGGCTGGCGCTGAGCCAGTGGCTGGGCATCCTCGCCACCATCGCGGGGCTGGTGGTCGTGGGCCTGGCCGACCTTCTGAGCAAGCACGATGATCAGCACAAGCTCAGCGAAGTGATCACAGGTGCGACAAGGGCCGGGGACCCCGGGGGCTGCCCGTCCTGTCCTGTCCTCCCCAGGAGCCCAGCACAGTCAGTCAACAAACTTTTGCAAGCTCTTCTGTATTCCAGGCCCTGGGTGAGGGCGCGTGAGGGGGCAGCCAACTTGGGCACGCACCTGCTCTCGAGTTGCTTGTGCACAGGGGCACAAGCAGCATGAGAGAGGGGTGGATGAGGAGTGAGGTCGGGAGGGAGAGGATGTGGGCCGTGATAAACACACAAACTGCCGGGTCTGCGAGAGGAAGGGAACGGATGTCTCCTGAACATTTACCAAGTGCCCAGGCCAGCGTGAGTGCCGAAGGCCATCATCATAGTAATCCCCACGTCCCAGAAAGGAGGTCTTGCAGCCTCTTCTACAATGAGGGGACCCCCTCTGGTCCTTGGAGGACGGACTAAACCAGAAATGTCTATCGCAGGGCCTTGTGCTTCTCAGAAGACCTGCTTTTTACCCCGTTGTGCCACTCGCAGGCCCAGGCAGGCCTCTGGACCTTCCTCCATCCCTGCCCCCCTGCCCCCCGGCCAGTGCAGCCCAGCCTCACCCTGGCTCACTTCCCCACAGGGGACCTGTTGATCATCATGGCCCAGATCATTGTCTCCATCCAGATGGTGCTAGAGGAGAAGTTCGTCTACAGGCACAACGTGCACCCGCTGCGGGCGGTTGGCACTGAGGGTAGGTGAGCACAGGGGCAGGGAGCAGGGCGCTGCTGCGGGGACATCCCAGAGGGCAGCACGTGGAGGGGACACACAAGCAGGAGCTCGGGGCAAGGTGCCAGGGTCCACGGGGAGAAGCTGAGCCGCCCCCATTCCTCCCTCCCTTCACCTCGTGCATGTTGACAGCTACTCTGACACTGCCACGTGCACAGGAGGAGCTGGGGGAGGACAAGGGGCAGGATGAAGGGGACACTCGCCCCCCTCTAGAGGAGCTGGCCAGCGAGGCAGGACCAGACCGTGCATTTGAGCTCAGGCTGCTTGTGCTCAAGCGGTGTGTCACTGGCCAAGCACCGCTGAGTGTCTTCACGACAGGGAAGGTGGCATTTGAGCTGCAACAGGAGTGGGAAGGAGGGAACTCCAGACAAAGGAAGACGTAGGGAGCTGGTGGCGAATGTCGAAACCAGTGAGGAGTAGCTGCGTGAGGTACAGGTTTGGTGTTGGGACAGTGCTCAGAAAGTGGATGGGTCAGGGTCTGATCACGGAGAGCCTCGAATGACCCGGAAGTGGATTTAGACTTCAAATGACGGGCAGCGAGGAACCACGGAAGGTTTTTATTTTTTCACGTTTTATGTATTTATTTAGAGATAGTGAGCATGCGCACATGCCTGTAGGAGAGGGGCAGAAAGAGAGGACAAGAGCGAATCCCCAGCAGGCTCCACGCCACCAGCACAGAGCCTGGCGTGGGGCTCTGTCTCACGAACCCTGAGATCGTGTTCTGGGCTGAGATCAAGAGTCAGATGCTTAACCGACTGGGCCACCCAGCCGCCCCGGAAGCACCAAAGGTTTTTGAGCAGGAAAGTAACTCCCAAAGCCTTCAAGCGTTAAAAGAATGAAACCAGCAGGGCAGATTAGAGCAGTCCTAGCCAAGCGTGGCCTGCGGGCCGGTCAGGGCCATGTGGGTGCCTGGCCTGGTGTTCACCAACCAGATCAGCAACTAGTTAATCAACTACATCATCAAGCAGTTTGTTTGTATCCACTCATTTTTTTTTCATTGCAAGACTTTCTGAATCAAGCAGCGCCTTGGTTTACATTCAGATCCAGCTCCTGGTCACAGACGCGTGGCATTGAATCAGAGTGCTTGGTTTTCCACCCTTCCGGCAGCTGCCATTCTTTTTTTAAATGAATACAATAGAATTTAAAAGTGCCTGAGAACCGTGCGAGGGTGGCCTGGCCGTTGTTTTGTGAAAGCGTGCCTGTGTGTAGTGTCTGCGCCTGCGCGCACCCATACTGGTCACCATATAAACTGTGTTTCTTACTCGGGGTCCAGACAGAACACGTGATTGGCGTGGCAGAGGGCAGCCGGAGCCCAGATAAGCAGGCAGCTCCAGGCCCTGAGAGGGAGGGGCTGGGAGGGGTGTCGGGAGGGACGCCGGGGGAGTGGGGGGGATCTGGGGGTGAGCAGAGAGTGTCGCATGTTTGCCGCAGGCCTCTTCGGCTTCGTGATCCTCTCCCTGCTGCTGGTGCCCATGTACTACATCCCTGCCGGCTCCTTCAGTGGGAACCCCCGGGGGGCGCTGGAGGACACGCTGGACGCCTTCTGCCAGGTGGGCCGACAACCGCTCATCGCCCTGGCACTGCTGGGCAACATCAGCAGCATCGCCTTCTTCAACTTTGCGGGCATCAGCGTCACCAAAGAACTGAGCGCCACCACCCGCATGGTGCTGGACAGCCTGCGTACCATTGTCATCTGGGCACTGAGCCTGGCACTGGGCTGGGAGGCCTTCCACCCGCTGCAGATCCTGGGCTTCCTCATCCTCCTGATGGGCACCGCCCTCTACAATGGGCTGCACCGGCCGCTGCTGACCCGCCTGTCCCGGGGCTGGCCCCCGGCGGAGGAGGGTGAGCATGAGAGGCTGCTCGGTGGCTCTCGGACTCCCATCAACGATGCCAGCTGAGCCTCCTGGGGGCTCTCTGCTGCTACCTGGATGCGCCCCGTCCACCCTAAGGCTGAGACCACACGGGCTGGTGAGCCTCCAGTGCCCTGTCCCCAAGGCCTCACCCTGCCCCTCCCCGCAGACCCCCGGGGCAGCTGCTGCCACAGAAGACGACCAGACACCCAGGTCCTCCTTTGTCACCACCTGCTGCATCCCCCAGGGGCCTGAGTGCAGTGACCCACTCCTGGCAGGCTCCCCCCAAGCCCCCCCCCCCCCGCAGCCCTAACACTAAATCATGACGTGGGATTGCAGAAACTAACAACCCTAAGATTTCCTCCTCAACCATAAGCTAAATTTGGTTCTCCAAAGAAGAGAGGTCAGTGAGCCAATTTGAAGCAGAACTAAGCACCATCTTTTCTAAAACATGTGGACTATTCCATAACCCTGTCTGGAGACCTAAGTTTTAGCTGGGCTGTCCCATAAACTCAGCAGAGTTCCCCAGCCCATCACCTCATTGCTCTGGGCCTCGGTGTCCTCTAGAAAGCAGCGAGTGTAGACGCCTTGGCTTTGGTGCCTTCCAGACTCAGCTGGGCCCATTCTGGGGGGAAGGAGTAATAGCCACCCCTTCTTTGGAATTGCGCCTCCGCCCCTTGCCAGTCTTGGTGTCCTTGCTCACATGCCCAAGGCCTCCCCGCCTGGCAGAGATTACGAGGGGAGTTCCAGGCCGTCCTTAATAGCAGCTTTTATGAACTCCTCACCTTCCCTTTTAAAGATGAGAAAACTGAGGCCCAGAGACGTGAGTTGTTTGGCAAAGGGCTCTCCTGCTGTGACTCGAGCCATGCAGCCACTGTGATCCGTGATCCGATCTGGCAACAGGCTGGGATCTGGAGCTCGGCCCCAGCCCCAGCAACCTGACTCCATCCAGGTTGTTACCCTCCAGGATGTTGAATTTACCAGGACTCCGCCATTTAGAGTAATTCTGGTATCCTAGGCATGTGTTAAAGGCTTAACTTTTCGCACAACAGCCTGACAGGTGGGTGCAGATGAGGAAACCGAGGCCCGGAGAGGCTTAGGTGACTTCCTCACCGAGCCAGCTTTCCAAGCGAGGTTTGCCTGATTCCAGACCTGCAGCCCCACCCACCGTACTGGTTTGTCTGGGGTCTTTAGGGTAAATTTCCCAGGGCTGGGTTAAAAGCTTCCTGTGCTGTTGTCTTCCCTGTGACCCCACCCTGAAGGGAGGGGACTGGCACTGGGGACACCAGGGAGCTGAGCAGCCCTTCATTGCAGAGTTCCTCACTCCGAGGCAGTTTCTGGAACCTCAGACCATTTTTCCGGGCAGCTCCATCATAAAAGAAAACACCAAATGCCTTCCTTAAAATAGATTCTGGGGGAAGGGATCTTTGACAAGCAAAGCCTTCAGGCTGTGTGGGAATCAGCAGGTTATGACGGTTTGTCGAGAGGAGGGACTCTCCCTATCAGCAGCTCTGAGTCCCAGGGGCCCCTGAGCTTCTGTGGGCCACAGTGTGTGTCAGAGAGTGAGTGTGGGGGACTCCAGCTGCCCTGTCCAAAAAACTGGGGCCTTAGAATGTTGTTTTAGGCTTTATTTTTAAAAACAAATGGGAAATGAGCAGTGTGGGCTCTTTATTTTTTTTAAATGAGAGGGAAGGAGCGCAAGGGTTAAACATCAGGCCTCCCCCTGCCTCAGGCAAATCACTTTACTTCTGGAACTTGGGTCTTCACATCCCCCAGATAGGAAAACTGGCCTCCATCTTGCAGAATGAGCATGAAAATTATATAAGATAATAAATCAAAGGTGCCTGAAAATTGTCAACGCCCTGTGAAGCGCGGTGTAAGGCAGTGCCCACCAGGGTGGTCCGCCGGGGGCACGGAAGTCCCAGCAGAGGCCCAGCGCAGAGCATCAGTTTTGCTCAGAGGGGAAGAAATGTTTTATTAAAATTCAGCATCATGGAGGACAACATAAAATTTACATCTATTTTAAGACAAGATGCCTCAAGAACCTTTTGTGATGGCAGTAGGTTCATTCTCCTGTCATCAAGGGTGCTTTGGAGGGGGGGGTTCGAGAGGCCTTGCTGGTCATGTGGGTGGGAGGGTAAGGACCACCACTCTCGCTGAAGCTGGAGGATTGTGGGGAATATTTTCAGCAGAGTAAGGGGGTTCTGAATTGACTGATAACCGACTTCTGTAAACATCGGTTCAAACTGATGTTTAATTTAACCACCTGCATTGTGGTGGACTGCTCAGCCCATCCCCCAGAGTGGTCCTGGGGGAGGGGGGGTGGGCAGGGGCTTCCTTCAAGACTGCCATCCAGAACCTGGAGCGGCCCTCAGCCTCCTCTCCTCCGGGAATCTGCCCACAAGGCAGAGATTTAGGACCAAACCAAGTGGTTCTATTTGTCTTCACTTTGTCCAAAGGTCTCTGTTACTTTAACTAGCCAATAGCATTCAAAGAGGTCAGAGCTCTGACCCCTGATAAGGACAGTAGGAGGAGTGGAGCAAAGGGCCCCCTAGTATATAGGAAAGAAGCAGAATCCAAAGTCAGAGAGCTGTGTCTCAACCCCACCTCTTCCTTGGCCGGGTGACCTTGGACAAGTCCTGCTACCTCTCTCAAGACCTTAGCTACCTATGAAAAGGAGAGGTTCTCTGCATTACTAAATACGTACATGTCCCTGACCTGCTTACAGGTTGACCTCATTATTTCATATTTGCCTTGGTTAAGAACCCGTCTGGCCTTTTGTTAACTACATCCTTTCAAAACTTAAAAGTCAGCAGGGAGTTTCCCCTAGCTATAAAAGTTAAATCACCCCTCTGCATTAGGAACACTTGTCAGAAAGTCTTTAGTGAAGGATTACTATCCCAGAATTTACTGAACTGTATTGAGAGCTGATGTGCTCCAAGGACTGTGGGTCCATGAAAGAAAAGAGGAGACGAATGTGGAAGGAAAGAATTCCAGTACGGCATGATGAGCATAAGGGGCCTTTGAGATACAGAGGAGGCAGTGCTACTTGAGCTGGGTGTTAAAGAATGAGCATGAGTCTCCCAAGTGGGCGGGGGTGGGGAAGGGGGTATTCCTGGGGAAAGGAGCCACTTGTAAAAAGCACAGAAACACGTAAGTGATGTATTCAAGAACTGTAGGCAAGTAGACAGGTATGCCTGGCAATAAGCATGCATCACTGAAAGTGGCCAGAGACAAGGTCAGAGAGGCGGGCAGCGCCCAGATGGTGCTGTACGTTTTAGACTTTGCTGAGGGATTAGAACTCAGTCTGTAGACAGTAGAGTACCATGCGGAGTTTTTGGCAAGGGATGGACATGATCCAAATTGCTGTTTGGAAAGATCACTAAAGACAGAGACCAGTAAAACAACGTTTGATTATAATTAGAGTCTGAACTAGAGAAACGGTGGAGAGGATGAATACAAAAGCCATTCAAAGAGTAGACTTACATTCTAGAGCCCTCGCCTGTCAGACCTTCTGCTGCATAAGGCACCACCAAAAGTTGGGTCTTCTAGACCAGACTGTTCACCCCATTCCCCCCACCACCAGTGGACCCACTGAGTATCCCCAAGTACAGCTCCTTCCCTTTTCTTTCCTTCCTTACTTCGTTCCTTTTTCCTCCCTCCCCCTTTTTTTAATTAAGTAGGCTCCATGCCCAATGTGGCGTTTGAACTCACAATCCTGAGATCAGAGTTGCATGCTCTGCTTACTGAACCAGTCAGGTGCCCCCCTTTTTCCCTCTTTTTAAAAACTGTGGTAAAATACACTCAACGTAAAACTTAACCATTTTGAGCGTTAAGTGTTCAGTGGCACTGAGTACATGCACATTGTGCAGCGTCACGCCCTCCATCTCCAGACTTTCTCATCTTCCCAAACTGAAACTTTGAACCCATTAAACATTAAGTCCCCATTCCTCCTTTTCCCCAGACCCTGGCAACCACCATCCTACGTTGTATGAATTTGACTAAGTAAGTGGAATTATACAATATTTCTCCTTTTGTGTCTTTTATTTTGCTTTAACATAATGCCTTGAAGGTTCATTCATGCTGTAACACGTCTCAGAATTTCTTTTTAAGGCTGAATAATATCCCATTGTATGTCCATACCACATTTTGCTTATCCATCTGTTTGGACATTTGGGCTGTTGTGAATAACAGTGCTGTGAGCATTAGTGTACAAATACCTGTTCCAGTCCCTGCCTTTGAGTGTATACGCAGAAATGGAATTGCTGGGTCATATGCTAATTCCACATTTAATTTTTTGGGCCAGTCAACATACTGTCTCACACTGCGGCCGCATCACTTTACATTCCCACCAGTGAACAAGGGTTCCATGAAATCACTGATTTTATAATGACATCCTCCCCTGATTACATGCTAACTGTAGAGCGTTTAGAAAATGCAAAAAAACAAAGTGTGGAAAATAAAAATCCCCTTTATTCTAACTACCCAGGTGTACATTTGCCCTGAATGCCTACTATCCCCGACAGGAAGGGAAAGGGGTTGTTTCCCTAGGAGGATTCTCTTGCAGTGCTGGAGAGTGTGATCCAAGACCTCATCGTCAGAGCCCGGATCCTGGCTGTCCCACGGCCCTAGTCATCAATAACGTCCATGCAGTTAAGCCATTTTCGTGGGGTGTTCCTGGGAGGGTCACAGGGACGACATGTGGTTGTCACATTCTCTGTGAATCTGCCTCATCTTTAACAGCCACCTCAGGGTTAATAGGGCAAAACATAAAATGAGCAAAGTGACTTTTCTAGAAAGCGGGTTCTACTAACGCACCGTCTACATCTTCAGAATAGAGCTTTCCTTTTTGGGCCACTGGGCACCCGAGGACGAGGGTTTGATGCCTCAAACGAGCACCGCAGACAAGCAAGCAGAGAGCGGGAGAAGTTCCCGCCTCCTTTCATTTCTCCAAGTTCCCATTGGCTGGTTCCTACCGTCGATCCGCCGCGTCCCCGCGCTCTCCTCTTATCATCGCGCGCCGCTAGCCTCCCGTCCTGTGCTCTCATTGGTCCTCTCCGCAGTCGCTCTGCGCCAGGGGCGTTCCAGAGGCAGCCACTGAGAGTTGTTGAATTCGCGTTTTAAAAAACGCCGCCGGTGAAATCAGTGGTGCGGGCACTTGGGGCCGCGGAGGGACCGGGAGCTGCCGAGCACGCACCCCATCGGGGCACGCGGCCAGGACGCTCCCGGGCTTCCCCCGGACGCCAGCTTCTGTCCCCGGACCCCGAAGGCCGAGAAGGAGCCGCGGGGCAGCCACCCTCGGCGCCCGCCATGGGCCCGCGCCGCCGGAGACGCAAGCCTGAAGTCCCGAAGAGGCGCCCCGCAAGCCCGACCCCCGGCACCCCCCGGCGGCGCCCCTCCTTAGGTAACCGGCCGCGGCCCCCTTGCCCTCGAGCTGGCCTCCCTGCAGCCTGGCTGAGGGGTGGGCACGGTCGGATCCGCGTGCCCATTTCACAGAGCAGAACACCGAGCTCGCGTGCGGAGTCCGGGGTCCGAATCTCCGGACTTCCGGCGGGCGCTCCTCTGCCGGCTGGCAAAGCCGTGCGGCCGGCCAAGTCCAGGCCCAGCGAGGGACCAGGGAAGGCAGTTCCGAGGGGGAGAAAGGACTGACCCCGGCGGCCTGGCTCCTAATATTAATCCTTACTGCTACTAGCATTTATGGAGTACTTACCACTAACTGGACCTTGTGTTCAACTCTCTCCGCGAATTACCTCAACTTTATATTGGGCCCATTTTACAGATGAGAAAACTGACCCGCGGGCAGGCCGGGGAACTTGAACAAGCTCACACACAGCTTGCTCCGGCAGACAGGAGTTTAAAAAAAAAAAAAAAAATCAGTGTTTGTGCTTTTTTAAATTGCAAAATGATTGTCGCTTTTTGTGACAATTTCAAACAACAGTTCCACGTATTGTCGTGTGTGTTTTTGCTTTTGATTTTTCTTCAGCGAGTGGCCGTAGAGCCTTAAGTAGAGCGCTCTCACCTTGTTCTCTTCCTGAGATTATGGGTCGGGAAGGAAGACTGGTCTGTGGTCCTCAGTCTGGTGGATGGAGACCCACCCGGCAGAGCTGAACCTTGGGGCAAAAACTGCTTTACTTGTCTTCTGCCACATAGTTAAGAGCAGGGTGGGGAAAAAAAATAACTGTATTATGGGTTATTTGCCTTCCTAAACGTTAATAACCTTTGCGTCCAGGCAACTTGCTGACTTCTCTCGTTAATTCTAACTCGCGTTTGGTTGCTTCAATTGAAATTAGGCTTTTATACTGAAAGTAGGCTTTTCTATTTTAAATTTAAAATATATTTTAAATGGAAAGTAGGCTTTTGTATTTTATAGTACCTGCAGACAAGGACTTCTGAATCTCCTTTTTCATTTTTATACATTTTGTTTCTTAGTGTATTGTATGTACTAAGGAGGCCCTGCCTGGGACGAGTATTGAAATGCGAGCAGGGTTTGGGCCATGCTTGTCCCGTTTCTGATTTTAACGGGGTGTTGCTCAGTGCGTTGTTTGCTGTCGCTTTGTGATGTGGAGGCATCCTTCTGCCCCTGGTTTATCTCCACCCGTCCTGGCAGCCCCCCCTGCACGTGTCTGGCGGTCTTGCTTTCCTCGACACTGGATTGAATTCCCCTTGTCTTCTCACAGCGGAGAACCCACGTAGCCCCTTCCTAGTAAAAGCCACTCCTCCATGGGCTTTTGGTCATATTTTTCTCTCACCTCCCCTGGGCTTTCTCTTATCCTCTCCACCTGCACTTAGAATTACGTTCTTTTTTTTTTTTTTTCCTTTAGTTTATTTATTTTTGAGAGACAGAGCATGAGGAGGGGAGGGGCGGAGAGAGAAGGAGACACAGAATCCGAAGCAGGCTCCAGGCTCCGAGCTGTCAGCACAGAGCCCGATGTGGGGCTCGAACTCACGAACTGCGAGATCATGGACCCGAGCCGAAGTCGGCCGCTCCACGGACTGAGCCACCCACACGCCCCTAGAGTTACATTCTTACTGCTTAGGTTCGCATTCCACAAATGCTCTTTCTGTCTAAAGAAAAAGGGCAGGGGTACTTCCTGCCCCCACATTCCCCGCCTCTCTCATACTCCCTGTTTTTCTCTACTGCCTTTCATAGCTACTTTTTTTTTTTTTAAATAGCCAGATGTAGGAGTACACACACGTGTGTCTCCCCTCTTTCCAGGCACCCTTGAACCCATTCCAGCCTGACTCCCCACAACTACTTCCCCCTCCTCCTAGTGCACTTGAAGGACTCCTGTCAAGGTCATGGGCTGTTGGTGCTGCCAAATCCAATAGACATGCCTGTGTCCTTTTCTTGCTCTGGGAAGCATTTGACACAGTGGGCCATTTTCTCCTAGACACACGCGATCCCCTGGGCGCCCATGACCCACTACGCTGCAGCTTGGTGTATTTTACGGACTGTGCCACCTCTTTAACCAGCTTGATGTTGGACTTCCTCCGCTGTCCGGTTCCTTTCTTTCCCTCCCCCCGGGGGGGTCTCATCCGTTCCGGTGGCTCTGAGCACGTCACCTGTGGACAGCGCTCACATTACCTCTCCCGCCCAGATCTCTCCTCTGACTCCAGATCCCCATGTCCAGCTGCCTTTCCACCTGAGGGCTCCAGGCCATGTCCAGTGGAACACACCCGAAGCCGAACTTTCCATTACTCCCTTCCAACCTCCGCATCCCCGGGTTTCCCCGTTGCAGTAAATGGCACAAGCACGTTCTCCACCCCCGGTTGTTCGAAGCCAGAACCCTGGGAGACGTTCTTTTCTCTTATCCCCACATACAAGTGAGCTCAGCAATCCTCCCTCCAGATCACATCCTCGGTCACACCGCTTGCCGTCTCTGCTCCCACCAGCCAGTCCCCGCCAGCAGCGTCCTAACCTGGCTACACTCCACTTCCACTCCTGTCCCTTGTCAGCTCTTTCCTTACACTGCAGCTGGACTCCTCTTTAAAATGTAAGTGGATCGCCTCTCCGTCTTGCTTAAAACTCCCTCAGCGCCCTGTTATTTAGGATTAAATCCCAACTCCTTATTTGAGCATTGCAAGACCCAACTATTGAAATTGGGTTTTTTTTTGTTTTTTTGAAAGTAGGCTCCACAGGGGCGCCTGGGTGGCTCAGTCGGTTACGCGTCCGACTTGGGCTCAGGGCATGATCTCGCGGTTCGTGGGTTCAAGCCCTGCATCGGGCTCTGTGCTGACAGCTCAGAGCCTGGAGCCTGCTTCAGATTTTGTGTCTCCCTCTCTCTCTCTCTCTCTGCCCCTCCCCAGCTCACACTCTGTCTCTCTCTGCCTCTCAACAATAAATAAATGTTTAAAAAAAAAAAAAAAAAAGTAGGCTCCACACCCAACAGGGGCCTCAAATTCACAACCATGAGATCAAGATGCTCTACCGACTGAGCCAGCCAGGTGCCCCCCAACTACCGAATATTTAATCCCAGTTCTTTCCCATGATCTCTGATTGGTTTTCATAACCGCTTGTTCTGGGGCATAGAGTTCAGGCCTCTCACCCCTCTGAGGTTATTATGCATATTGCTCTCAAAGTCTTTTTTTCTCTCTCAGTCAGGTTCCTCCAGTCTTGGTTATTTGTTGAGTTTGCTTCCTTCCGTGGTGTTGTCCTTCTTACACTGGTGATACCTAGTTGTGCTAATCTTTCCATTTCCTGTGACTGCCACGTCTGTCTGTTAAAGGCTGCCCCCAAATGACTGTAGATTGTGGACCGGTGATCGGGAGAGGCAGATGCTCGTAGCTTGACTCCTGAGATTGAGGCCGCCCTCTTTCTCGGAAATGTCCTCAGTCCCCTGGACACTGCCCCTGTTTCTCTGACCCACATTCCCCACCACCAGAGATCAAGTCTCCAGTGCCAGCGGCGTGGCACAGGCCTCTCTGGATTGTGTCACCGTCCCCATCCGCCAATTCAGCTCTTCTCACACTTCGTAGTTAGTTCACTATTAAATCCCTTCCACGGAACTACTTGGTTTGGCTTTTCTCTCCCTGGCTGGACCTTGAATAACATTTCCCTTTTTTTTTTTTTTTTTAATGTTTATTTTTTGAGAGAGACAGATGGACAGAGCACTAAGGGGGAAGGGATAGAGAGAGAGGGAGACACAGAATCCGAAGCAGGCTCCAGGCTCCGAGCTGTCAGCACAGAGCCCGATGTGGGGCTCGAACTCACGAACCGTGAGATCATGACCTGAGCATCCTGAAGTCGGATGCTTAACTGACTGAGCCACCCAGGCGCCCCTTGAAGAACATTTCTGAAGCAATTTTATCCTTCAAAATGTTCGTTTTCATGGGCTGTTTTCTTTTTTTATTCTTTGTTCAGCTTATGAGAGGTTCATTCATTTTTGTTGGTCCTTGATTTTATTTACCTAGCAACAGTACTGCTTTTTGTTTTATTTTCTTTTGCATTAATTTATTTTATTGTCTTGAATATTTGGTGTTTTCTTTTGGTTTATTTTAATAATTCTCGTGTTGACACTTGAGTTCAACACTTGGCTGTCTTTACAGTCCTTGTTTTCTAAGAGAGAATCAATCTGGAGGTTGTACATGTTCTTCTAGGGCTAGTTAGCTATATTTCATAAGTTTTGAGATGTAGACTTTTGATTCATTTCTAAATAGTCTAATTTCAATTAAGTGTCCTTGAGTTAGAAGATTTTTTTTTCCTTGTGTTTTTAATTTCAGATCAGAGAGTTTGGCTTTTTGACCTCTACTTTGGGGAATATTTTGAGATCTTTTTTCTTTTTTGTCGCTGTTGGAACCAGGCCAAAAGCTCTGGCTCCATTAGCCCGGTGACCCAGCACTGGCACTGAGTTATGCCACATCTAAGGTCCCTCCTTGGCCACAAAAAAGCTCTGGCTAATTGTCTTCCCCTCTCAGCCTCAGGATAACCGAGACCGGGAATTGTGCTAGACAACCTCTCCGATACCTTCCAGCTCTAAAAAAAAGACCTAAACACAAACTAACTGAGTTTCCAATCTAGATGGCAAAGATAGAAGAGATGCCCAAAGTACTGTGGGGCTCAGAGGAGGGAGGTAACCCATCAGTTTGGAAGGGACTGGGAATCAGGAAAGGCTTCATGAAAGAGTTGGCATTTGAGATAATACCCACAGAGGATCACACATTCATTTAACACATATTAACTTGGCATCTATCTACTATTTCTAGTTGCTGAAGATAATGGCAGGAAATAATGGAACAGAAAATCCACTTCCACGGAGCGTATTACAGACTAGTGATTTGACAGTTTGCCTGTCTCGGCCAAGCTGTGAGGCACCACCTGCTGACCCCTACACTTTATGACCCAACTTTTTTGCTCAGGCACTCCCTCCCGTCAGCGCGGTCCCCGGAGACATCGGGTTCTGAAGGAGATCCGAAAGCTTCAGAAAAGCACAGACCTCTTGATAAGGAAGAGCCCCTTTGGCCGCCTGGTGAGCTCCACCAACCCCCGCGCTGCCTTCTTTCTTTAAATCCCCCAGGTATTGGGGACCCTGTCGTCTCTTGTCTCAACGGCTAAGGGTCCTCCCTTCTAACCTGGCAGAGGACTCTTCGCCTTTTGAAAACATGAGCCCGCCAGGGGCCCCTTACGGTTCTTTATGGAATTAATTTCTAACCCCACCACCTCTGACACTGTGTTCTTTGGTTATATAATAAAGTAGGAGCCCTCGCATCCGTCCACGCTTTGATCCCTCTTCCTCCCCTGGAGACTGGCTCCTCCTCTCCCCACCACCAGCAGGAGACGTGCCAGTTCCTAAGCTCCCAGGAGTTAGCACGGGGTACTGGTTAGGTTCTAAGATTAAGGGCCAGGAAGGTATAACAGAAGTGAAGATTCACGGCACCTCACAGAGACAGTCTGTCTCCGCTTGAATCTCTCTTCTTTAACTCTTCCCCCTCCTCCTCCCCACACTCCTCCCCACTCCTTCACAGGCGAGAGAGATATGTGTTAAATTCACTCGCGGTGTGGACTTCTCCTGGCAAGCCCAGGCCCTGCTGGCCCTGCAGGAGGTAAGCAGGGGGCCAGGGGCCACCTGGGTGAGGATGGGAGAGCGCAGTCTCGAATGCCACGGCGCTGCCGGAGGAGTGTCCCGCGCTGCCTCCTGCCTCCTGACCGAGCATCAGGGAACCCGGGGCTTTGGAGGCCAGATCCTCGCTTGCTAGTAGCAGGATTCCCAGGCAGGCTCCACCCTCGTTCTGTGACAGTCTCTCACACAGTCCCGAGAGCCCTTGGAGACTGGGTGCAGCGGGGCTCCAAGACCAGCGCGTGCCCCCCGTGCCCCCCGTGCCCCCACCTCGTGTGGCAGTCTTCGGACCTGTCTTTCTGCCCCCAGGCTGCAGAAGCATTTCTGGTTCATCTCTTCGAGGACGCCTATCTCCTCTCCTTACATGCCGGCCGCGTCACTCTCTTCCCGAAGGATGTGCAGCTGGCCAGGAGGATCCGAGGCATTCAGGAAGGGCTTGGCTGAGCCCCGCCGCCTGTCTCTGTAAGCCTTTCCTGCGAGAGAGAGAGAGAGAGAGAGCGCTCCGGGGAGGAAGCCCCCAGCGTCTCGTCGCCAGGATGGGAGTTTCTCCGAAGGACTTTCCATCCTTGGTCCCTTGCTGTCTCACCTCCCCTTTGTTCTCTAGGAAAGGTTTGACTTGGTTTTAGCTTGAGTGCTTGGTACCCTGTGGCTCGTGCGCTTTTTGTCCAATGTTGAATAAAGATCTTTATCTACGTAGTCATGACCAGGTGACATGAATCTGTCAGAGTTCCGCCTCTGTTTCCCAAGGACCGGATGACTCATTCTGATTAAGAGAAGGTTTTCTTAACATTGAAAATGCTTTGTTTGGTATTAAATGTGATACCTGAATTTCAGGGATGATACCGGGGACTCTGTCCGGAACCAGGACCCGATGCACGGAGTTCAAGGAGATGCCTGGACTTGTCTCGGAGCGGGGTACATGTTGCTTTTGTAATACTGGTGGTTTCGAGAAGGGGAAGACTACGTACATGGCTTTCTTCTGTAGCAGAGGTGATCTCCGAGAAAACCAACACCATTCCAAAGGACTGAGAGTTATCTTTAGAGAACGAGGCTCCAAGGTTCCCTTCAGTTTGCAGATTATTCACATGACTGCTGAATGACTTTGAAGACCTCAGATTTTCCGGGTTATGGGAAAGAAAGGCACTTACTTATTGTTTTAGATCTTCCTGTGCCATTTAAATCTTTACGTTCTGATGTTCTGCTTCCTGTTAGCAAATTCCTATCATAGTTATCCAGAAACTCGAGCTCGCAGGTTTCATTTTCTTCTTTGTAAACCAAACCACGGAAGACGTGTCTTAATTTTTACACTTTAGAATTTTTTCATTCCAGGATTTTAAAGTCCCTTTTCAAAGTTTTTACAAGGGTTTTTTATAACTTGTTTGTGGAGAGAGAATAAGAATAATTCTTTAATGACAAAAATGTACAGTTAGAGCATATAGAGATGCGACGTGTTGTGTGTGAATGTTCGGTCCTTCATTTGTACGTTGTTTTGCAAGCAGCCACTACTTAAATAAGAGAATTGAGGGATGTGTTTTTGCCTCCCATGGAGTAGAATATATATGAGCGGATAAAAACCTTGCCCTTCTGTTGTAATAACTGAAAGCCGTTTAAGAAGTTTCCAGAGAAATGGAAAGTGCCACCAGTAGGCTTTTAGATTTTGCGCGTGATGGAAATGATTAGCGAGGGTGGACTTCTGACAGTGATATGTCTGGCGACCAAATTCCAAGACTGGCTGAAGGGAAGGACCAAGTTCTATCACTGAATAAACTTTAACCCTTTGGAGAAACCTCTTCCTGTTTAACATCAATTCCTATTTATGCAGACATTTGAATAAAGCTTATCTATCAATGAATATATTTAAAATTCTTGTCAGAGTTTTTTTTTTAAATGTTTGTTTATTTTTGAGAGAGAGACAGCGTGAGCAGGGGAGGGGCAAAGAGAGAGGGAGACACAGACTCTGAAGCAGGCGCCAGGCTCTGAGCTGTCAGCACAGAGCCCAGGGTGGGGCTTGAACTCACGAATTGCGAGATCATGACCTGAGCCAAAGTTGGACGCTTAACTGACTGAGCCACCCAGGCTCCCCATGTCAGAGTATTATTAATTAGAAGGTTATAGTCTTCCTCTAGTTTTGTTTAAATTGACACCTCTGCTCTCTTAAATTGTACAAAGCAGGGTTGCCTGGTTGGCTCAGTCAGTAAAGCATGCAACTCTTGACTTTGGGGTTTGTGAGTTCAAGCCCCAGGTCAGGCATGGAACCTTCTTTTAAAAAAGAAAATTTTTTTTTTAATAAATAAATAAAGTGTACTGCCCAGGACACCCATGCAACACAGGTCGTAGGCCAGGCAGGATACACCAGGTAGTATTTACCGGGTCACATGAGAATAAGTCCTTTAAATCATGATAATGTCATAATAATACTGTTACAGTTTACTGAAAACAGTACTTCCGTTGTTGGAGTTTTGTGTTTGTTTTCCTGAGTGATTCCATCAACACCTTTAACCTTTCCATTTGATTTTTTATTTCTGCTTTCACATTTTTAATGTCTAAGTACTTTTCGTTATTGAAATCTTTCTTATAGCATCCCAAACGGTGTTCACTCAAAAAAAAAAAAAATCCAACCTGGTTATTTCCAACAAAGAAGAACTTAGTGGAAAATACTGGGTAAATAATACCAGGAGGGCTGGAAGAGCAGCTGGGGAGAGAGGACGCTACCCAAAGATGGGGAAGCTGCTGGCGCTCACGGTCCACACCACACCGAGGCTGCTCTGCCAGAAACCCGCCCCCCCCACTCCAGTGCCACATTAGCTGTACTGTTGCTACTGAGCAGGAACTCGGGGAACCCCAAGGACACCCTTGTCCTCTGCTGCTTCTGCTGCCACAGGCCCTGTCAAACCGCAAAAGATCAATGTCTCCTTTTTCCTCCCACCTTCCAGGCCCCACCAGCAATTTCCAGGGGCAGAGCCAAGGGGGAGCAGCCGCAAGAGAGCCTGGGGGTACCCTGGCCCCTCCTCACCCATCTACAACTCAAAGGGGTGAGAAGGGAGCCTGGAGCCTCCAGAAACCCCACCTGCTCACGTCCCCCAGTCTGGTTTTGTGGGTGTGATACCAGTTTAAAGGTCTAATATTTTTGTCGCTGGTTTTTATTTGGCCACATAGTCTCTGATTCTTTCAAGTGGATGATCTTTCCCTCC